>JBBMFX010000030.1:17418751-17442580 GCA_037832545.1 Rhabdalestes septentrionalis | reverse complement strand
ATCATCATCATCATCACAATAATAATAATAATAATAATAATAATAATAATAATAATAATAATAATAATAATAATAATGATAATAATTAAAGGTAACAGCAGGGTAATTGCTGACACAATCACACTAATAACGCCAAATGAAAGCAAAATAACAAACTAAGAGGAGAAGTAGTAAGGTGGGCTGAAAGGATGCGAAAGGGGAAAAAAGGTGAGGATGTGTATATGGCTGATGTAGGAATGCTAAAGAAATGGATGTTAGGGAAAGAGCAAAAAGAACAAGGGGAGAATTGGGACAGGGACCAGGGAGACGGAAGACAGAGTTGGAGGAGCAAAGAAGTGTAACAGGGAGATGGAGAAAGAATTGAAAATGTATAGAAATGCGGAGAATGTGAGTAAAACACTTGTGAGGTGAGGTATGAGTATGTGAGGTGGAAGCAGAATGTGAATCCGGAGACGGGGTGCAGCAAATATTTATTTGGAGTCAAAGGTAGGTGGAAGTTAACAGGAAAAACACAGAGGACAACTGCTAAACAGAAGAAACACTATTAAATACAGGAGTACTGAAAACGTTATTGAGCCGTGGGGCGGTGTGAGAGGGTGGTTTAAATAGTGGAGCTAATGCAGTGTTTAGTGAAGATAGGTGGGAGTAATCAGGAGTTTAACAAATGGAAAGAAATGAAAAATTGCTATACCCAAAGGTACTGCTATCCGGGATGTAACATATTTTTACCTTCAGTTTTGTCCTTAGAAACTGAAACCTTTGATCTATTAGGGTGACATCAGATGACTGGCTTGACTATTGTCCCATTTCTTTGTCTTCCAATCAGATTTGGGACATTTGGTTGGGCTGAGAGTATAGAACCTTGCACTACAGAATTCATCCTCTTACTTCTGTCATCAGTCACATCCTCAATAAACAATAGTGACCCAGTTACACTGGCAGACATACATGCTTGTGCTATAACACTGTCTCCACCATGTTTGACAGACAGGCTGCTTTGGATCTGTCTTCAGCCTTCTTTTACACTGATACCTCTTTGAACCTTATGTTGAGTTCCGTCGAACTGCTAGCAAATGAAAACTCCTTGTTAATGTACTATAGATATTTTATCTTCTTAATTTTGCATGGAACAATGAGGGAATGGGTCACACCACCATGAAACATGTCAGTCACATGTTAAATTACTTCTAAGCCACTGAGAATGGAGGAAAACTGTTTAATTAATTGCTGACATTTCTGGAGGCTAAATAAAATACAAAAATTGCAGCATTGCCCCAAAAATATTTGGACACTGATGCAATTCTTGTCATTTAAAAAAAATTAAGATGCAATGTAAGGGGTTTACCTAATGCATTGCATTAAACGTTTAGAAATTTCAGCCGTTTTTTCCAGAACCCTTCCATTTTCAGTTTTCAAAAGGACCCAAAGACTGACAGAAATCATGAATCTGTTCATCATGAACAATGTACATGAATGCAACATTTTTAGAGTATGTTATATATTTTAATTTCATTTTTCAGAATTAAAAGGATTATGACTGGAAAACACAGATTTATGTCCTTTTGCAAGTAATGAAACAAAACTTATGACATAGTATAGGTTTGAGACACAAGTAAGTAAGAAAGCTTACCAAAAAGTAAAAAACTAGGAGGTCTTCTGGAACCATATGAAAAAATAAGCCTTCTTCAATTGTAGAAATAAGAAAAGATAAAGCAACTATATGTACTTAGATAAGTATGTATGTATGTACACAGTGAGCACATTTATGTATATATATGGATAAATAAATATAAGAACACTGGATATTTGCAAACATGTACAAAACTGAGTGACAGGCATTGACAAAAAACAGTTGTAAGTCACTTGAAGAATTGTACATTTAATTGTACATTTTGGCCAGTAGTAATAGAAAAAGAAATGCACATTTTGCATAATTAAAATTGCACATAGTTGAAACTGTCATGGTATATTGGATGTGTGTGTATGTTTGTGTGTGTTTGTTTATCTGCAATACCTTGAAGGGATAACAATTGATCATTTAAAAATTAACATAAGTGACATCAGAATCAGGCAGTTATTCAAATACTAGGGATTTTTTAAGAAACCAGAATGAATTTCATAAAAATGATGCCATTATATTTCATTGGTGCTGAATGAAAACCATACATGACTGGAATGCCTGTAAGATATTAAGGAGCCACTAGAACCAAGGTGTGTTTATATAATATATCTCTGTTGTTTCAGATATAATGTGAAGGGAAAAGTACCTTTTTTTAATTGAAGATCAGAAGAGGAACCTTTATTTGTGGGATATTCAGGGTGAAGAACTCCCACATGTTCTCAGACATTTGGGTGCTGCCTGAGGAAAGTTTGACAGCTACATTAAAATCAGGTTCCATCACCATTTATCATCATTAGAAAACTTAAATGAAATCACAACAAAATGCAAAATAAGCACCGCTACAATTATTGGTCTTGTGCACCCCCTAGAGGAAGGTCATCACTCTTTAGGAAATCCTGATGTAATAAATAAATCTGTTTGAAGACAAATTAAGGTTTTGGTAACTTTTCAATTCAAACAGCCTTTGGTGCCAGAAACAATTCCTATGACTCATAATTCATGGGAATTTTGGGAACATTTGTTTGTAAGGGAATGCAGACCACTGTGTTTCATCATAGTGTTTCATCGTAGCCTAGATATATTAAAGAATGTCTTAATTGTGGCAATGTAATCTGTAAATTAACTTTTAAAAATAACTGATGGCAATGACTAAAGATGAACTAATTTGTGATACCTGTCTCAGCTATGTCTGACTCTCTGACTTAAAATCCACGACTGGTGTCTGCAAACTGTTTACCTGAAGAGTTAGCATTTTGGATGGCAAGCAGGAATTAAGCTTAAGTTATGTAACAAAAGTAATGTTGGTCTTTCACAACTAACTTTTAGTTTTAGGGAGTTATGTTGTTTTGCCAATCAGTAATAATGTTGCATTTGCACTTCTCTATGTGGTCTAACAGAAGCATCAGGTTGTACTCGGGCATGGGCAGAGGTTGTATAATGAGTCCAGTTACTAGTAATTATAGCAGTTGCCTTTGTATCTTTGGATAAATCTCTCCTAGTATTCTAGGTGGAGAACACCATGAAATAACACCATGCACAGGAGGAAACATGGCAACTGTGGTAGAGCTATGTGGAACGTTAGCCTAGTCAGTAAGCTTGCACTACAAAGTTGCATCTACCTGGATGCTAAATTTAAAATTGCAGTGGTGGCAAATCATTTTCTTGATTAAATTTTAAAAGGATCTGTTAGGATGTTTTACAAAGTAGCCTTGACTTAAGTGTTGTACAAAAAAATTACAGTGAGGAATAAAAACTGAAAACTCAGACCTGGCCATAATTCTATGCAACTGGATGGCATCTTGGCCCATGCAGGCCAAAGCTACACCCTTGGTAGACAGTGCTCAGACACAGCCATGTATTACACATGGTTTAAGTATATATGTTTAATTCCATCTGATTGGGGTCTGATTGGACCCTGAACAAGTCACCTTTCTTCCACATATACGGTCTTTATATCTTGAAAGTTTCTTGTGCCCTTGTCTGAATTTTGATCTTCAGTTTTCTCCTTAGAGCTTCTATGGGATTTAGGTCAGGTGATTGAATGTCCCAGTACATTTCTCCATTCATCCTGCCTTCAATGATATGAAGTCTGACAGTACCCCTTGCTGAAAAGTAACCCCAAACCATGATGTTTCCACCCCCAAACTTAACTGTTGGTATGGTGTTCTTGGGATGGTGGGCAGTGCCATTTCTTCTCCAAACATGTGTGTAGAATGACTGCCAGAAAATTCAATTTTGCTTTCATCTGACCGTACTATAGTCTCTCAACAATCCACAGGTTTCTCCAAATGCTGTTTCATAAACTTTAACCAAGCCACAACATGCGTTTTGTTCAGCAACGGCGTGGTGAGCGTGCATGGATGCCATGGCAGTCCAGTGCTTTGTTTATATTTTTCTTTGAAATAACAGTACCTGCTGATACAAGGTCTTCCTGAAGTTCTGCCCAAGTGGTTCTTGGCTCTTGGAGAACTCTCCTGAATATTCTTTGGACTCCTCGGACTGGGATCTTACGTGGAGCACCTGATCGTAGCTGGTTTATGGTGAACTGATGCTATTTCCATTTCTGGATAATGGCCCCCACATTGCTCACAGGAACAATCATGCATTCTGGAAAATGCACCTATAACCATTCCTATCAGGATGTATTTCAACGATAAAATTACAAAGAGTTCTTTGCTTTTAGCCATCATGAAGTCTTTCCTGTGTGCCTCCTGGGTAATAAGAAGCCTTTATAGATCATCAATTAGGACTAAAGCAGCTGATATCAATTAGTACTGATAGGGGGCTGGGTTTCTCTCTCAGTCGTGACAGATTTCAGGTGATCTCCTGGCTTTCTGTGCCATTTGGCACCTTGTTATTTTCATGTGTTCAATAATTCCCTGGGTCATTTCTCTTTATTAATTATGTCTCAACTTGTACACTTAAATGTTCTAATTTCTTTATATGAAATCAATATTTGGCTTAATGGCAACATCTGGTGGACATTTTGTGTCAGTAGCCCACTCAGAAATTACAGAAAAAAATGCTGATGTGTCTTCTTTCCCCCGCTGAATGTGGAGAAATTCATACATCCTCTGTCTGTCCAAAGGTGAGAAAGGGGCCCTAATCCATAGAATGTTTTGTTGTTTCTTGAATCTTTGTATATTATGTTCACATTATAGTGTTTTCTTGTGAGTTGGCATTCCAAATAAATGACATAATTGAACAGACATGATTCTTGTTATTATAGCCTATATAATCCTGGGTTATTGGGCCTGTGCTGTAATGGCTTTAAAAAGTGTACTTAAAGATTAATTATCTGTATGTATGGTGTATAAAACAATTATAAAACAATAAACTAACACCACAAAGGCTACAACATCCAACAATTATTCTGCTTTTTTATTTAGATTTTCTATAAACATAAAAAATGCAGATCATTCAAAGGTGTAGTTCTGTTCATTTTATATACAGGATCTTGCAGTGTTTAAGCCATTGTCCATCCACACAGATTCAAGTCCAGAGGATTTGTTCTTGTGTACTCCTTAGCCCCAGAGACAGTCTCCTTTGCAACAAGCGACCACAAAAATAGCTTCTTCAGGGTTGTGGAGAAAACTTTAATTAATTACTGCTCTATGGCTATTATGTATTAAGGCAAAACCCTTTGAAAAATGCAAGGATGCTGACAAAGATGTACACAAACATAATCAAACCCAAATTTGCATCAGCCTATTTTGGAAAACTGAAAGAAAAATGTATGGGAATTATTTAAAAGAAAGCTACAAGAAAATAGTACTGCAGGCCATTTTTAAGAATCCACTTTAGTTTGCAGACATGCCCTTTGCCTCATCATCAGAGGTAAGAGCTGAGAACTGAGAACTGAATTGGTTCTACTCCACAGTGGCAGTGCAGATATTTTTGACAAACAGCTTGAAGTGCCCTGCATAGAGGAAGAACAGCTGAAAAAACAATGGGGTCTAAATTCTAAATGCATTATTTGCTCAGGTGTGCAGACAGACACAAACAAACTTACATCATCTGCTCATGTAAAACACACCAGCAGCAACAGCTGGAAGATTTCATTGGTGTCTTCGGAATGAATGGGCACTACACATCATCATACAAGAAATACTCACTTTCTATAAGACGATGTTGACCTCCGTTAAATAACAGCAGAAACTGCCCTTTTGTCTCTCTTTACCAAAAGCATTACTAAACAGAGCCTTAAATATGGATAGTCCAGCAAAAAGCTGTCTTCTGCATTTAATTACATATTTAAATGTAGTCATCCTCCACAGGTTCTCCATGCATGTCACAGTAGTGGATAAAAATCACCACCACGCGCTGGAACACACCTAGCTGCATTTGCCGCCGCTCCGAGATCTCCTCGCCAATAGTCTCCATGCAGATATCTGCTGAAAGCTGGCCCTTACGCCGTGGAGCATAGATGGTGGCTGGGGAAGAGAGAAGTAACAGTGTAAAAATACAGTGTACCACACTGTATCACGACACATCACACAGCAGCTTCATCTTGCTGAAAATATGAGAAAAGTCCAACCTTTAAATGAAATAAACTTATTCAGAGGAAAAACAAAACCATCATCAATAAATAATTATTTTCAACAAAGACACATGTGGCACCACTGGCACACCCAGGACGTTATAGCGAACACAACTTAACTGAAGCCCGTTTCCCACTTAAATTGTTTTATTTAACTGGAGTGTGTAAGACATTTCCAGTTGCAATCAATGAGTTCTGCATTAACTGGGGTACAAATATGAGTTAAGACAGAGACCTTATTCTCTTAGTCATCCATCAACACTGGAAAGACAAGAGAATACACAAACTAAATAAGAGGAGTGTGTTTACCTTCATCCGTGTAGGAACAAATAGCTATTTGCATGAAAATGCCCATTTCTACAGTTAGAGCATTAATTAAAAAGTGGACATTAACTGGAACTGTTACAAACTTGCTTGGAAGTTTATTGTGACCCCATGTACAGTGAGAGTGATGGTAAGAGAGGCAAAAAACTCCCCAAGGATCACTGTTGGTGAATTATAGGACAAAGTAATATCTTCCAAATCTGCCCAAAATCACCATCAGAAGCCACCTCCATACCAACAGATTGTTTGGAAGGAATGCCAGGATTTGTGGTTCCGTCAGTGAACCACAAATGTACATGCCTGCATTTTGCAAAACAAAGCTACAAGGAACCATCTTCTATGGTCTGACAAAAACATTTTCTTGGCAATAAAAAGTGAAGGTGGTTTGTTTTAAAAGAAATAATCTCATCCCAAATGTGATACATGGTGGAGGTTCTACGATATTGGGGGGTTTTCTTCTTCCAAAGGCCCTGGACACCTTGTAAGGGTCAATGGAATCATGAAATAACAGGACATTTTAAGTAAAAATCTGAATGCCTTAAGTTTTAATGAATGAAATAAAAACTGGGTGATCACTAGATTTTCCTGCAGGACAATGACCCAAAGCACATGTCTCAATCAACACAAAAATGGCTGACCACAAATCAAGTTTCTGCCAAAGCCAACCCAATTCCTTCAAGCCCACTGAAAATCTGTGGTGTGAGCTGAAAATTAGAGTGCACAAGAGAGGGCATAGGACCCTGCATGATCTGGAGAGATTCTGTAAAGTGGAATGGTCTCTGATGCCCTGCTCCATATTCTCCTACCGTGTGTAATGTTACAGCGGAAGACAGTACTGTTTTACTGCCAAAGGGAGATTGTACAAAGTATTAAATACACGTGTTTTTGTTTAAAATAAATCTTTCTTTCTTGATCTGTTTTCTCGGATTACATTTATTTCAATTAAAGGTTGGATTTTTCTAATTTTTTAGATGGATCTTCTATGACAAAAAGTACATTTATTCTAACCCTGTTTACTAATCTTTAAAAGGGGTCCCAATAATGGTGGAGAGCACTGTAATACTTCATTACACTACATAATACAATGCATCATATACCACATTTCACAACATGACACCACAATGAACCCCATTACACCACATCTTACACACAGCAACACCCTCTATTACATAATACCATATGATACCACATGGTAACACATACCATACCAAATCATATCAAACTATCGTATTGTTCCACATAAACCTTTACAATAAATGCCTACCGAATAATACAAAACTATACCACAAATTACAATTCTATCCCAGACAATATCACATTGTACCACATTTAACGTTTACCAAATTAAACCACATAAATGCTTAACAACACCACAGAATACCCCACAATACCATGCAATGCCAAAACATACAAAATATACCACATCATTATACCATATAATTCTACATAATACCACACTGTACAACACTACTGCACAACACCACACCACACTATACCCCATATTACTAAACTGTCCCACAAAAAAAACACATAAATGCCCAACACATAATACATTGTACCACAAATGTATTGCGGTGCACCACATAGAATGTCATGCACTTATAACACTTTTAGCCTGCTACACATGTGGAACTAGGTAGTTGTTCAAGGCAATTATCTGAGCCGCAGGTTCAAAAGGTACAATGGAAGGGCTTCAAAAAATGTTCCTTGGTTGTTCCCATTAAAAAAAATGTAAAATATTATATATTTACTGTATGCCTTTAGTTTAAAATGCATAAAAATGCATGTCTTCCCTTTTGCTGTGTATTACATATTAAAAGTTAGTATTACATGAATGCATGAAAATCAGTAAAACCTCACTGAATCAGAAAAACCTCATTAAATGTTATTTAGTATCTTAAAATAAATGCAAATGAAATAAACTTTCAGTAGAGTAACTACTCCTCACAAACATACAATTTTCATCATCCTCAAAGTCGTAACGAGCATAACTGTTGGGTACTGCTGCTCGCAGGGAGCGAAGCCATGGGAAATCAGTGACCATCGAGTAGGGTGCACCATCTACAACTCCTAATGTAGAGAAAGAGCAAGTGGGGGAAAGAAAAGACAGAAAAGGGTGAAAAACACTACCAAAACACTTCAGTCAATAATAAACAATATGAAACAATGTTTTACGTGTTTTTTTTTTCACGTTCACTCTTATGGAAATCTGCTTTTTCAGTTAATTTCAATTCACACAGCCCTTCTGTAGGTCTCTCCAGTTACTGCTCCACTTCCTACCCTCTATGGTATAGATGTCTCTTCCCCAAGGGTAGTTGGGATATTTCTTCACATCCTGTTCTGTTCTTGTTGCCTCCGGGAAGAATTCATATTTTATTAATTCTCTGTGGGAGACAAAAATGTAATGAATGATTATCCAAGAAAGAAAGAAATGGTTTGTCATGGACCTTTGTTTATTCTAATAAATGTTTATTATATATATTAATATATTAGTATAATAATATACTATACCTATACTTTATTTTCTAGCCATATAAATAAGGGGGGGGGGGGAGACATTTTGAGGTACAGATCTAAATATACTGAAATATCTTAATTCAGAACCTATTAAACAATTATACCTGTTTAGCTATTTTTGCACACTTATTAATTTCTGCACACTTATCATTTCTCTGCAGTTGTCTGCTCAGCATTTGTTTGTTCACTTGCTATAAACCACTAAAAACTAAATATTATTGTTTATATTTATGAATTGAAATAGATCAAGATATGGCACAACTCTTGTTTTTTTGGATAAGAGTGTCTGCTAATTATTCAGTATGTTTTTCAATCAATTTTTTTACTATTTTTTTTAAACAGTTTCCATAATGTGAATTATTTTTCAACCATCAGTTGGAGGCAAATCAGCCACATTAGCTGTCTTAGTGCTGCACCATAATAGTTGCATAACATGAACAACATAAGTGGTTAACAGCTATTATTTCCATGACAATTTATTATCATTTTAAAAAGAAGTCATGGCTGTACTTGTTGCTGGCTCTAAAACAGTCGTGCCAACATTTTAAGCATATACACTAGCAGCTAGAGGAATGGTGTTTCTGCCAATTTTTTTATTATTTTTTTTTTAAACAGGAGCAAACTGTTGCAGTCGAAACTAACTGTTGCATTCCACATTCTGTTTTTCAAAAAATTTCTTTTGGATTTCATGACTGCTTATTTACATTGCAATGTTAGTCGAATATTTGGAATAAAGTTAATGTTAGGCCCTGAACTGCAGCTATTATTTTTAGACTATAATTTTTAAAATGCATAAAGAAATGAACATACTGACTGATGTTGGCAACAGTGTCCATCCAGCTCCGCACCCGCACCTTGTTCCTGACATTGGGAGGGTTGCTGTACTCATGGATAAATGCGATGTGGTATGGGTAAGGCCCACTGAACAGCTTTCTTTCCAGAGCTAGTGAGTCAATCTACAGAATAGCCAGATTTACAGAAATTGCAACACTATTTAGCATAGTAGGTTGATACAGTACCACTACATTCTTGTTTCAGATGAAAATATCCATTCAGAATCTTGTGTGGTGCAGGAATATAGTTAATCCCTGTCTGAGAAACTAACCACAATAGTGTAACTATTGGTAACTGGTAAATCATCATATGAGGAACGTAACTCTTAGTAACACAACTAGAATTGCATTTTTGCAAAGAATGTGCAGTAGATCCCAACCTGTTGCATAGGGCGCATGTAGACAATGCGGTTTCTCTCAGGGGGCATGCGCAAGACTTGATCTAGAACTTGCTCCATGTCCAATTTCTTGCACTGGGCATAATCAAATCGATTCACAATGGGGGCACTTTCCACTTTTAGGTACTTCAGCACCCTGCATCGAGTGGCTAGATAAATGGCAGAAAAAATTGCAGGTGAAGAAATCTGGAGGAAATTACAATAGGCACTAGTGCAGAGACAGGTGTGCCAAAAAATTTAACTTAACCAAAAACAGGAGTAGGAGGTCTAATGTTGCCAATTTAACAGGAAATGTACAGCCATCATCACACAGTAGAGGTCATTATCAAAGTCTCAGGAGTTTACTAAAGAGGTTTCTGATACAGCATGTTTATCTATTCAAAAGTACGTTGCAAATCAAAAATGAAATCAAAATTGCACATTTGTTTACAAAGAAAATAGTCAGTTAGCAGCATTTTACAGTGTCAGTTGCCACATAGGGAAGTAGTGAGCAAATTACTTAAACAGAGTTTGAGGCTTTCGTTTGCAAAATACAATTTGTGGCTTTACTTTGCAAAATGTGTGGCTATATGCAACCATTACTTCTTAGCTCTACTAGCCTCATTACATCTCATACTGAAAAGGTCTTATACACACTAAACTCACCATGGATAAACATCATTTTAGGGCAGTCCTTCAGCACCAGGTCTGTGATGCCACAGTTTGTAAGTGTGATACCAACTAGGTTTTTGGACTTCAGTGGAAGCACCTTAAAACAAGAAAGTTAATTAAGTTTTTAGTAAATCAAATGCTACAGATTTTAAGCATGTAGTGCAGTTAGCCCACCTGTACATGGTCATCCTCTGTCACTGGGTCGCTTGTGCTGGTGGACTTATCTGCTGTGCGTTTCCGTTTTACTGCAACCCGTGGCTTCGTTTTGGAGAGCTCTACATAGATAAGGGTGATACTTGATACTTTACTTTACCCACTGCATGTATTTGTTAAATTCTATTATGAAGCAACTGTTCTTATTTACTGAAACACTGACAAGCCGAACCAGATACTGGGTGGTAACTGTGAATACAGACTTCCTCAAAAAAAAAAGTTTAAAGAAAGTAAATTAACACACTGTTAGAATATGTATTGTTTACATGTAGCTATTGTAAGTCAAGTATTTTTTCTTACCAACAGATATATTGCTAAACTGCATAGTACTGTATGTGTGAATGTTTTCAAAAATTGTGTTTCTGCTCAATGTATACATGCTTTTTTTCTTTATAAGATAAGTACTCAATCAAAAGTGAGTTTTGAAATGGATATTTGCACTGGTAGTACATGAAAGTGTCTGAATATTTTTATTACTGAACCAATTTACACACCAATCAGCCTTAACATTAAAACACTTGTCCCCATACCACCAAAACAGCTAGGTTCCCCAATAAAACGCTGCCAAGGCCAGCATGCTGCCTCCATCAGCTCGCCTTAATTCCATCTCTTCCCCAGGTTTTTTCTACCATCCAGCCGTCCACATGATGTAAAAGAAAATGTGAATTGATCAGACTAGGTCATCTTCTTACATTGCTCCATGGTCCAGGTTTGATCCGCACATGCCCATCGTAGGCACTTCCACTGGTGAATGTGGAGGGTTTGATCAGCATGTAGACAAATAGAAAATTTTCATATCATGGAGACCCTCATGTAGACAGAGCATTCTCTGAAGCTGTATTACTGACTGGTAAAGGAAATGTTCTGCTTTGGATTGCAAGACCCTACAGAGAATAGTGAAGACAGCGGAGATAATCACCAGGGTCTCTCACCATTCTGTCAGTAATATTTTCACCACATGCTGCATCCACAAAGCCACCAGCATTGTGGATGCCCCAATACAGACTTTACACACCCTCTTCTCTGTCCTCCCGCCTGGCCAAAGGTTCCTTAGGATTCTGGCCTCCACTCCCAGAATGGCAAACATTTCTTTCCAAAGAGCTATCAGACTCCTTAATCAGAACTGAGCCATAAATTGTCTTTTCTCCTGTCCAGTCTTGTGGTGTTTTTGTTCTTGGGTTGCATTTGTGTTGTCTTGAAAGGAACATTGTTTTGTTTTGGCTGAAATAACATAAATGTACTTTTGCACACCCAAAACTCCCCACAAGACCTGCTGGTTTGGCTTGGTCAGAGTGACTGACAAATGCTGCTGTTATGAGTTAATGTTACTTAATTTACCTGTCAGTAGTTTTAAACTAAGACATACACAGACTTCCATATAATATCCATTTCAAAACACGTGAATTTACATGTTTTCATAAGCACAAACTTGGATTTGTTGTAATAACAAAACTGAATGAAAATAAACGTTCAAACAACTTTCTACATATTAACTGCACCTGCTGGGTTTGGAAGTCACACATGTAAGTGTGCATATGGATATGTGCATTGGAAAAATTTAATAAAAAACAATGCAACAGCACTGACATATACATCTAAAAGTTATTAAGTTATAAGTCCCTCCTAATTAGGAAAAAACAGAAAACCTGAGACAGAAAACACATGAAAACAATCTATATATAGCAATATTTGTAATATAGCAACATTTGTAATCCCAATTAACGTATATTCACTAGTCCAAAATATGTCTGACTTTCTCTGTCCTTAGACTTTATTATTTATAATTAAGAAATGGCACAAAATATTTAATTTGGCCATTTTATAAGCTGAAAATCTGCAAGGCAGTTGAGGTGTGTTTGGGTTACCCTTACTTTGTGAATTGTATTCATGTTAAAGCGGCACAGCTGTATCTATGTGTTTTAAGAAAGGAAAATTGACGTGTTCTGGGAATGGATGTGACAGCAAAAAACAATTTCTATAAAAATACATAAAATATATTTTCCGACAACTAAATATGAATAACTTGTACTTAAAGGCTTTTTTTGACTGAAAAATTGATTACACACTCACATACACAGAGCACTATTCTAGGTGACAAAATCAAATCTAATCAATTTAGACGCCACATCCATAGCAAAGTTTGTGGATGGTAGAAGAAAACCTTTTGTTTCATCTAACCACAAACCTAAATGCCTGTAGTTTACTAGACACTACTGGAAAAATGTATACTCAGAAACACCACTGTAAAATGGTAGGAGGACCTGTGATACCCTAGGGCTGTCTCCAAACACCTTGGGAATATATGGCATTGGATTTTGTGAGATAACTGAATATTTTTCATTAAAAAAAACTTCCCAAGGATCAAAACTAAATTTGTTTAAGGACCACAGAATTAAAAGTGTTGAAAATCTTCAATATCATCAAGCAAATTGACACTTTTTTAGTAATGTGAATAAAAAAAGGCTGGAGTGCCTATATTTAAGACTGGTATCATGTAATCATAAAATTGGTATCATGTAATAATCACACACACACACACACACGAGAGATTATTTGATATTATGATTCTCTAGTCCTTACCTGACTCAGATACCAAGGGCACAGAGCACAGCCTACTACAAGCACGCGTGATTGGCCGTCTGGAAAACATGTCCCTTGATGTTCTTTGTGGAGGCACTTGTTGGCCTGAAGAATTGTCAGAACACCCTTCACTGGATCTCCGTGTGCTGTGAGGAGCAGTGCTGTGCCTGGTTTCTGACTGTTCTGTCCGATTTCTCTGATCAGGTATATGGCAGGTTGACCTGCTGCCGGTCTCTCCATCTGGCGCATTGTTTAGGGTCATGGAAGTGCCTCTCTGAGGGCCAGAGTGAGCCCTACTGCAAGTGCAGCATGTCCGCATTGTGCCTTCCTCCCGACTTCCAGAGCCCCCTCGCCGTTCTGAATTCACAGACTCCTCTCTCCAGCGGATGGTGCACACACACCCCCTGGTGGTGTGGCCAGCAGCCCCATTATTTCTGTCTTTTGAACCATTTTCTGCTGTTTCACTTGCTGCCTTCATGTCTGCTTTGATCTGCTCACTACTCACCTGGCAGCCTTTCTCACAGCTGGGACACTGTGCCCCCCTTCGACGCAGTGGGGTTTTCCCTTTTCCTGTTTCAAATAAGTTATTTAACAGTTTAACATTTGTTACGCTTCTCCATTACTGCACTGATAAAACCCTTTTCAGGGCCCAATACCTCTTGTGACTGATTCTTCCTCAGCACCACTACGCTTTTGTACGTCTGTGTCAGGATACTGCTGGGAATTAAATGCACCCTGGATTTTGCCTGGACTCTCCTCATCCTCACTGTCAGAATCAGACACAACAATGGTAGCTTTCTTCGTGGTAGACTGCACACCACTGGGTCCTAGAAAAGAGAATCATGAGTGAATCAACAGCACATAATTTATAACAAAGTACTCAAAAGTTAAATAGGTCTCCCTCCCATGAGGTGAGAATATTTTGTTTCATACCTGCTTGTTCTTCATCTTCCACTCCTGAATGTTCAACCTGACAGAGGGGTACCTCCTCCTCTGGACTGGCAGCTTGTGCCTGTGGCTCAGCCTCCATATTCCCCACCACCATGCCATCTACATCAGGCACCTCTGCAAATAAATGCACAAATCACATTTCAGACAAGACATCCAGTGTAAAAGGATATTAGACTTAAACAATTAAAAGCATAGCATACCCTCAGCTCTGTGTGGTGGCACATCAACGGCTTCATTGTCACGATTGTGTGGGGGAATTTCGGCATCATTGTTCTGGTGATTGTTATTGTTATCATTGCCATTGTTAGGATTTTGGTTGCTGACCAGAGCGGAAGATACACCGATACCTGTGCCTGCACTTAGACCAACCCGAGCACAACCCTGAAATTACATCATAACATTCATGAGACCACTTTCAAAATGGCTTTATGTTTAGAAGTCTTGTTTTAATTATGCCATTTGAAATGGTTCTTCCCTAGGTTCTATCCTAAAGGAAAATTCTCAAGCTTACCTTGGGGGGCTCACGAAACATTTGGTCTAGGTTGATGAACTCCACATTGGGCAGCATTTCAATAAACTGGCTAAAGGATTCGAGTTTAACAGCATGGCAGCGCACTAGTGTAAGATCCACCAATCTACTCCAGCGGGAATGATCTAATTGAAGGACAAGGGAAAACTGCCTGGTTTTCTTTGTTTTTTCAAAAGCAACAGTGATACATTTTTTACACATAACCACCATTTTAAGATGATTAATATTGAATGGCACTGTATGACAACAAACTGGATAGTGTTCATATTTGTAATAATGCTTAATTTCTTAAAATGCACATATAATTAGTATATATTACACGTATTCCAAATATAACATTTGGAATAAAACTCATTTGAATTATGCAAATGCTGTCTTAACAGTAAAGCAGAAGTACAATCTCCTCTCCTCTGTTGAAAACCAAGCCGTGATTATAAGTTTGGCAGGGTTTTCACAAAATATCAGAACTTAATCTAAAATAATTTTTTTTTACAAAAGAAAGAGAACTTCAAGAGATTCAACTACTATGACTTTGGATTACAAAACAAGAATGGGAATAAATACCTGTAATCCAATTGTGTGGGTTATGAAGATGTGGGCAATTGTAAACTACAAGGTACTTGATAGAACTAAACACTTCATTAACAGTCTTCATTCCAATATCAGTGATGATTCCGGGATTCTCTATTACATCAGCAAGACCATATTTCACTAACTCAGTGTGACTCAATTTACCTGCAAATAAAAATGCAAATAGGAATTTTTTTGACAGAACAATGTTTACAACAATACACTGTGTTCCACACATAAGGTAATGTAGCAAGAATAACAAGTAGTTGAAAAACACAGGATCAAAAACATACTTTAAAAGATTTGAAATAACTAAACCCAAATTCAGAGAAGGCAAGCAGTGATCTAAACTATCTAGGGATATTTAAACCCAAATGTGCAATCTATGTTAAACAAAAACCCAAATCTATCCATTCTTTTAATTATAGAGAGGAGTCAAGATTTTTCTAGTTAGAATCTCCTTTCTACACACATCCATTTTAACATATACAGTCGGAAGAAATGAATATTGCTAGATATATAATTGAGATTAATTTGCATCTTCACTTGACTGATTGTCTAAACCATCTTCCTTTACATCCCTAAAAAGGGCAGATAAAAACTGGTCCATACAGCAAACAGTAGAAACATTCACCATGTTCAAACCTGCAACTGCATATCAGGGCTCAAATAAAAAAGTGTTTGTGAGAATTACTTTTAAGTCAATGACTACATTTATTTGTCATTAATTAAACTGCCACTTACTGTGTCTTAGTTTCATTAAAACACATGCACTACGTTTAACACATATTGCTTTTGGTCTTTAAAAATAATTATTTTTATTGTTATTCCATTTCATACTTACACTGCAATAAGAACTCATCAACATATCCCAGGTGCAAAGTCTCAAACTGGGGAAACTCAAGTTCAGCCATCTTCAGTGCCGAAAATACCCCATCTTTGGTTAATGAAGGCTGAATTCGAACTTCATGTAGCCTGCAGAACAATAAAATAACTTGAAAATACTAATGTTCAAAAATCTTTCCAAAAATCCTTTATTTGCAAAAATTCTTCCTTACCGCCGTGCAGCAGTAATGATGAGGTAGCCCAAGTCAACTTCAAGTGCATTCTTACAGGCACCAAATACAATAGTGTGCAAATTACGAAACCCCCCTAGGACATAAATATGACAAAATGACAAAAAAAAATTAAAATGTTAAATCAGTTATCGGCTTCTATGTTACTATGCAAGAAATATGAATGAAACCAATAATTGCCTGTATATCACCTCAAAAACATGACAGTATATTTCTTGACAAGGAGATTTTTTTATTTATATAAATTTGATTCAGTGTGAGATACTTCACCAACATTTGCCATTTTTCTAATCCTTTTTATTGAACTTTACAATTGTGAAGGGCACAGTATGGATTTTGTATAGAATTCCATCTATAGCAATTCATGAAAGCTATAATTTATAACTAGACCAAGTAAAATAACATTATGGTAAAGGCACTGCATCGGTCTATATGAATGCGGGAACACTTTTTAGCTTGTGTGACCCCTGTATAACTAGTACAACCCAACAATTAACTAGCTAGATAATACGTCTGAAGGTATCTTAAGCCTCTTAAAACAGTAGAGTTCGACACCCCTGCACTAGGTTATGACCACCCCACAACATTCTAGTTAATCGGTTCAGCTGATTACTATATATATCCAACCATAAAAATATCTGTATATATAATAGGTAAGGAGAACCCTTATCTGTCCCTTGATCTGACATAACCACAAAACAATAAACATTTTGCCACATCCTCAGACCACAGTGACAGACCCTGAAATCAGCTTTTGTACCATCAAACCGTGTTTACTAAGAACACATATTAAACAGACTGTGCCAGTTTGTTTCAGCATTCAGCACCTTTGATAGTTCCTGATAACCAAGCTTTTTGAACATTTGTACAAGGACCAAGTATGACCACTCTGTACTAACCACTGCATATCGGAAACATGCCCGAGACCTGCCATTTTGGAGCAGTTTGCACAAGCCTTGCCATCACACTTTGCCTCTTGTCGAAGTCGATTAGATCCTTAAGTTTGCCCATTGTCCTTCTTACATCAACTTCAAGAACTGAATATTCATTTACTGCCCAAGATAATGCAGCCCTTGACAGGCGGCACTATAATAACACAACTAAAATCCTATTCACTTCATCTGTGGCTGATGTACCACTTTTGACTGGAAATGATCCTGGTTTATTTTATCGGAAAAAGTTTATACCTCAATCATCCCACTACAACACAGAGTTATTCTTTGATCTAATATATTTAATGATGCTAAATTCTTACTGAAATCTGATAGACTAATCATACACATTTAAGTTAAGATCAAGCCATCCTTACCTTCCCACTTCTAATCTATCTCAAAGATGTAGATCAGGGGTCCCCAACCACCGGTCCGCAGACCGCACAGAAAAAATAAACCTGATATCCTTAGTGAAAATAGTTTCTGATAATAAACGAATTCCTGACGAAATGTAGGTTGGGGACCACATTCTACAAGGTTTAGACTGTACTACTACCACACTACCCCCACCCCCCACCCGCGGTATAATTTTCAAGCGTTTACCGGTCCGCAGTGAGCAAAAGGTTGGGGACCACTGATGTGTATGACCAAATTTTCACTTGGCCTGATACCAAACTTGGTACTGACAGTCACAGAATGAGTTACAGATTATTAAGTTCTGCATAGTTGATCATCATAAATCAGGGAACAGATCTGAAAATGCAGCTACTTCCCTGGAACTTCTACTGCTACTCCTACAGCAATAATTATAAAGCGGACCACTGTAACTGTAACAAACTTGCCTGGAAGACGGTATTTTGCCCCATACTGTGAGGAGGTTAGTAAGAGAGGTTTTTTTAAAGAGAGGATTTTACTCAAATCTTGGGTTTGCCAACTCTCCAAAGCCACCAACAGATGTCACATCAATGCCAACAGATTATTTGAAATGTAAGACTGGAAAAGAAACCCTTTTCTCTCACTTAAAATACAAACATAAGCACCTGTGAATTGCTACTACAACTTTGACGGGAAACATGTCCAAACACATCACACTCAGCTCACCTGCTCTGAATTTTCCAATCTTATGTTTTCGGAGAACATTCAGTGATGCTTCGCAAAGAGAAGTCATACAATGTACTAAAGCCACGTATGCCAACAGTTGTGACATGTCTCATGTCCTTGATTTTAATAAAGAGAGTATGTACACCCTTCTGTTGAGTCCTTGCAAATTCATACAGCTCTACTCAAAATACTTTTGGTATTAATTTTTAAAGTTTAAGTTTTAACAGAACATTTGCAACACAAATGTGTACAGTGGATAGAGAAATGAATCCCCCCTTCAAAATATAGACATTCTGTTGCTTGGCAGTTTGAAATGATACACACACAAAAAAGCTATTTTTCCAAATATATTTATTAAATGCAACTTAAGAAGTGGAAATTGTTTGGTACTACTTGGCTACTTGGAGATCAGGCCATTCCTCCAAAGAGCAAGGACGAAAGTGGCAAGAGAGGCCTCCAAGAGGCCAATGGCAATTGAAGCAGTTACAGGAATAAATGGCAAAAAGTGGTCATTGTGACCCACACAATTGTGGCTTGTATGGAAGAGTAAGAAAAAGTCAATCTTCAAGAAAGGCCACATAAAGCCTTGATTAAATCTCACCTTGAAGATTCTGAGGCCAAGTTTAAAAGGTGTTCCAGTCGGACCAAAATCCAACTATCTGGCCTTATTTCCAAAGAACACCAGACCTACAGTAAAGCACTGATTATTTGGTCTTGAATAAGTGTGCCATTTCTTGCTAAATATATCCTTACTTTACCAAGATATTTTCACGATGTCTGAGCCAGTTTTAGTAGGTACTGACAACATGCCAGGAACACCCCACAAGCCCTACTGTTTTGTAGAAGCTCTGACCCAGCTGTCAAGCAATCACTTTTTCTTGCCTTCAATAAATCAAATTCAAGAACTGACAGTGTAATAGCAACTTAATATATCCCACCCCTTACAAATCGGCATTGTAACAGGATAATAAAAATTATTCTCTTAATTTGCTTTAATGTCACGGCTGATACCAGCCATAAATGATGCCACTAACAATGTACTATACTGTAGCTTAACTACAATTACATTAATAGAATTTACTGGACTGGCAGTCATCAAAAACCAAACACAGCTTCTAAATGAGTGTGTTCGACATATGGTATATTTTTATTTTATTACTGAAATACCTTGATATTGCAAGTTAAGTAAATGGACAAAGTTTTAGTATGTGGTTGTTCTCACCTGACCTCCAGCTGTCCTCCACCACATGTTGTATTAGTCCACCCAAAAAAGGGACCCTCACTAGTTCTAACTGCTCCAAGTTCCGGGCAGAGGCCAAGCCCGTCACTAATGGCACATACTTCAAGGAATTGGTTGGACCAGCACAGTTCCTCATGACAAATGTACGCAGGCTCACACACAGGAAGTCTTTAAAGGGTTGAGGCTTTGTAAGACGTACCCACTTCATGTACAAGTGTTTGAGCATGGATAAACAAGGAATTTCTGGTACATTGACACCTAAAGAGTAAAACAATTTAGACATATGAGTCTAAAATCAACACTGCATTTAGTCAAAAATGTTAATAATTTTTTATTGTTTAGTATTACTAACAAATTGCAACGGTTTTCAACCTACCAACAAGATGGAGTGTCTGAATTTTAGCTGCAGATGGAATACTGAGTTTGTTCTCTGGAGGAATAGGAAAGGCTCCATTGCGATTTCTGAACTTTCCAAGGATGTGGACTTGAGGCATGTAGTTCCAAATTGCTTCCACTAGTTCCAAATGAGATGTCTCTACACCCTTTGAAAAGTACAAAATCTTAGAACTTGAGAAAACAACAAATGTAAAAAGGCACATTAAAAAGGGACAAGAAATGCAAAGGACAAATCAAATGTATCCACACAAGCAGACTTTCTACTTATCTGTGCACCATACATTTTCATGTCCAACACTTACCAAAAGATTAGGGCATGTCTGAAGAGCTTCTAGAACACCAGGAATACTGAATGCCTCATATCCTCTGACCCTTCTGCGCTCCAAGTATCGTGGGTGCAAGCCATACAACTGCTCTAAATCAGGCATTTTCTTCAGGAGGGTGAGGAAACTAGAATCTGTGAATCCTTTGTTAAAAGCACATAGGAATGATTTGGACCATAAAAAAATGATTTCTGAAAATCAAACACAGTTGTCTATGTTGGAACTATATATGGTCTGTTCTAAACATATTAATTAATACTCATTGCCTGAGGAGTAGTGTCTTATGTGTTATTAGACTTTTTGTTCAAGATTCAAGTTACTTTATTTGTCCCATTACAGTTACTCAAGTACAACGTGTAGTGAAATGCACCCCAAATCACACCAAATAAGTCAAATAAAGAGAGATATAGCAGCAGATATAATAAAGACAATATAATAACAAATGGACTGAAAGTGAAATAAAATTTAAAAAAAGAAAAATTATTCTGTTTAAGACAGACATAATATTGTGCAAAATTCTCATCTAAATGTGTACTGTACATGTGTAATCTTATTTTGATGATTAGGGCACATAAACAGAAGCGTATATGTAATATGGAATATCTAACATATAACATGCAATACATACAATATATAATATGAAATACACAATTACAATATATACATGTATTTATAGATGCAAATACACATACACATATATTATGCTATATCATGTGATATAATTTGCCTTTGCCAACCTGAAGGCATGTACTCCCACCACCGGCTGGCACATAGGTCCACCACTTTCACCACCCGCAAGTACAGAGTTACTGCTTCCTGTAGCTTCCGTGACAGACACTCCATACACATAATGTCCTGCATAGGTAGATATCTAAAGGAAGAATAACTTTTTGACTTACTAGGTATGTCCCGTGTTTGTTTGTTTTTTTTACTGAAAACCAAACTTATAGTAATCATAAAAAATTACATTGAAAATATAAAAATGTTCCATTGCTATTTAAAATTTAGAAAATGTGTTTCATTTTGAATGCTTCATGGTTACTGGATTCCCCCAGTCTAACGTTTGATCTGATATATAATGACATTGGAAATTAATTACAGACAGGCCATTAACATTGAGGACTAATCCAACACAAACAGTGCAATACAATTATACACAAGCAGTGCTATAGGTACATGGAACTAACCGGAATATGTGGCAGAGCACCTCATGTGAAAGCTCATTTATGTAATCTTTGGACCCCTCCTCTAGCAAAGAGCTGCAGGTCCTTGTTCCTCCTCCAACACTTCTTATCTTAGTGGATTTCCGACAAGGACCCATCACATCCAGGGTGCTGGGATATTTACCTAAAATATGCAAAGTACCAACTCAGTTTTCCTAGATTCCCTAATATTTACACCAGCATAAATACTTGCACAATGACAGAATGAGAACAAGAGGCACAAACAACACTACTAAAAAGTTCATAATGCAAAGTTTAACTATTTAAAAAATGTTAAAATATATACATACTAGGGCTGTAACGATATACGATACAAAACCGAAATCGTGACACACACATCCACGAACCCGCATCGCGGTGATTCGCTGAGAGTACATGTAAGTTATGACACTGGGCTTAAAAGTGTGTATAAGCCGGCTGGGTTGTGATAAAACTGCACTGGAGTCTCTGTGTGATTGTTTTTTTTGTGTTTTGAGCAAGTTTTGTGGCTCTGGGCAGCGTTTCTTTTGTTTGAACGGAGCGGTGAACCGAGAAAGATGAGTCGACTCCTCCAACTCGACTTCTCGTGTGGTTCACTGAAGCCTCGTCCTCAGTATGAATGGAAAGGAAGAGGTATTAAAGCCAATATTGGTTTATAATGCACCATAGTGAAAACAAAAATGAAGTCTATTTCATTAGATTAAAATTTTAGCTTACCTGTTAGCTACTTTCTCTAGTAAGAAATGTATTCAAAGGCTGAAGGTCTGCTTGCTTCATTTCTATCAGTTCACATTTAAGTTAAAAAATGTGAGCATGTTCACATTCATGATATTCATCATTCACTGATCGTACTGTGTGTTTCTAGCAGAAATGCACCACTGGTAAGTCTGTTGATAGCATTGTCATAATCTGTGATTTTAAGATTGCCAACAGAAACACAATGTTAAGGAGCCTTTATGATTAATTACCTGCACTGTTTTAAATCACAGTTAATCGTGAAACCAGTTTTTTTATTGTTGCTCAAGAAGAACTTTTCACTTAGATGCAGGTTGTAAAGACAGCAAAAGATCACTCCTGACAATACCTAGAGTCAATAGAATGTATTATGTGCATTTAGATCCAGTGCTAGAGAGTTTGGAGTACAGTTTGGTGATTGTGCTGTTTAAGGATAGAAAAAGGAGCCTAACGGACAGTTGAGTTCACATAGAAAAAGAACCATATTTTTAGGATGCACAACATACCTGATGAATAAAGGCCTTCATGTGATCCAACAAAAGACTAATTATTTTAATCTTTAACCATTAAAGGTCAAAGATTAAAATGCGTGCGAATCGGTGCATGAAGTAGCTGCAGCAAGAATAAGAAATGGTGTTGGTTTTGTGACATCACAAAAACTATGATTTTAAAACGTGTTGTTATTGTAGCTTACTTTCAGTATATGAACTGGGTGGAGTGAGGATTACATGTTACATGTACAATATGAAACAATATTTACAGATTTTATGTCTTTTTACTTTCTGTATATGACATGGGCTCTAACATATCTTTGACAGGCATTGCAACTGCAATATGCAGCAGTAAAACTACAATTGTGATATTTTGTCCATTTCATGTAGCCTAAAACATTTAGCTTTTACTTAAATGTGCAGCAACAGAAGTTAAGCAAACAACTGAGGACACTCCAGCGTTCATACAAACATATATATACATATTCATACATATTAATATTTATACATATATATATATATATACACATACATACAGTGGGGAACATAAGTATTTGAACACCTTGCGATTTTGCAAGTTCTCCCACTTAGAAATCATGGAGGGTC
>JBBMFX010000030.1:17379914-17391177 GCA_037832545.1 Rhabdalestes septentrionalis | reverse complement strand
AACCATTTATTAAAAATGTTACAAAAAACCACATGATTTCAAAGGGTGTCCTAATTTTTTCACATGACTGTATGTGTTGGGTTTAACAACAACAGAACCTTCCTTAGTCACAGTGGCCTCTCTGGGATTTAAATATTTGGTACAAAAGTGTATTTCTAGTTGACTTTCACACAACATTTTGTAATGATTGAGGGACATGTCTATCACTGTCAGACCTTTCTACAACTAAGACATTCATAAGTAAATCTACACAAAAAAAGCTACACAACCTTGGCTTTCAGAGCAAACCAGACACTTAGACAACAAAATCACATGAGCAGGTGTGCGAGGAAGCAGCAGGTGGGCCAGGGTCCAAGCTAGACTACAATCTAGCTGGCCAGCTATCCCATCAGTCCAACTTGCCAATATTGGGTCCCCTGGACAATAAACTGGACTATATCTGAATCCAGCAAGCTAGCCAGTATGAGACAGCTGTGTTTTTGTTTTTACAAAGACATGTTTCAGTGACAGCATTGGTTCTCCCTAAATTCTTTCAATATGTGGAATTTGCAGCATGGTGGGCAAAATTGCTGTATTTATACAAACATTGCACTGTTATGCTGTTCCCAGTATCATTAGATGTGCCATGCCCTTTCTGAAGCAGGCGAAACCCTGGCCCCCACTTGCCATCAGGCCTATTTGAGCACACCAACTAGAACATATTTACGGAGTTTGCAACTTCTGGTCCACAACATCAGTGCTTGGCTACATCTGCAAGTGCAATGATGACATTCAGATAGGGCAACAATGCTGCCCTGACTACAGCAAGTGCTGTAGCCTTCTCCATCTGAGCAGCGAGCACTCCCAGGTGTTTATGAACATAACTGAAATACATATTGACTGGCAGAGTATTTTGATGTGCAACTGAATTATTGAGAGGTATGATAATGAATGCATGGTTAATCATTGGGCACAGAGTGAGCAGCAATAAGCAACATTGCAAAGATGGAGGGAAAGAAGCAAAAAAGGGCAACAGAGAATGTATCGTGGGTAGTGCTATAATTGACAAGGAGGAGATTTAACACTAATTTCATGAAAGTATGATTTCAGCCTAGATGTTAGAGGACTTGTAGATCTCAAGCATTAGTCAGTTTAGGAGTGATATGGGTGAATGAAGACCATTCAGCCAAGATATGTGCGCCTCATTTGCACATTAATGGAGTAATGATGACAAGAAGGATGAAGATGGAAAGATCCTTGGGGAATACCATATGAGATTGAAGGACTGTGTGAGATGTTGCCTGAAGAAATAAAAACATTGTCTGGAGGTTATCCAGTAAATCAAGGTAATGCTGCATGGCACAAACATTACTGGTTTAGAAGGCAACAACGGAGGTGAGTAGCACTTTCACTGTCAGTATAGTTTTTTCAAGTTTGAAAGAGACTTTTTTTGGAGAGACCTACAGTGGCATTAGAACAGAAGCAGTATCAGAAGCATCAGAAGTACCAGTGTGAGGTGTTCAAACATTTTTTGGGAAACATCAACTATTCTCCTATGGCTTTGACGGGGAGCAGGGTGGACATACTTGAATGTGATTATTTTATTAGGACAAAAGCAAAAAGCGAAAATAAACAATGAATAAATAAAGTGAAACTAGAAACAAAGAGGAAAACATAACATGCAGTAGAGTAATGTTCACAACAAAACACAACAAAAGCCAAGACTAAACAGGAGGACAGGGCAAAGGAGGAGCCAGGGGACGAAAACCAAAACAGAAAACACGTGGAGTGGGGCAGGGCATAAAAACAAAGGCAGGGCATTGACAGAAATACAAACCAAAGGCATGTGGGACAAGGAAAACAAAGGCAGGGCATGATGGAAAAGTGTAAAATATGACTGGAACTGAACAGGATAAGACTGAAGGAAAAGAAATCAGCCAGGATAAGATTGATAAGATATTAATCTTTACGGCACCTTTACTTGTAAGAGTATACTTGTGCTGGGTCATCTAAAGTGAAACAATGACTGTAATGAAAAGAAGAATTTCAGTCGGAATAGAATTTAAACATAAAGATGAGGAAATTTGATTCTGTTGAAGAGTGGACCGAACTATAAGTTCATATATTTGACTTTCCAAAATGTATTCAAGATTTAAAAAACAATGAGCGCCTTCATTATATTTTGTGGATCCTCTGAGCATTCAAGGCTGTTTATTAGGTCTCTGATGTTTTTTCGGGTTTTTTTCATATGCAATGGCTAAAACTAAAAAAAGAACACAAAGATGAAATTAAAAGCAGTCAAGTGAACAACACTTCTTTCAAAGATCCCAGTGTTTTATTGTTCTGAGCTGTCAAGACTATTATCATTCAAATGCAGTCTTTATGATTTAATGCAAATACACCTCAGGTGATCAGACTTAAGTAGTCAATGCTTTGGCACAGCAGTAGCCTACACATCATATCCTACATACAAATTCTGTCAACTGTGATAAAAATCCTTAAACAAGAATTAAGCCTGCTAAATAAAGACAGGCTTGATTAGTTACCCAAATGGTTATAATTGAACAAACTTGACTAACTATATTTTAGAATGCTTACAGATGACTTCCTTCTCACAAAATGACAAAAACCCATTAAATAATAAGAAGGAATGAAATGTGTGGTCGTGAAAATCAAGAAGCGGATGGTTCAATAACATTCATGTGCAGTAGCAAAAATCTAATTGACTGTGAAGTGTTAGAAGGGGAGGGCACAAGAGTGTAGCTCCCCAAGGATTGCTTGTCAGTGCAGTTTATCGTCACGAACAGCTTTTATTAAGATTGTATAAGAAATTATTTAGTTTTCCATCAAATTACAGAACTGGAGTTCAGCTCTGCTTGAGGTTAAAGAAACTAAAGGTTTACAGTTCACTCTGGCTAAGGTTCAGCCTTGGATACAGTGCAAAGCTAATCTCTCTGTGAAAATATAGGCAATCTAGAAGTTTGTTCCATTTTACTATTGTTCTGTTTGCAGTCAAACTCACTGGGCATGTGGCGTGTAGAAATTAGATTAAAATAGCTCTGTTCATTAGATTTTGGTGTAAAAAGTCATAAAATGATTTAGTAAGTGTATGCATACTTTATGCCAGGATATACTTCAACAAAAATGTAAATATTATTAAACATATTAATGAATATAATAATAAAAGATTATTATTAAACTAGTAATTAAAAAATATACTTTTTTTGGCAGTGTATGATGTAGTGGTGCACAAAGAATATTTAGTATTGATATAAATAAGTTAATGGAACAGACACAAACAGACTCAACAGATTAGCACTTGTATAAGGGAAAAAATATGGTATGAAGGTGAAAATGTAAGAAGTAAAAGTGCAAAACCTTTTTCATACTTGAGTAAAATACAAATAATAAAAATACAACAATGCTTCACTATAGCAACCATAGTCAACTGAATGGCAAGACAGGTATAATAGACATTTTTCAAACTGATAAAAGATTATTTGTTGCCATGGTCTTCAAAACAATATAACACTTAGCAATGGTTTACATAAACAAATAATTGGAGATTTGAGTGCCTGGAAATCTCCAGAGCATACCGGATTCAACAACTCCCTCTTCCCGTCTGCTGTCTTCCCCATCAGACTCCTGAACCGCTGAACCACCTCAGCTGTAATTTTGCTCATTGGGTCACTTTGCACATTAAGCTTTTTGCACACTAAACTCTTATGCACATCCATCTACCTCATAATGTACATTTCTTTCATTGCAAATGCACAGTTGATATTTATCTACGTCTGCACATCACACGTAAGTCTTCACTTACATATTTTCTTTAGATTTTAGTTGCATTTTTATATATACTTATTTTGTTTTAATTTTAATTCAATTTTTTAATTTTTAACATTTTTTAATTTAGTAACTCTTAACCCAACTTCATTGCGCAGAGAAATGCAATTTCTTCTGTACATATGTCAATAAATGCTTTGAATCTTGAATCTGGAAATAATTCTGCATCTGATAAATGAATCAGTTGTACAACACTGAAACAAATACTGAGCACAGCTGATAAATCATATTTTGCTGCAAAGAAACAAGCTCTCTCTTTGCCTTGTCAAGAGTTTATATACAAAAGATGCCATACTTTACTCTCATGATCTAATTCAGACATATATTCTGATCACAAGTGTCTTTAAATTCATGTAATTTTCAGGAAAGTGTACCACACTGAGGTTTCTATGACTGCTAAATTGGCACCTCAGTGTTTATCTGTATACCACCTGACTGAAGGAACAATGAGCTAGTAAAGATGCATGTCTGCAAATTTTGATACATGTTTGGAAATTGCATATTCAAATTGTCATGTAGTCCAAGCAAACTTATATGTAACCTTCCTTAGCATATAGAAGGAACCTTGGTTTATTTTGTCATAGATAAATTGCAATAATCTCAGCTCTGTCTCTACAGGTAATATCTTTGTTGTAAGTCTGTCGGTGGCAGACCTGGTGGTTGCCGTTTACCCCTACCCCCTGGTTCTCATGGCAATCTTCCACAATGACTGGACCATGGGGGATTTCCACTGCCAAGTAAGCGGCTTCATCATGGGCCTCAGCGTCATTGGGTCCATCTTCAACATCACTGCGATTGCCATCAACCGTTACTGCTACATCTGCCACAGCCTCCATTATGATCGTCTCTACAGCCTCAAGAACACATGCTGCTACCTTTGTCTCACCTGGGTGCTCACAGCCATTGCTACTGTGCCCAACTTTTTTGTGGGCTCCCTCCAGTATGATCCACGAGTCTTCTCCTGTACTTTTTCCCAGACTGCTAGCTCTTATTATACGATATCAGTGGTGGTGGTCCATTTCCTTGTACCTCTCTTTGTGGTCTCCTTCTGCTACATGAGGATCTGGGTGTTAGTGATCCAAGTGAAGCATCGGGTCAAGCCAGGCCCCCGGCTTAAAGTGAAACCTAGCGACTTGAGGAATTTTTTGACAATGTTTATGGTTTTTGTGCTCTTTGCTGTGTGTTGGGCTCCTCTCAACTTCATCGGATTGGCCGTCGCCATCAACCCCATGAGAGTGGCTCCCAGCATCCCAGAGTGGCTATTTGTAACAAGCTATTTTATGGCATATTTCAACAGTTGCCTGAATGCAATCATCTACGGGCTCTTGAACCAAAACTTTCGCAGGGAGTATAAAACTATTCTCCTGTCACTGTGCACCCCCCGAATGTTTCTCATGGAGACCTCCAAATGTGCCACAGAGGGGATAAAAAGTAAACCATCGCCTGCAGTAACAAATAATAATCTGGCAGAAGTTAATCTGTAAATTCATAAATTACAGATAATAAGTATTTTAAAAAGTTTAAAAAAATTTGTGTGACTATTACAAAGCAGCCCGGTTTTCCTGAAGTCGTCATGATATACAGATTATTTAAAAATATGCAGCAATCATGCTTTAGGCCTTGTTTTTGTGCTAGGACAACTCTTCGCGTTTTTCATCGTTGATGCCTCAGGTTTATGCGAAATTGTCTTCTGTTGTAGCCTATGAATGAATGCATGTATGCAGTGTGAAAATATACCACACATTTCCCACTAAACGGGTGACAATATTGAGTTGATTCCTTTTCATTTTTGTTTGCAAAGAGGTTGAAAACATTTGAAAGGCTGTGAGATGAGGAAAGTCCTAAACCCTAACACCAACCCTAACCCTAACCCCAACCCTAACCATAACCCTAAACCTAACACTAACCCAAACAATCTCCAGTTAGCGCTGATACTGGCGGTGTTATGCACTGTGCATTAAAATACATAGCGTAGTGAATAGTTGTCCTAGCTTGAAAAAATGAAGAGTTGTCCTAGCATGAAAAATAAGCTTAAAGCATGATCCCAGCACATTTTTTAATAGAATTTATACTGTGGTGGTCTGAAAAGACCTGAGATCAGGTTGTACAACGAGTCTATGTAATAGAAAACCTGTGTGTTTTTTGCCTGTGTGTTATGTAGAGTTTGCACCAATGATTTCATGTTTCAAATTAGCTTAAATTAAAGAAGTTGGTGTAAAAAAAAAATCATAAACACTGTAAAAATATTTACAGTTCTTAAATATGTGATTTTAGGTTCAGATGAGCCCATTTTACTCACTATTATGTAGTTTTCACCATTGATATGATGTTCCAATATAGCTTAAATTAAAGAATTTGATGTAAAACATTAACACTGTAAAACTTAAGAAAACATTTACCATTCCTAAATATGTGATTTTAGCTTCAAAATCAGCCCAGTTTGTTCATTATTATTGGTGCAATTGCATCAGTATTCACACTAAATCACTCTAAATCTCTTCTTAAGCTTTATTTATTTAAAAATGTTTACTGAAATTTGTCTTGTCTGGGCCAACACTTAAAATTATGACACTAAAACATTCTTAAATATCTGGTGCATTGCTCATGCCATAGGCGTCGTCGCCATTCAACCAAAGGGGAATGTGTTCCCCTTAAACTTCATAATTACTCGTTTGGACCCCCTCATATTTAACATGAATAATTAGCTCACCAGTGCTGCTAAAACTTAAATCTTTCAAAAAAGAATTCACTCCACTTAATCGATAGTAGAATACACACATCCCTGGAAATCCGAGCAGCCTGTCTGTGCACTGATGATTCACTTCACTTGCATGCGGTGAGATGGAGGAAAACCCGAGCAGATTTCCAGTGGTGTGTGCCCTTCTATCGATTAAGAGAAGTGGATTATTTCATGTAAGATTTAAGATTCAAGATTCAACAGGGGTTTCCAAATACCCCCACCTCCTAAAAGGGTGAGATTTGCACGCACGCAGCAACCCCACCCTCACCAAGCCCTGTCCCATGTCCAAACCCCGCCTCTCCCCCAAACCCTGCGCCAACACGTCCACCTCCCATTAAAAATGCTTCCGACGCCCCTGGCTCATGCATACACCAGATAAAAGATTATTTATTGCCACGGTCTTCAAAACATAATAGCACTAAGCAAAGTTTATATAAACAGAAAATTGGAGAATTCTGCACCTGATAAATGAATCAGTCTGTGTACAACACAGAAAAAAATACTGAGCACACCTGATAAATCAGCTTCTTATACAAAGATGCCATACTTTACTAATTAAACTAATTCAGGCAAATGTTCTAATAGCGAGCCAGTTAAGTGTCTTCAAATGCATTGAATTATTCAAGGTGACCAGATGTCCTCATTTCCCTGGACAATTCTTCTTTTAGAGACATGGAAAATGCGTCTGCGCAGGGCTTTTAAATTGTCTGGGATTTTGAGCTGCCTAAACATTTGTCGTGTCATGGGCATCTCTCCTAAACTAGTTACTTTCCAACATGCCTATTCACTTCCACTCAGGGGAGGACTGGCAGTATGTGCATTCTTGAAAATCCAAAACAGTCGGGGCAATATGCGCAAACAACATGCAAAAGCCCCACCCCACAACCACCACTCCCCTATTACCCCCCACCCCCACCCCTGAACCACAGCCGAACAGGTAAAAAAATGTCCTGTTTTTCACAATCTGGTCAACCTAATTTAATTTTCAAATTTTCAGGAAAGAATACCGCACTGAGGATTTCTGTAACTGCTAAATTGGTACCCCAAGTGTTTATCTGTAAACAACCTGACTGAAGGAACAATGAGCAGGTGAAGATTCCAGTCTGCAAATTTTGACTCATGTTTGAAAATTGCATACAAAAATGTTCATGCAGACCAAGCAGATGAGCTTGAGTCTCAAAAACGCCATGATTTTAATTTAATATGGTAGTATAGACACTTAAAAAAATACTTTAAAACAATAATTAAAAACAAAGTCTCATAAAATATCTGGTTTATTGCTAATGCATACAGCTTTTTGATGAGTTATTCAGGGGCAGAGTATTGATTGTTTGAAAGTTTTGGTCACATCGCTGTAATGTATGGTGGGAGAGAGTGGACGGATCTCATGGCTATGGCGACCAGAGAGTGATAAATGTGCTAAAAAAGTGACAAAAAATGCTAAAGATCATGTCAGTAATGTAAAAAGGTGTTTGTCACTGTTTGTTGTGGTTTAATCAAATGTAATCAACCAGTAAATGCTTGTAATAGAGACTAAGATTGTTGCCAGCTTAGTTAGCTGATTTGTGGTTGTATCTGAACTGTTCAGGGTGAAAATGAGTCACAAGGACACTATAGAGTGGAAGTGTGACAGGTTGACTTAGCCAGCATTTCTCTGGGCTGTTTATCTTCATGCAAACCACCAAGCATGCTTGCTTTTTTGTAACAAAATCAATCCTCTGTGCAAAAGTTTGGGCACATGCAACGTTTGACAGTGTTTTAATTGAACCTTAAAAGCAATGTGAATATATCACTAGCTACACCTTAGTGACATCTACACTACCATAGTTACCACCTAGCAAAACTATAGCAACAACCTAATAATAACTATAATGACATTGCAATTTTTTAATTTTCTCACAGATATGCAATCTAGTTATCATTAACACGATTGTGTTTCAAGTTTTTTTAAATTATTATTATTATTATTATTATTATTATTATTATTATTATTATTATTATAATAATAAAATTTTATTTTGATCATTGTTCATTTAATAGCTGTAATTTGGCTCTCTTTTCCTCCTACAGATTGGCATGGTTCCAGTGTTAAAACTTCTGTTAATGTCTAATGTAGTGTGTGTGTATTCAGCGTATTTATCTGTTGATTATTGATTATTTAAAAAAAAAAACTTTTTGTTGTTGGATCATCTCTATAATGAAAGAGGAGCAAATTCAGATTGTCGAGTCATCTTAAGTGTATCAGAGAGAGGGTCTGTGACATAATGGCTAAGGCAGATGGATGGGGACAAAATGCAGAGAGAGCTAAACACACAACACACTCAAACACATTTCAAGACACTAAAGCTTATGTTGGTTATAAAAATCACATGTGTCACTATTTGTTGTGGTTTCATTAAAAATAATCAGCCCATGAATATGGCTATGCATTTAGCTGTCCTTAACCATAAATGGCTTGGTCAGAGTCAATGAGTTAATGCACCCTCAGCACTTCAGCAGTAAAACACAGTGCACTGAATGAAGAGACACAAAAGAAGCAGAATATTTAAGCAACCATGCCATCACACTTTGCATTTTCTCACAGAAAAGCAATCTAGCTATCACACTACTGTCCTATTTTAGTAGTATTTTTATTAGTATTATACTTTATTTGCCAAAAAATACAATGTCAAAACGCCTGTTAAGACCACAACAAACAATTATAACATCTGTATAACTGTCTGTTGTGGTTTAAATAATAAATAATTATTTCTTAAATGGTAAGACATAATCAGCCTGTGAACAATGTTATGTGTTGAGTAAGAGCTGGCAAATTCCCACAAATTCCCACAAATTCCCACAAAGCTAACGTGCTGGTTTCTGAATCAGCTGATCTGGGTTTAAATACCTTTTTTAACGCAACACTTTTTCCCATTACTTTTGCACACACTGGTTTATAGCAATTACGCAAGCACACTATGCATTTTCCGATGGATATGTATCTAGTTATTATTATTATTTTTTACAGTTGAAATTGGTACAAACAATTACAGTTAATGTCAGGTGTATTACATGTGCAAACAGTGTTTTGATTGGTTGATCAGGAGCTGATAATTGATCGTTTAATGTCAATAATCATCCATCGAACACTGGCCATTGTGATCTAATCATCACACTGTGGAAAGGCATTCTAGTAGTTTTGGTGATGCCATTAGAAACAATTCTTCGTCTTCATCTTACAGCAGTTTAACCTTGTCTACACAGATATTGTTTCAGTCCAGACTGTTTATTGATTGAGTCACAGTAACACCTAAGAGAAAGGATAATGGACCTTGAAATATCTGACCATCTTTGAACCGACTCTTTGTTAAAACCATATGAGCAGTTTACATATAAAAACATAACATTTGACAATGTATTATTTATTTACATTTGGCCTCCCTCCCTTGAAAGCCCCAAACAGTCTCACAAAAAGACTTCACTACCATCACTATGTAACATTATGCATTTTTAATTGTATTTATTTGACATTCTATAATTTACTCATGATCTCTTGTGTGTTTCAAAACAGACGTTTTACTGTGTGTGCCTTCATTCTACAGCTTGGATGCTTTTGGGAAACAATTTTGGGAAACAATTTTCAAAGGACATTTTATACATTATTAAGTCACAATATGACTAAATAAACACAGTGTCTAAAGAAATGAAACAGTAGTTGCCTTTTTACAGCATAAACATTGTAACCTGGAAGTAAGATAAATCTCATCCCCCTCTCACACTGAGAATTTAAATGAAAAGGCCACTAAAGCAGTACAAAAAACTTTGTTTCATTTTCTTTTTCTTTTTTCTATTTTAAGTTCATCCATCCCTGCAGGACACGATTTGAACTACATATTCATTGTATGTCATGAAAAGCAACAAGGGCACAGGACGTTAAAACAATTACCATAATTTGGGTCAGGCATGTTTTGAATGCTCCATGCTTACTGCTGGACAGTGTGCAGCTCAATTTTTGCACAAGTAAATGATAAAACTGTGTCACCCAATGTCAGCACTGAAAATAGTATCACAAGTATACATTGAATACGTACACTTTATACTATTTAAATACTCTCTCTGCAGCCTATTTTGTAATGAAAAGAATGTTTGTGATTTAAAGTGCAAATACCTTTTCACGTAATGGTTCAAGTTTAAGTGGTGCACAGATAATTTGAAGCTTATTGACAGCAAATGCATATGAACATGAGAACATAGAAATAAAATAAATGTTTACATCTGAAAATGTGAAGAAATATGACAGAAATATGATCCTGTGAATATGCACTGTTGAGAATTATCCAGATACCACTTCAAATTAGTAAATTCAACTATTTTAAGGTATATGGCTGACACAGATCTTCAGCTGTACACATACAGCTTGTATAAACATCACCAGTGTTGGGAGTAACGCGTTACAAAAGTAACTAATTACTGTACTGCATTGCTTTTTGCTGTAACATGGTAATGTAAGTTATTACAGAACAGAAATTGGTAATATTTTAGTAACACCGTTACAATGCATTTTTAAACCAGAAGTTTTTTTTCTCCTTCATATAAATTTCCCAAAATCACCGCCAGATCAGCAGAGGAGAAACGTCCGTGCAAATGTTTCACTTCTTGTAGTCGGACAGAGAGAAGAGTAGGGGGACGTCCTCTTTTTCCCGGACATGTCCTGTTTCT
>JBBMFX010000030.1:17347723-17379814 GCA_037832545.1 Rhabdalestes septentrionalis | reverse complement strand
TTCAGACCCTCCATGATTTCTAAGTGGGAGAACTTGCAAAATCGCAAGGTGTTCAAATACTTATGTTCCTCACTGTAAATGTGTACACACACACACAGAGTACCGGCACCTTTGTTTTTGTTATTGACTTCATTGTAGATTAATATTGAAAACATCACCTACTGCACATTCTTGGCATTATTCAATCAGATTCACGAGGTATTGAACTGGAATGACATTTCATTAACAGGTGTTAGTTGACTTTCCTGCCTTCTTAATGTGTACGGGATCATTAGTTGTGATGGTAGGGTTGGTGTACAGTAATCTTATTCGACTGCGGTTCTAATTCACATTATGTTAAGAAGCACTTAACTAAATAGAAACAACGGTCCATCATCACCTCATTACAAAACCTTGTTTTGTTTACTGCATAATTTCATTCATACTTTTGTTTTCAATATTAATCTACAATCTAGAGAACAATAAAAACAAGGGAAAATGCTGAATTAGGTGTGTCCAAACTTTTGGCTGGTAGTTTATATTTCCACTATGTGCATATATAGCTTTATATTTGTGTAGTGTACTTTTTAGACTATACTCTTGTATAGCTTTATGCTAGTGTTTGTGCTGCTCTTATCTTTGTTCTTTCCACTTCCATCTGTAACAAGGCAAAATTCCCACTTGGGGGACTAATAAAGGTTTATCTTATCTTAAGATATGTTGAACATCATTTGACCAGAGATATGCACATATTCGGCGCTCAGAAACAGTTACTGAATGCAGTTTGTTTGCCACCCTTCATGCCCATCAGTGGAAACAGACAACTTTAAGCCCTCTGATATTATAATATTATATATGATGCCAGGGTGGTGTTGGCATGTAGGTAGGTATTACATGTGTGTCAGGTTAGGCTTTTTGTTTTTGTTTTTTAAATGCTATGTACTTACTGTGCACTTTTTATATTATGAGTACAACATTACAATATTATTTGTTTACAGTATTTATTACAATATTAGTGAAATTTATTAATTACCACTACAATTATAGGGAGATGTTAAGAGACTGTAGCTCAACTTCATTCAGTTATCAATATCTACAAAGTTCGTATGGCTGTGTTATGGAAGTTAAACTGGACAATATAATAAAAAAAGTTATTCTAACAATATAATGAACGAACTCACAAGGTACATGTACCTAAATGATTTATTTTAAGCATTGGAACATTCCAAATATCTCATATAAATCATATAAAAATAAAAATGAAATCTTTAAGATGAGATTGAAATCAATAATTTACAAAAACAACTGATATTTCAAGGAAAGTATTACAAGTTCTTAATGTGCCTGTTTCATATCAAGCCCTGATGACATTCCACTGCTGTGAATGTGCTCTCAGTTTATGATATTTACTTAGCAGTTAGCTGTCGTCCAGTCTTTGCTTGACAGTAACACTGCTGTCTTTTCTTGTACATGCCAGCTAATTAAAGTGGAAACATATTAATGGTGGAGCTGATAGCCTGAAGTTTTTCTTTTCCCTTGACTGACATCTAGAAATAGTTTGTGTTTTCCTTTATTTGTTTTGCACTTTAGAGGGCATTGCTTTCTGCTGAAGAGAAGGGGAAGGGCACAAATGAATACTATCTTAACCAGCGTTCAGGGTCCAGGGTGATAAGACCAGCTCCACCTGATGTAAAGCAATCTGGAATTACCATGGCCTGATATCTTATTACAGGTTCCTGCAGGTAAAAGAACAGCACTACGCGGCGAGGCACAGAGCAGTAGGGTTGTTTACCCAGCTGTGAAAAATGAGAAAGGACGAAAGAGGGACCTATCAACTGACTTGGGTCTGGCTTACTTTATGGCTTTTCCAGTTCCCACTTCATTCAAATGCCATGGTCGTTTGGAAAGCAAATATGGAGCTTGAGTACTTCAGCAAAGAGACTAACAAAACTCTAACTTATCTGTGTGAGTGTGGTCTATATGGCTCAAACTCACCTCTGCAAGAGGCTTCTGGATATGTGGCACTTCCTACCTGGGATATATATGCGTGTTCTCCGAACACCACCTTCAACATCACCCGTAAGCCATGGATAGCTCTCATCCAAAGGGGTAACTGTACACATGCTGATAAGATCCGAGCTGCCGAGGAAAAAGGAGCCTCAGCTGTAGTTATCTACAACATTGATGGCACTGGAACCTCCTTAGACCCAATGTCTCACCCAGGTATGACCATTTATTCTCTGTGTGCTTTCACAAGATGGATATAACGTTTTGTCCACACAGAGTCTCTATAGCTGATTATGTGTTGGCACAAGGAGGCACATTACAAACTTCACAACAACGAACTGAAATGTTCAGCTGAAGATGCCATACCACACTTGTTGACAAATAGGTTCGGCCAGAGTAGGCTTATAAATTAAACATAAAAAATCAAACATGTCTAGCTCACATTTTCTAATTTTTATTACTTAAATGTAGACAGTCTGGGTTTTTGGGTTCAATATTATACATATATTTTTAAATCATAGTTGTTTTGTCTTTTTAATATGCATTGGTTTAGGTTAGGGAAGTGTCTTTGATTCTTCCTCTGTGTTTTGGCTCTCAGATTAGGCCCACATTTTTATTTGCCTTATAGAACTCCAGCTTTGCAAATTCAGAGTCCAAGAGTCTCAAGTCTTGTAATAAGTGCTTATCTTCAATGCTGAGTCACACCCTTTGCTGGGGAGGGTCTGGTTAAACAGTGTAACCACAGAGGTGTTACGTTATTATAACGAAGAAGCATAAAGTTACATGGGCCAACAGTCCTTAAGTACTTAAGTGCTTACTAACATTAGGGCAGTTGTTATTAGCTTTAGTTGGTTCAGCTGAAAAGTGTAACAGGGATATTCTGCATGTAAATAATATTATATATGCTAAATTACTCTCCAAAACAAAAATCCTTAAAATGATAACATTTTGGAGGAGAGTGCATTTTTTCTTTAAATGTAAGTTTAGTCAAAGCAATTTCATTATATTTCATTTTTAGAGCCATAAATCGACCATTTCTATTGACTCACATTTTTTCATATGTTGTATATTTCATGTAAACATTTAAGTATACATGAATATTTTAATTTGTATAGCATTAGAATATTATACATAGTTTGTTTTCCTACACAAAGCAACAAAAAGGTGTTTCACAGGTTACTGTAATTGATAAAAGGTCCCATGACTGCTAGAAATTTGGCCTGCTAAAATTAAATTAGGGCTCTTCTGGGATGAGAAACCCCATTTTGGCTCAGATTTGAACTGTTTAAATATCCCTTACAGGGACAGAACTTGAATATGACATTTTAGTGCATGATTCTGTGCACAACTTGATGTATCTTAATACAACGTTTCAGGAATTAACCAGTTATTGTGATTTAAAGGCGTTCTCTCGTGGCTTTATTTATTTTACAATTCGCTTATTGTATGTTCAACAAATCATCCTGACATGACTACGTCTACATTTTCTTCCACATACTGTTGTCTACTCTATCTTACAGGCGCTGACAATATAGTGGCCATCATGATCAGCAATATCATGGGAAGGAAAATCATCAGCCTGGTCGAGAATGCCAGCGAGGTCCACATGAACCTATTTGTCGGCACCGCGATTAGGTTTTGGGGCAACCCTTTGTGGGTCTATGTCATGTCTTTTACCTTCTTTGGAATAACGGCCATCATTCTGGGCTACTTCATCTTCGTGGTCATTAAGCGTCTATACCGAAACAGACAGCTCCGCATCCAGCAGGTTTGGCATTTACCAGCAACAGTCTAACCAGTTGGTTGATTTCTGTGGGAATTGCCCAACATCAATGATGAGCTTTTCATTAATATGTTGATCTTCTTACTTCATTTTCCTTCCTTTAGACAATTCGGTCACTGAAAGGACTGAATTTACAGCTTTATTGATAATCATGCTTTTAAGGAACAGTCTGGCCTAAATCTTAGAGACCACAGGTAAAAGCTGGGAGATCACAAATAATTAAAGATGATGGCAAGTAAAACTATAAAGATGAGACCACATTAGTCTTTTCTTTCATTTAGGTGAATGTTCGGATGAATCTTACATGATTTAGTCACATAATCTTATGTGATCATGTCATTCCAGTGGTCATAAGGCAAAATTTGATGAAACACCCGGGACACCTTGAAAAATATTGTGTTAAAAACTACAAGAAGCAATTTCACTAGGGGTCTCTGACTCAGGATCCCACTGAATTTCCACATGAAATCATATAGTGCCCAGCCAAAATCATAGGAACTTTTTTTCTGGATACTGCAGCAGTTATGTGAAAAGACGGAAGATAGTTTTTACAGCTTGTAACAGGCACTCAGTTCCACAGCAGGACATTGTTTTTAGACATCCATTTCCTAGTGGTAATGTTGAATACTTCCTTATATCAAACTTTTTACAGTCTCATCAGTCCATTTCCTCATTGTTTTTATCAGAATAGGTTTTACCATTTATATCCAGCTCTGTAGGATATATTTAGAATTGTTTTTTGAGATATTAAATGCATGTCTGGAAAAGTGAATGGAATCTTCCGAATGTTCCTGTCTTAATCCTTTTTCATTTTTACAGAGGGAACTTAAAAAAGTGGCTGAGAGAGCAATTGCCAAGTTACAGGTTCGGACGCTGCGGCGAAATGACCCGGTACGGTGAAAGAGTTCTAATGATTTAGTTGTTGATTTTTAGATTAAGGGCATGTGGCCGATTACAGCTGCATTTCTTTGCAGGAAATTGAAGTAGAAGAGACCAGCTGTGCTGTGTGTATAGATTCTTTCAAGCGAGGAGATATCGTGACAACTCTGCCTTGCAGGTACATAATTATGAAAAGACTTCTGTTAATCATTAGGCTTTTTCACCACCAATAAGGAATGTATGTAGATATCATCCTATAGATCACCAAATTGTCCAGTAAACCTTCTAAAAGAGTTCTCTTTTAGCATTAGGGCGAGATTTAGGGGTAGCATAAAGGTTAAGATTCGGTTTCGGGGTGAAGTGAATCTTAGTAAGCCCTAACCCTACTACATATTTAAATACAGGTCAAAAGCAATGTAGTATATGTGGACTCTCCAAATAAAATGTTACCTTGAGTTTTACTAGTATTCAAATTAAATTTGGCTCTGATTCTGACAGCAAAAAACACAAAAAACACAAATGATACAAATAGGAACTAATCTGAGGCCTTTTTGTTAGATCTCTTGTATTTAAATGAATGAAAAAAAAACAACTGAGCAGCATGTGGGGTTCACCCAGTAGACTGAAATTGAGCTGAAGCTGATATTCTGTAATTTGATTTTATATTCTTATAAATGATATCCAATGTGAGGGTCTTGTCCAATTACATTTCCTTCCTTATGCCATTTCCTGTTTTAAGGTTTCTATATGACACATTTTTAGCCATTTTTTTTTTTTACAGATATCATGACTAATCATGACGAGCATTATTTTTCTTTAACTTGTGCAACTAACCATGTGAATTTTTAACTGTACCTTGTGTAATAAACCACGTGATTTTTCCATTCAGTTAGTGTTCAAGGAACATTAGGTCTGCTGATTCAACAGCCTGCCTCTGTAACAAAGCTGTTACTGAGACCATATAGATTTATATTGATGCTATGTGAACACTGCCCGGCTGATTCTTCATTTTAATTGCTGTTTGTGTCTTTTAAAGCCATCTCTTCCACAAGACGTGCATTACGCCATGGTTGCTGGAACATCACACCTGCCCCATGTGTAAATATGACATTTTGAAAGGAGAGGCAAGTTCCATTTTAAAACGCTTGGTACTTCCAGCTTTACAGAACTTTCAGGGAAGTTGTTTAGGTGTTCAGTCCACATGTTTTAGTCCACATTCTTTATATTACTTGGTATTTCATTGCCTTAATACTGTAGGGTGAGTTGTGAATGGCAGAAACAAGGATGACTTGTGGCTGATGCCCATAAAAAAGCTCTTTATTAGCGCTGACATGAAAATTTGAAACAGTTCACTTTGTCAAACGCCAATTATTGTTCTTTCCTTTGAAGTTTGACAGCTGATCTCCATGCTAGAAAAAAAAACAGGGTTAAGAATTGGCAACCAAGCCTGAATGACAGCAGCTTGCTCTAGACAACACACTGAATCACCGAAATTCAGCTGTTGGTTACGGTGTTGCACTTGCAACCAGAAGGTTGTGGGTTCAAATCCCAGGACTGTGCGGGGTGTTGCCAGGTGCTGTGTTCCTGGCTGTCCGCAGCTTCAATTGCTGAATAGGTTAAATACAGAGAAGGGATTTTGGGGTGTTCAAGTATAATAAAGAGCGCACTGGTGCTATAATATTTTAATAGTTGTCTAATGTCTAACAACATGTAAACAAAGCAAAAGTGCTGTTGACTTATTTGAAGTTCAGGGAACACAAAATATCAAGGAAGCCTGGACACTGATTTTGTTAAAACAATTTTCCCCCTCCTGTCGTCTTACAATGTCATTTTATACACTATTGTTACATTTAGCTTTATTCAGAACTGAAATCTCTTTCCGAAGGTTGGAATAGAACCTAGTCTGGAGTCTTCTAGGCCACCAGCAGATGTCAGGTTTCATCCCAGCTCTGTGTCAGGGTCACTGCCAGAAACACCAGCTCTGGAGCAGCATGCTGCGACCAGGCCAGGCTCAGACACACCAGCTGCTCAACGTAAGTCAGCCTAAACTCAACATGTTTTATTAATCTTCCCATGCTTAATTTATGCATCATTCCTTATACTTTCAGGACCATTTTTGACAGTGTCATAAGTGTCTTTTAAATAGATTCAGTTACCATGGCTGCCTCTTTGACAACTCATAGCGTAATCAAGAGTGTTCATTTAAAAAGGACAATTTATACTAATGGATTTTATTATCTCAACAATAACAAGCCATTGCATCAGCAGTAACAAATCATGACACCTTGATTAAAAAAAGCCATCAAAGCCTGATCTCAGCAGCTCCAAATTCTGTTTGTGGATCACTGACATATCTTACAGTGGATGCTTTTCTCCCTTGACATCAGGTGCCGTTCGGGGGTCAAATCATGTTTACGAAGTCCCAAACACCAGGAGAAGGGAGCACATCTATGAGAACCCGACGTTTGAAGGAGAACCGCAGATCCCTGACCATGAAAACTCTAACCAGATACCCCAAGTTTAGAAAACCAAGAAGGAAAACGAAGGTATAATTCTTTGAAGAAAAAAGGCTGGGCAAACATATAGCTGATGAAACTGTAGCCTTTTCAACAAGCAACTTGAAATAATCAACTGTAATTTCACAGGAAGCATTCTTTTAAATTAAAAGGATTCTGAAAACAAAGACTGTTAGATTATTATAATGAGTTTGGTTAAAAACTGTATGACTGACAGACTGGAGTCTGTCCCTGTTATAAATCTACTTTTGTGAGTGAAAGGATTGATAGATTTAAATAATCTACAAATTATTATACCCACTGACATTGAAAAGGGACCAAATATTAAATCATGATGTGTGTCCCTGTCCCTTTGTACTGTGGCTGTACTAGTTTGCCTGTGACTTTATTAAAATGAACAAATATGTATATTTTTTAAAAGTCTGTTGTCGACTTATTTTTACAGCAAGGTAAACACAAATCTTCATATGAATCAGAGGTTTCATTTGGTCATGTCCCTCCTTTGCAATATAGATATTTACTTGAACACAAGTTATGTCAGAATGTATATATAAAACGGGTGGCCTCTTAATGACCATATTTCTAACATGAACATAATCTAACTTGACTCTTTGTTACTGATATACCAGCAAGTCTCTGCCAAAGAATGTAATGAACCGGTGGCAAAACCTCCATTTAATACAGAGAACAGCAGACATACTAAGCTGGGCTATGGTGCACTGGTCTGTATTACCAGCCCTCTTGTAAAAGTGTTATTGGGGAACATGCCGTGTGCAGCAGTCTGCATCCCTTGCTGTCAGTGAAAGCTAATTATAACCCTCGACTAGGGAGCTTTTGAAGTGGACGAAGTCAGCGGAGGTAGTGCAGGCTGGTATGTGACTTAGAAATGGTTGAGAAGACTTCTAAATTTAACTCTTTAGGCCAATTGGTCCATTCGTCTGAACCGAAAAGTGACACCATATCTAAACAGGGCTCTGAAACATGAGTCCATTGTAACTTGAGTATCTGCTTGTTTACTTTGTGTTATTTTGATGTTGGAGTAGTTGAAATTTCCATAGCCATTACTTATTCTCCAAATGTGTATTCTATAATATATACTTTTATTCCCTTGCACAATAAAAATTTGTAACGCTGTAAATGCATGAAAATGATAAATAAGTATTTCTTCACCTACAGAGATACAATTAATATGATGTAAGGTCATATCTTTATTTGATTGCTTTATTTAATTAGTTCCCATAGTTCTTCACTCCATATGCTTGCTTATATGTACTGCAACTCGTACCGAGTACCGAGGTCCTTCGGGACGTACTGTAAATCAACTCTAAGGTGAAATGTTTATTTCAGTTCACGATATGTCATCAGGAATCATGTATCAGAAAAACTGTACATGCAAAATGAGTGTAATATCACTAAAATGCTCATCAGACATTTTTAATGACAAGTTGTTGACCGTAACAAAACTGAACAGGCATGTGCAAGCACCTTCAGAGGGGCAGGTTGTCGTCAATAAATGTAATAAATAAAACCACTACTGGACCTTTAAATGAGATTTAGTGCTACCTTGCGGTTCAACATGGCATAAATTGTAAACAATCTGACAGCATACGTTTTTGCAGAACTTAAAAGAAAGTTAGACAATTCAACCAGGACTTCCTTATGTTCCACAATGAAAGGTGAAAAAATAGCCATGGTTAAAAAAAAAAATCCATGTGAGTATCTCAGAAGCTTCTAAAGCTGTATCAGATCTTCAGATCATCTATCCTGCTCTTATTGCTGAACTTACCAGTTCGGATAGGCCTGCTCTGTTGAGCTCCAGGTGACTCTGGGATGTTCATTTTCATTTCCTCTGGCTTACTGTTCCTTTCAACAGCAGAGTTGTCCTTGTTCTGCTTGCAAACTGATTTGCTGTTATATGGAATGAAAGAGTCTGGATCACCAACTGGCGAAACATATCCCGGGGCAGGTTGATAAGAAGGCCTGTGGTGGCCATGGAAATAGTTATAAGGGGGCACAAATTCATCAGCGGCTTCGCTGGGGGCCTTGGATGATGCCTCAGTTTGCAGCTTGGTCTTCTGATAGTTACGGACTTGGCGGAACTTAGTGAATATTAAGTGATACATTTCCACCAGGTTAAGAAGAAGGGAGAAGCATGCTACTGCTAGCATGAAGATGATGAAAATAGTCTTCTCAGTGGGTCTGGAGATGTAGCAGTTCACGGTATTGGGACAGGGCGGTCGATCACACATGTAGAGAGGTCTGAGTTGGAATCCGTACAGGAAATATTGGGCAACTATAAAGCCTACCTCAAACAAGGTTTTAAAAATAATATTGAGGACATACGTACGCAGAATGTCGCCCTGTAGACGAACGTGGCCCAGCTCATCGTACATCAGTCCCTTCCTAGCTTTAGCTTCACCAACGAGGGGCTGGTTGTCTCCCTGCCGAGAGAGCGCCTTCTCTTTACGCTTATGTTTCTCTTCCATCCGAACCAGGTGCAGGATGTGGCCCAGGTAGATAAGCGTGGGTGTGGACACGAATATGATCTGAAGTACCCAGAAGCGGATGTGGGATATAGGGAATGTCTTGTCATAGCAGACATTCTGGCAACCGGGTTGCTTGGTGTCACAGGTGAAGCCAGACTGCTCGTCTCCCCACACTTTCTCTGCAGCTGTGCCCAGGACCAGGATGCGAAAGATAAAGAGGACGGTCAGCCACACTTTTCCAACCACCGTGGAGTGCTCTTGGGCACTCTCCAGTAGCTTTCCCAGCAAGCCCCAGTCTCCCATTGCAGCTTTTGCTTTGGACTGGTTCTGAAAAACATATGTCCATTAAGGTCTGAAGGTGCATAGTGGTTCCCAAAAGAGTTCAAATTAATTTTATTAACTTCAGGAGTTCTAGGATTTTTATCCAGCAATTGGTCTTTATTCATAGATTTATGAATGATTTTGTAACATCTATAAAATTAAGTTACATAGTTAATAGACAAAGGAAAAGAAACAGGAGCCCACATCCAGGCTATTATGTGCTGTTAGACAGTTTCTTTTTTTTTATTATCAAAAACGAGCCCGACTTTGCTATAAGGGTCTGTTTTTTAGTCTTTCATGTCTAAACGCTTACTCTTATCTGGTAACTAGGAGAGTAAGTTACCATAACAGCACCTTACCAGTATTATACTGCACAGCATTCTGATTTCATACAAATGGTCTCATTTGCATTTTCCATCACAAAATGTTGATTACTGAAAGCCTTTCAAATTAAGATGAGATTTCTCTATTTCATTTTCAGGTTTGAGTTAAATAAAAATTTTGCCTTGTCTTTTGCTGAGAACCGACAGACATGTTTGTAAGCAAGCAGTACTGTGTGTACCCAAACTAACAGCTCATGGATTTGTGGGTCTGGGAAGAAAGCTGAAATTTTGTTCAAACATTTGTTATCTCTTTGGTATTTTCAACAGTTCTCTCTTTTATGAAACAAAAACAAGCCTCAGCAAATATATTTCAGCATTTTTATTGTCAGTCTTTCAAAATGATAGAGCTCAGAAAGTTGAAACAATAGGTGAAGCCAGAGAAGGTGCCAAAAAAAAAAAAGAATTCATAATATCTAAACATTTGAAACTGGTAACTGTAAATGGTATATTCCGTCACATGGAGGCATTCTTATGAGATGTGATCAAATATCCAACCTCCACTTTCTTTTAAAGAACATTGAGTGGATTTGGGTAGTCGTTGTTACATGGAGATTTTTCTACAGTCAGGTTTTTGAGTGAGAAAAGTTTACAGAAAGCGTCCCACCTTGTCAGCGAACACATTTCCAGCACTGGCAGAGAAGCTGTAAGCATGGATCCATGCAGGTCCCTCACAAAGACCCCACACTCAGGCCCATGTCAAGTTAATGTCCTTGAATGGGAAGGAAATCCGTCGTGCCAGTGGTCACACTTCTGATCCCATTAAATCAATTCAGTTTTTCTTATCCAAACTGCAGTTAAATGTGTTTAAGCAATCCAGACCTGTGGGAAACACTGCCAAACAGGCTTCTTCTGACTCCCCCCACCCACACACCCCCCCCGGGGGGTTAATTTTGGTACAAGGCACACTCTCTAATGTAAACTAGCAGGCCCACCACTTGCTTGTTACTTAAAGTGACAGGGCAAACAGCCAATGAAACGGCCACAATGTGACCCAAGGGCAAGGCTAAATAAAGCATTAGGGTCTCTCCTATCACAAGAGAGTTGAGTTGGAAGTGCACATTTTGGGCCTGAAGGCACTGATGCAAATCGCAACCATGGCGGTGCTTCACTGCGCTGTGGCTGTGTGGTAAATATTATCAGAACTTTATTCCGTGCCCATTTGTGGACTCTTTATCTTCTACTTTCAAATGTGAAACAGCTGTGCACCCTAGGGTGTATTATTTTAGGAAGAAATGTGGCGACACTCTAATAGATATGGAATTAATGCAATTCTTTCTGGTTACTTATATAAAAATAAGTCAAGAAAAACAAAAGTCTTTGCACGTTAATTATTAAACAGACATAAAGAAGATATGACTCAAATGACCCTGCATTTTATTCAGTAATGCTGTACAATAATTCTTTATCTTTGAAAAAGTGCTGAACTGAATTGCTTTTTATTTCACCATCTTTAAACGTTTAACACTGGAATGAATAAGCAGCTATGAACGATTCAATAAATGTCAACAGTGGTTCAATGTTACTTTGCCAACATGCCCATGTGTACATCAGTAAATGATGTATAATTTTGCGTATATTTTATTTAGGTGTGATAAATGGGCGTACAACCTTGATGTTTATTATATACAGTACCATGCAGAGGTCTTAGGCACCTAAGCAAATAATTTATCAGGGCAGTAAGTGTGTGTCTGCTTGTAAACAAACATCATATAACATAAAATAACTTCCAACAATCAAAGTCTTGAATGTCTTGTTTTCAAAAAAGGAGTTATGCTGTTTGCTAGTTACATTGTATCTGTTTCTAGAACTGCACTACAAAGTACTGGAAAACCAAGAGGAAAGGTTTAGAAACAGTCACACATTATTTATAATAAAACTCAACTCATTGTGATCATTCACATCGATTCTAGTATGTGTGTTTTTTCCAGGAAAGGAATCATTTGTAAAGTTTTAGGTGCCATTAAAATAAAAAATGAACACATTTTTTACAAAAATACTGATTTTGTATTTCAATGCTTTACAGGGCTGTGTTCTCTCAGCTCACATGTTAACTACTGAATAAATGTTTCACCTTATTTTAATATTATGTTGTTTTTTTACAAGCATAAACCAGAAAAATGGTAAAGTGCATAAAATTCATATATATATATAACCTCAAGTGTCTGAAATATTGCTTTCAAGACTTTCAGACACCTTCACTGGTTTGAAGAGTATTTTGTGTATGATCCAGCGGCATATATTATTTCATAAATGTCCCTAACTATGCACTTTTTTTTAAAGACAAGAGACAAAAAAGACAAAAAATCTAGAAGCACATTCTAACGTGAGGAGCCGACTCAAAACCTTCCACTCTAAGGCACAATAAAAAGCCCTTATTCCTGCTGTTGGCTAAATACGTCCTTTGGCCTAAATCTAAGACAATATTCAATATAAATGAATAAACACAACAAATGAATGTATAATATGATTACCGCGACCCAACTTCAGGTTGGTTACTGATGTTTAGTGGAACAAATCTCCAATCTGATGGCTAGAAGGCAGAACATCTCTCGCCCTTGCCAATAGGGCTCTTTTTGCCAACATTTAATCTGGGCTTGAACGGATGTTCTGATATGAGTTGATTGATCTCGTTTTGCTTGTAAGAGGAGAGCTTTTGTGTGAGCCAAGGTCCTTTGGACTCTCCCTCTGGTCTCTGGAAGTAACGGATACATGCACTGCCTATCAAATACACCACCTCTGCGATGTTTAGCAAGACACAAACCCCAGATACTGCCAGCATGAAGACAGTAAAGATCGTCTTCTCGGTTGGACGAGAGACAAAGCAGTCCACTGTGTTAGGGCAGGGATAGGAATCGCACTTAACAAGTCGCACCATTTTGAAACCAGGATAGATTAAGTAAAAAATGTACAAAAAAGCCACCTCAAAAACGATGCGAAAAAGGATGCTTATCATGTAAGTCCACCAAAGTGCACCTGTGATCTTGAACTTCTGATTCTTTATTTGTTCCAAGTCCTTGGCGCTGCTTCGTCCCGATATTTTAAGAATCTTTTTGTCGATGTGGCGACGATGAGCAACATGCATAGCCACCAGCAGAGCAGGTGTCGACACAAGAATCAACTGCAAGGCCCAGATGCGAATGTGAGAGATTGGAAAGAATTGATCATAGCACACACTGTTGCAACCCGGCTGCTGTGTGTTGCACGTAAAGCCAGACTTCTCGTCGCCCCATACGCTTTCGGCAGCCACCACAAGGACCAGGATGCGAAAGATAAAGATGACAGACAGCCAGATGCGGCCAATGCCCGTTGAATGCCTATTTACACCGCTAATCACGGCATAAAAAGACGCCCAATTCATTTTCGATTCCAGGTCTGCAGAAGGGAAAATACATAAACATGTTGTGTAATTAAACTTTCAGATTTCTGATAACATGTTTCAAATCATCTTCATTTCAGAGAATTTAAGAAAGAATTTCTAATACTACAGCCCTTAACAAGAACAGTCCCATGCCAGCTACTTTTGCTTACAGTAGGTACCAGAAGAGCTTCAAGAAAAATCAATAATAAACAAGAATAATGAATAATCAGCACTATTTACCAGCTCAGCCTGTCGTGTAAGCAGCATAAGCTGTGCCGGGTCCAAAAATATCGACCATCAGGTGCAGTCTGGACATTTGGACACTTTGGGCAGCAAAGTATAACAAAAGTATTCTGAATGCCTTGGAGCTGTTTAAGAGCATGGGCGATGGCTTAGTGCCACATGCTGTCACCTGATGCAAAAGAAAAAGCCAATGGCAAGGTTTGAGGCAAGGCCATGTGACAGCCTTCGTAGAACTATAAAAACCAGATTTGCTGAAGTCAAAGCACCTGTTAACATCCACCTAAAATCAAACATAATCTCAAATAATTACCCAAACTGCTCATTTCACCCCAATATGCCAGCAAGTTCCAAATCCTGGCATCAAAGTGTATACATACGATGTATGTCAGAGTAAAGAATGACTAGATGTAATTACGAAGATAAGAAATGACTGCTTTGTAATGGCAGCTATCAAATGAAAAAGTTGCTATGAAGAGAAGTAATGAAAAACCAACATTTACCTTATGTTGTGGTGGTACACAAATATGCTCAGAAAAGTGTAGAAAAACTTTAAAAGATGGGTCTCTGAGGAACACCATATCATTGAGAAATGCAAATAAATTCCTCAACACTAGCCGCTACCCTGCACCGTAGAAGTCATATGCCCATTTACATACAATGCCGGCCTTTATTGCGGCTAACAAGACTGGAATTCAGATCAAACGCCTAGATTTCCGCCCACCCGGGGTGAAAGAATGAATCTGTGTGGACACAAAGGCCTCAGCATCATTATTTATTGTGCCTGGTAGGCTAAGGAAGTGAAGGGTGTCTTTGACATGAATGGCTGTCTTAAAGAACAACACTGACATTTTAGCAAATAATCTCATAGTTCACTTGATTCTTTGGAATAAATGATCTTAGACTGGCTGTAGACTCAGGCTGTGTCATTAGTGGAGTGAAAACTGCATTTATTCGATTCCTCCTGATATTCTTTCATACCTAGGTTTGCTGGAGCCAACAATAATTTATTGAGTAGTGAACATTACGTATACCAAAATAAAAGACAAATTGCATGAGTACATGTTGAATTTAGTGACAAAAGATTGATAGTAGTTGTTGTACTGTCATTGTAGTAGTGTTGTGTAACTGTGGAACTCGAAAATGCCTTGTGGTCTGCCCCCAATCTTGTGACATAGGCCGCGCCGTAAGGATTTCACCGTTTATCGTCAGTTTACCCACCTCCTTGGCAGAGAACCATCCCAGTTTATTCAAGTGACCGATTCAACCTCCTCATGATCAGGCAAAGGCAGTACAAAGATGCTGTAGGGCAGCAACGGTTGCCACAATGAAACAAAGCCCCTATTTATAAGTCACTTCCCTACTGGACCAAAGAGCCATTCTTTAATACTGTATTATTTACAAAAAAAAAAGGATTTTTATGTATTACAAATGGGAAAACTCATTTTGTCTCATTAATATGAATTAGGCCTAATATAAATGTTACTTTTTTTTTTTTTTTACTACTGCCAGATATATAATCTGACAAATTTTGGAGCACAGAGTAATAATTCATCAACAAACTGAGCATTATCTCTACAGCACTAAATGATTGCATAACCATGAAAAATGTTTGATCTACCACAGTTAACACAAGGTTTCGTGAAGCCATTACTCTGTGTATTTTAATGCACAATGCGTAACATCGCCAGTATTAGTGCTAACGGGTGACTGAAGGACAGTAGGAGAGAAATAATGAGATGATTCCTTATGGTTTTTGTTTCCAAAACAGTTGAAACCCTAACACTAACCCTAACCCTAACCTCTAATCCTAACTCTAACACTTACCCCTAACCCTGACCCTAAGTCTAACCCTAACACTAACACTAACCCCTAACACTAACCTCTAACCCTAACACTAACCCCTAACCCTAACACTAACCTCTAACCCTAACACTAATCCCTAACACTAAACCCTAACGCTAACCTCTAACCCTAACACTAACCCTAACCCCTAACACTATCCCCTAACCCTAACCTCTAACCCTAACACTAACACTAACCACTAACACTGTCCCCTAACCCTAACACTAACCTCTAACCCTAACACTAACACTAACCCCTAACACTAACCCCTAACACTAACCTCTAACCCTAACACTAACCGCTAACCCTAACCCCAACACTAACCTCTAACACTAACCCTAATAGGTCCTGGTGGTGTTAATGCACTGCACATTAAATACACAGGGTAGTGACGCGTTGTCCTAGCACGAAAAATGTAAGCTTTCAGCTCTCATGGAACATGAGACAGATCTCCCAACATACCTTTTCTTATTCAAACTTTTCATCCTATCTTCCTTTGTTGTTGATGATTTTACTGGTATGTCATGTCAGCTGACATTGCAAATTGGGTATGTATTTTTTAAGTTTTCCTTTTTAAAATAAATATAAAATTAACTACTATTTTTACAGCCATAAAGTATGTAAACTGTCCACAAACAAATTATGGTAAAGTAATTATCCTGTAATATCCAGTAATTTTCTACTTACTATTTTCTACGCTTAAGACACTGTCTGACACTGACTCTTATGCACACTGGGATCTTCATTTTCTGCCATTTCTACAGAGAGCAATATAAATGCGCAGTCATTAATCTTTGAAATACGCGTCAGTTACAACAGTCCATGTGAAATAATGGTACCGGCGCTGTGCAGTGTTAACAAAGCGGAAGTGATATGATAGCAGAGACATTCTAAATAGACACACTTAGAGACATAAATTAAATTAAGCCTCGAAGCAAAGAATTGCCTCAAATAATTTTTTAATCTAATTTAAATATAATACAAATTCATAATACATGTTAATAATACAAAAAAATTATCTACAGCTGGAAGAAAAAGCATGTGTACCCAATTGGTCATAAAATGTGATCTGATCTTTCACAACAATAGACAAACACAGACTCGTAGGAGTAAAACGTAGAGCATTCCAATGATGGCCAAATTACCCAATCAAAACATGCTTCCTGCACCAATTTATGTAGGCAGGATGTTCTGAAGGCCAAATTACCCCATCAAAACATGGTTCCTGCATCAATTTTTATAGGTAGAACGTTCTGATGGCCAAATTACCCCATCAAACCTGCTTCTTGCAAAAATTTGCATAGATAGGACATTCTGATGAGCAAGTTACACCATCGAAACATGCTTCCTGCATGAATTTATATAGGCAGGACATTCTGATGGCCAAATTACCCCATCAAAATATGCTTCCTGCATCAGTTCATCCTCCGTGGTTTTCTCCCAAGAACTACAATCTTGCTTAGTGATTTTTCTGTATTGTACATTGGCTTACAGGGATGTTAGCATGTTCCAGAGATTTTTGCAAGTCTTTAGCTGAGACTGTAGGATTCTTCTTCACCTCACTGATTGTTCACCACTGTGCTCTTGCAGTCATTTTTGCAGGACGGCCACTCCTAGGGAGAGCAGCATTAGTACTGAAGTTACTCCTTTTGTAGATGATTTGTCTTTCTGTGGACTGATGAACGTCAAGACCTTTGGAGATACTTTTATAACCCTTTCCAACTTTATGCAACAATTCTTGTTCGTAGGTCTTCTGAGAGCTCTTTTGTGTGAGGCAGCATTCACATCAGGAAAAGCTTCTTGAGAAAATCAAACGCAAAGGCTGGTGTGTGTTTTTTTATAGTGCGGGGCAGATTTAACCAACTCCTACAATGACATCTCATTGATTGGACACCAGGTTGGCTGACCCCTGACTCTGTCACAGTACCGGTCTGCGACCGCCAGGGGTCGATTTGGGACCATGGACCCGAACCCCTCAGACTTTGTCAGCGACCACAGGAGGTTGCCGTCACTGAGCACCACAGACTTATTCCTGTAAATAGCCCTCACCTGTTTGCCCTCATACCCTCACCTGTTTTGTGTTATGTTTAACCCCTGATTGGTTCCCCAAGGTTCCCCTGCACTAATTAGGTTCTCCCCTTCGCACTCATCCTCACGGGAACATACTGGTTGTTCTGTTTGTGTTATCGAGCCACTATACCACTTATTTATCGATTATAAAGAAACACCTGACCTGATGCCAGCCCGCAGGTCTCCGCGCACTTAATCTCCGGGGAGTTTAATGACAGAATGTTCCCGTCCAGACGGAGTCAAATTTCAGGGCTTCAAATCCCGCCGCCCTGGCCCCATGGCCACTGGAGCCCGGCGTCACAGACAGCCCTGCAGCGAGCGGTCCCCGTTTCCGGACAGGATGGTGTCGTTGGAGGTGCTCGCACACAGGGGGAGTGACAGGGGAGAGGACCGGGTCGAATTCTTCGATCTGAGAGGCTTCCTGCTTAGACTTCCCCTGTCCCCCGAGGCGAAGAAGCAACGGGATCGCGGAGAAGCCGGCGGAGTCCGCAAGCTCGGACGAAGAGGGGTCTGGCCTCGGCTGGAACGGCCATCGGGGAGATCTGCTTGCTTCCCAGGATCCCATCACCCAGTCTCCGCAGTCCCCGGCCCCAGTGAAGTTGGCAAACTCTGGGGAAGAAGAGGCAGCCGAGCCAAGATGGCCGCCCCCATGCTCGCCACTCCTTCCGAGTTGTGGCACGACGACTCCGACTTGGATGAGACCCATGGCGGCTGGAGGGGTATTCCAGGGGAGCCTCCAGTCCTTCTGGACCCTGGGACACTGCTTTCTCTTGGTCCCAATGTACCGAAGAGAGCAAAGTCCTGGCGAACATGGAGAAGACGCGCGGGCGCCAAAATGGCGCCGTTGAGCCAAACCTCGCCGTGGATGACAGCTGGGCAGCCAGTTCAGAGGAGAAGGGGCCTTTGTATGGCTGGAGTGGCCATCCAGAGGACATTCCATTATTCCTGTACCCCCAAACCCTACTCCCCGTGGTTCTGGAGACGGCGGTAAAACCCCGTGGGAGGAAGACTCGCTCTCAAGCTGAAATGGCAACCTTACCACCGAGCGCGTCGACTCAACTTCATCTCTACTTGCGGCCCTCGTCTCAACGCAGCGCGCCGGCCCCTCTTCACCTCAACGCGCTGGCCCCGCCTCACGTCCCTCTTCCTGGCCCCAATGGGCTCCAGCTCCCTCTCCCTGGCCCAGACGGGCTCCAGCTCCCTCTCCCTGGCCCAGACGGGCTCCAGCTCCCTGTCCCTGGCCCCGACGGGCTCCAGCTCCCTCTCCCTGGCCCCGATGGGCTCCAGCTCCAGCTCCCTGGCCCCGACGGGCTCCAGCTCCCTCTTCCTGGCCCCGACGGGCTCCAGCTCCCTCTCCCTGGCCCCGACGGACTCCAGCTCCCTCTCCCTGGCCCCGATGGGCTCCAGCTCCCTCTCCCTTGCCCCGACGGGCTCCAGCTCCCTCTCCCTGGCCCCGACAGGCTCCAACTCCCTCTCCCTGGCCCCGACAGGCTCCAGCTCCCTCTTTCTGGCCCCGACAGGTTTCCCTGCTCAACTCCCGGGTGACGACTGCCTTTCTCCACCAGATACCTCGGCCCCGCGGCCCACTCCGGCCCCTCGGCTTGGAAGAGAGGGACCCCTTGAGAAGGCGTCCACACTGGTCTCAACCTCAGACCATCTCGGGGCTCCTGTGACAGACTTGGGTCCAGCCGCAGCCTGGACTTCATAGCCAACCGCCGCCTCCTAAGGTCTGGTCGCAGCCCGGACTCCAGAGCCAGCCGCCGCCTCCTCAGGTCCGGTCGCAGCCCGGACTCCAGAGCCAGTCGTCTTCGGTCCGGCACCCGCCCGGACTCCAGAATCAGTCGCCACCTCCTCAGGTCCGGCCGTAGCCCAAACTCCAGAGCCTGGAGTGGATGGACGGCGAGGTCAGCCTTGGCGGCCCGGAGTTGTGCTGTTGGGGGGGGGTTACTGTCACAGTACCGGTCTTGACCGCCAGGGGTCACTGTGGGACCATGGACCCGAACCCGTCACTGAGCACCACAGACTTATTCCATTAAATAGCCCTCACCTGTTTGCCCTCATACCCTCACCTGTTTTGTGTTATGTTTAACCCCTGATTGGTTCCCGGAGGTTCCCCTGCACTATTTAGGTTCTCCCCTTCGCACTCATCCTCACGGGAACATACTGGTTGTTCTGTTTGTGTTCTCAACGGCCCTCAAGCCACTATTATTTATCCTTAATAAGGGAAACACCTCACCTGATGCCAGCCCGCAGGTCTCCGCGTGCTTCATCTCCGGGGGGTTTCATGTCAGACTCCAATTAGCTCTTGGAGATGTCATTAGCCTAGGGGTTCACATACTTTTTCCACCTGTACTGTGAATGTTTACATGGTGTGTTATAATACCACACAAATATAATTATTCGTAAGGTATTTGTATAAGCAGACTGTGTCTATTTTTGTGACACATTTTATGACCAAATCAGAAATCCATATAATTCTAAAGTGTTCACATATTTTACTTGCAATTTTATCTCTATGGCATTTTGGGATCAAAGCCGTATAATAGTTATGTAAACATTAGAAAAGAAATTCATTCATGTTGCAAATTCATGCTTTGTTTTTATAATTGTTAATTAACTTTTTTTAAATTTAGCTGTCAAGTTACAGTGACTTGGTTTATTCTACAAAAGAAGCACAAGACGTAGTTAAAAACACAAAATATGAGTGCAGAAGAAGTACAAAAACATTGTTTACAATGTGGGAGATAAATTTCTTCTGAACATGAGGAAGAAAGGGAAGAAGGCGTGATCCAGATTTTTCACATCCCTACACCATTCAGGACTTCTCTGGCATATGTGTCAGATTAACAAACACTGAGGGAGCTACTTTAAAAAAATCAGTACAGCATTGACCACATAAAGCTGTATAGAAGGAGCCATGAAATAAGTCTCACAGCTTACAAACCTGAAGATTCCCTCATGCCATCCTACAGCTAACCCTCAGTAACAGCATATTCCAGAAGATACCAGACCCTCTGTTATTCATTACGCACCAAAAACAGCTGACAAATGTTGTGCCTCCCACCAAGAGGTAAATTCAGCCCCAGCACCAGCAAAGCTTGGACCAGAAACTCCCTCCCTGAAACAAAGCACCGAAGAAGAAGGTGGCATAGCTGAAAATCTATTTTTGGACAGTTGGTCATATGTTGCCAGCTGACTGTTGCATGACTTTGCAACCATGTTTGCTGCCTTTCCATTGTATTGTCTCATCTTGGCTCTTTTGACCTGCTGGTCAGTTCAGCTATCTGATTAACAAAGGGTGGACATGTCTATCATTTCCTCTCACCTTCACTGTCAAACAAAAATGTAGCGCTTTAAATCAAAGTGTTAGGACTTAGAATCCTCTTCCAGTGCCAGATTACGAAAAAGTTACGTTTTGGTCTAAGGAGAAAAGAGATCAAAATCCTTGGGCATCCGGATATATGGTGTCTTCAATTCATATTTAATGTAATGCAATAGACAGTGATCTTGTTGAAGTCAGCAATTGGATATCAGTCCATCAGTAAGCTTTCTCTTTTGTTCAGTTGTGACCCATTGACCCTGACATAAAGAATGAATAACAAAAATTATAAAGGTACAAAATAGCAAAAAATTCTATATAAATAATTCAAGTATTAAATAAAAAAAGTAAGGCTCCAAATATCGAACACTTTTGGAATCGAGTATTGTGTCATTTTGCATCGGTTAATCGAGTAATCAGAAAAATCATACTTTTGTGTATTTAACTATGGCAATAGCGTTTTATGCAACATGAAAGGCCTCTTAAAATGAGCAAGCAATTGGTTATTCTTCACAAAAAAAGGTTTTTTATTCAAACTCAACACTTTTATTAGATCAAACAATAAAACCTTTGGCTTATTGGCTCCAGAACTAAGGTCATTTAATGAACCGAGAAACATTTATCATATACATTGAAATACAACTTCACTAACATGGGTTAGCTAATTTGTCCTTAGTGTTATTTTAATTTAAAAAAGGGAAAAGGTGTGTACCTCCTGCAATAGCCCATTTGAGAATAAATAATGAATAACAAAAAGTATAAATGTACAAAAAAATGTCTATAAATAATTGCAGTACTACCAATAATCCAACTTAAACAGTGCACTTCAGTTTCTGGCTGTATCCAGATGAGGTCGGTAGGTAGAGCAGAATGCAAAGCTGCAGCACCTGAACCGAAAGCATCCTCACGTGAACTCTACTTCTCCACGCGGCTCGGAGCTTCTGCGAGGTCACGTGTTTTTACGACTGCTAACTGATATGAAGTCTAGCGCTTGTTAGAACGTACTGTATTTGTTATTATTTGTAGACAAGTAGCAAGTAGCAATGGGGAATATGCACCAAGACCTCATTCCTCATCTCTCTCTCCCTCCCTCTTGCACGAACACGCACACATACACACATCGCAATACACGGCTTCCCCACACATAAGGCAGGCTACCGTTGTGGTACGCCAGGTCCGTTTTACCGTGTATACCGCGCACTGCGTTGCCTGCCTGACGCACATTTTAGAAACTGTCTGCCTTTTATGCGCACCGGGGTCTTCATTTTCCAGGTCTTCAACTGAAATTCTCATGCCTAAACTTACTTCTCATATGATTCTTTTAGTAAGGAAGCTTTGGGCTGCTTGGAGGCAGTTGTCAGGCCATACAAGCTATATGATTCTTCTGTTGGAACCCTGCAGGGGTCTGGGTGTGTTTCTAATGAGGTAAGAGAAGGTATCATTATTGTGATTGATTCCCAACTTGAAGAGCTGCTCCTTCTAGAGTTTTTGCCATAGAGACAGCATTAATGGCTTAAAAAACAGGGGCAGATGGGTGAGTTTAGACAGCAAAACCACAAACAGCCTCAGATTTCTCCCATAGACATAGGAAAGAGTTCCATCAACCCCTCTGTGAAATCACAGTGGCCATTTCCACTATGTGCAGAAAGAGCTTTAATCAGCATTTATAATTCTTTGTAAATTGTTGCACACAGCGATCAAGCAGTTTCTTCAGATGTTTCTTCGTCGTTGTTGTAAGTTTATAAACAGTCTTCTTTTTAAAAACAGGTAATTGATGCATGTCTGCACTGTCTCATTGGGGAAACAAACGGCAAGTAAGAAATATCTTTTTCACATTTATTCTGAAATATGCAAATATTTCATTTATTGTATGTTCTTTAACATTTTTGTATACTTTTACAGGATGATGTAGACCTGCTGTGTTCAGTTGTTGCAACTTTGTTGTTTTCTGGGCAGTTCAAATGCATCAACAATGTAAAGTAGTTATTCTGAAGATTATAATCTTACTAAAAAACATTCCACCGATGAAGATCCCAGTTGAAGATATTTGGCTGTCGCCTGTGAACTTTGGTACATACTGGATTCTTGTGGTATGTGTTCATTTATTTATTAAGCAGCATCCTTTTTGTTAAGAAGCAGTTTTTTGAAGATTGTGTCTTAAGTGGGTTTAATTGTAAAAAACTATTTTAAAACACAACAATATTTTTTGATTGTCAACAACTCAGTGAGGAAAATACTGCTCATAGACCCCATGGGGAATGAGGGTTTTTATGAAAGGAAAATTCTGCACAACTGGAGGTATGTACGATACTGAAGGATGATTCTTAGAAACAACATTTCTTGTTTCATTATAAATTGCTTTTTTAACTAGGAATTTTCTGAGGATGAGAGGGCATGAAGACGCTAGAGTAGAGTGGTCCTTACACACTCTGCGACACAATGAGCAACAGGATTCCAGCAGTTGCTGAGTTTTACTGTTAAAGGTACATATTCAAATGATTCCATGTACTGTTAATTTTAATTATGTTAACTATATTTTACATTATAATAATGATAAATCTCACAGTTCACAGAACACTACCTTGAATACAGAGAGGTCAGTGAGGCGCTTACCCCTATGGAATCAGTTGCGCTGTCATCAAAATGTCCTACCTATACAAATTAGTGAAGGAAGCTTGTTTTGATGGGGTAATTTGGCCATCAGAGCATCCTACCTATATAAATACAAGCTAGAAGCATGTTTGTTGGGGTAATTTGGACATTAGAATGTCCTGTCTATACAAATAGTTGCAAAAAGCATGTTTTGATCAGGTAATTTTACCATCAGAACATACAAATACAAGCTAGAAGTATGTTTTGATGGGGTAATTTGGCCATCAAAGCGCCCTACCTCTATAAGCTGGTGCAGAAAGTAGTGTTGTGTTTGATGGCCTGTCTTCATTTTAGTTTTAGTCTAGTCTTTGCATCAAGCTGTCATTTTAGTTTTTATTAGTCTTAGTCACATCCATAAACCTTTTAATCTAGTCAAGTTTCAATTGACTAAAATCTAAGCATTTTTTTCTTATTTTAGTTAGAATTATCCATGATTATTTTCATCTGTTTTAGTCAAAGAAAACTGCCTAAAGGCTAGTTTTAGTCAGTGAAAGTTGTAATTTATCTTCTTTTTTTGTAATGAAATTCTATTTAACCTAGTCAATATAGTATTAAGTAAGTACCTATTAGAATAGACAAAATCTCAATTTTTTTTCAGTCAAACCTTTTTCACAATTCAAACAAAGTTATCTTATTATAATATTATTGTTACTTTATAGAATAAAGAATACTGTACATCCATTCCAGACATGGATGACAATTTATTTTGAATGTACAACATGTATTTTGCCAACCAAAAATGTTAGAGTACACACACATACATTTAAATAAAATACATTTTTAAAAATAACATTACAGTACTAAAAAGTGCAAATAAAATGAAAATTTGTGTCCATTGCCCCTAAAGCCCACATTGTAAAACTGGTCAAATTCTTCACCTTCAGTGTGTTTGGCCTGAACTTACCAGAATATTTGTTTTATTCCTGAACAAATATAGTCTACACAACCAAATCACATCAATTTAGGATTGGCTTTTTTTGCATGAACATGAACAAGGCTGCATATCAAAATGCGGTGTGTGAGAGAGAGAGACATTGTGTGGGTGACTGTGTAAGTGTAATGGTCCTGCGTCCGATTACTTTTGCTCACTCTAGATAGATTTAATTTACAGTGCCTCTCAATGGCCAAAAATATTGGGACGCAACGCTGTTCAACACTGAGGTGGAGCATCCAAATACTTTTTTTCTCCCCTCCCTATCATACAGGAAAGTCTCTTCTCGTTTTAGTCAACGAAAATTTTAGCATAGTTTTCAGAACGTCCTAGCAATAGATATGTACGCTGGAGGCATAAACCACGTATGGCAGTATATTTTGATAAGGTAGGACGGATTGTTAGACATAAATAGAAATTTACGTTACGGTAGGTTTTCCCAGACATGTCCTCTTTTTGAGAGCTGCGTCCAACGTCCAGCCAGAATTTCAGAATCGTCCAGGATTTTGAGCTGCCTAAAACATTCGTCGGCCCGAGATGAAGCCGAGATTCACATAAAACCCCACTCCAGACCACGGCTGTCAACCCAAGATGCACATATTCTCCCCGGATTACTTTTATATACCATAGAGATCAGTTGGAGTGACTTTCAGACAATTAGCCCACATCCACCTGACTCTACTCTAGTGGCTGAATACAGTGAAGCCATCCTAGCAACGTCCCAAATAGAATAAACCCTTCCAAAAAGAGCAGATGCTTTTACTGTAGCAAAGCTGAGGCCTCCATATTAATTCCTTAAATTTCAGCAAAAATATTGAATGAAAAGGTCTCTGCAAACTTACATAGGCATACAGGGCAAAAATGCATGCAGACAGATCCTGCTTAGTCCATTGTTCAACATTGTAACGTCAAAATAATGATTTTCAAAAAGGTTTTTTTAATGTAAGATCAAGGAAACAAAATCATAGACCTCAAACGCAAAGTAATGTGGAATTGTCTATCAGTAACAATTTTTTGACATTTTTTCTCATTACTAGTTAAGAGAATCGCCGTGCCTGGGTACTGGTATAATGAAAAGTTCAGATTTTACTTCTTCAAAAACTGAATTTAATGCATGTCAAGCTAGATGCAATACCTGGTTCATTGGTCTTCAAATCACACTTGCCCAGTACTTATGGACCTGGGTTTGTTTGCACTTCTCATCATGCTGGTTTTAGAAATGCAAACACTGACCATACAATTTGGCATACGCCATATATACTTCTCATCCTTCAGTCAACATGTTTCATTATTTGCAAAGTTGTGATTCCTTGGCCAGGGATGCGATTCAGCTAAGTTCAGCTAAAAATATAATTTATTTTGATGGAGCAAGCTCAGTCAATTGGAACATGCATCACACAACTTTTCCTTTGTTTAAATGTCATACGTTATACATCACAGGAAACTAGGATGAAAAGTTTGAATGAGAAAAGATATGTTTGCGGATCTGTCTTCTGTTGCGTGAGAGTTGGCAGTCCTGGGACTAGAACTAAAAACCCATGGATTGTAATAAAAATTGACAAATTACTTTGCACTCATTTTCTCCCATCCTGCAAGTCAACATGAACAGATGCAACTGGTTTGGAACTTCTTGTTGCACTTCTTGTTGACAGGAAGGTTTTTAAATATAACAGTCTAGTGGATAAGTCAAGAAAATTGTGCATTTTTTGTTATTAATGGTTTACATGGAACAGACATTAACTTGTTCTCTACTTGTGTTGTGCACATTGAAAAACAATCAGGCAGGCAGTGGGCTATATATGCTCACCAAGCTTGGGTTAACATGTAACAGATTTTTATTTGAACAAGCTATTAAAAGACAGGGAATTCTAGAGGGAACACAGAAACTCGACAATCAACAATACTAACACTGCTGGAAAACCGCAGAACTCCTCTTTACAATATCAGGCCCTCTTTTTTAATTGACCTTTAAAGCCAGAGAACAACTTGCACATGTATACATGCTCACAACATATATGGTTTACAAAATTAGCTAGAAAAGCATTTCAACGTTATTTTAGAAACAAACGTTTTACAGACAGACGATAATGTGGAATATGAATACAATATACATTTGTGTGTAAGCTTATAATTACACACCATTCTATGCTTAACCAACAAACTTATGTACCACATTAAGTTGTGTTATGTCCTATATATGCCCCCCCAACCCACACATATCACTGTAATTTGAACAATGATGTAATCTGAACACTAATTTGAACATGGGTACCTCAGTGGTGTCACTAACAGTCCTGGGATTTGAACCAACAACCTTCTGATCACAGGGGCAACTCCCTAACCACCTTTGTGGCAGGTGAGAATTGCACCACTGAAACACCAATGCTGATCTACATTACTTACACACAAATATAATATCTACATACATCCATAATATAATATGGATATTGGGGGGTTTATCAGGTCCCAGTAGATACACCACCAATCATCCAAGGATGGAGTACATGTTAAACTCACAGAGTGGTAATATGTAGTGCTCATACTTCTTCATATCCAGCCCATAGCATTATGCAGTACCCCAACAATTGCACTGACTCAGTTGCTTCCCATCATATGCCTTTTCCCTATATTTCCATCTAATGTCTGTCTGTACCATATCCTAAGATGAATAAACCTGATCATATTACAAATCCAGTCTTTCTGAAGTTTATTGATCAGACAGTTATGAAATACTTAAACTTTCTGTTTAATATGTGTTAGGTTGTATACCTATGGATTTTTATAAGAGACACCCAAATCAAAACCTACCCATATTAAGTATATTACAACTGTAGTCTCCTTAATAGAGGAAGTCAAAAACAAACACATGACCAGATAACTATTTAAAATGAGGACTCAAAATCAACTTGCTATCAGAATGCAAAATAAAACAAAGTTCAGCAAAGTTTCACGTGACAAGAAGCATGTTTAGAGACTAAAGCTCTGCATCAGGCAATTTGTCAAGATCCCTCGTTAAGAAAACTCACGCCTGGCTTTCTTCACTGTAGTACAAGCCGTGTCATTTTCATTTTGAGAGTAACGAGAGAAGATACTTCTCCCATTCCATTAACTGGTTTCTTGGTCGCTCTTGTGCAGGACCTGAAAGACAATTACCACTTTACCAAAACACTGAAAATGGAATGCCCCTAGTGACACGTAATAAAGCATACTTACTTCTTTTCTGTCCCATGTTCTTTATTTGTTTGTGCCTGGCATACCCATTTTGGGCCAGTCTAATGGATAAGGAATCACCTCTCCTGTTTGAGTTAAGGAAATTACGGAATATACACAATCAGTGCATTTGTATTAGCAAGCCATTTCATGATGCAATGTTATATTCTTTTTTTTTTATACAAAACATTTAGTAAGTGGTAGTTTTCAGATATTTGTGGTACGTTTTAGATTACATCTTGAAATGTCATTACAGTAAAACAAAAACTCCACAACACCAACATTCAAGACTATAAACAAACAGTCACATAATTATAGTCTCTTTAGGGAATAAAAACTTCTTAAAAACCATATTAGAGCTGTAACACTAACACTAATATACTAAAAGTATTTTAAATGTGCAACTGCCATTTGGCTAAAGTTCCTCTCCAGTATGATTTTTCACAGTCTTGAATAATAATTATGTGTAAAATGACTATTTGTAATACTCAAACACATGAGAGCACACAGTCTGAAAAATTATTTCTCTGTATTTAACCCATTCACCAAGTAAAGCAGTGAGCAGTCAGGCACCCAGGGAGCAGCATGTGGGTACGGTACCCTGCTCAAGTATCCTTCAGAGGTGTTACTAGCAGTCCTAGGATTCAAACCCACAACCTTCATGGCAGGGGCAACTCCCTGACCACTTAGGCCACCAACTGCCCCATAGCAGACAGTGATGAGAATTACTTAAATGTTGTTCATAGAAACAGCAATTTAATACCCACAATGTGCACATACAGTCAAGGAGCATCTGCTAAAATGGACAAAAAACATTTACTAAAAGGGAATGTGTTATAAATTGTCACACTTGTTTTACCTCATAGCCCCAAGCTTGCCTTTCTCCATGAAGAGCTCCACCAAAACTCTCTTTCCCTCTGGGAAGAACCTGGCATGCAAAATCCTGGCCTTTACTTTGTCTTTGAACCAATTTACTGCCTCAACAGACCAGCTCTGTCCATTCTCTGGGATTACCTAATAAGTCAAATGCCATGTCATATTTTATATACACACAAATTGGTATGTCTTTATGAAACAATCATTCTTACATGTGCTAGGGAGACTTTCAGAGCTTGTACTGGCACATGAGCCATTTCTCTGGGAAGCTCCTTGACATCCGAAAGAAAAAGGCAAGCGGAATCTCCAAAGTCAGTTCTCCTGACCTTCACTTGAAGGTTTTTGGCATCTTTAAGACTGGTACATAGGTGATTGCTATCTAAATTAAAATACAAAAAAATAAAAATAGCATTCTTGGCACACTCTCACCTTTGACAATATATTCTATGCTCATGTACTCACCGCTGTTCATTACACAGATCTTTGTCACCTGGGCACGGCACCACAAGTCCTGCTCAGGAAACCACCCCATGACGTAAGTGCCAATATCCGGGACACAGTTTCTCTCAGCATATGACTTACAGCTTTTCATTCTGTTTTAACAAACACAAAAAATACAATGAAATGTGCTGAAGACAGACACATAACTATGCAAGACAAATATAAATAATGAAAAAACAAGGATGAGAATAAATCCTCCACTTACGCCATGACTTCAGACATTTTCTGTAGGTTGGCATCTTTCTGCTGTATGTAGAATTTGCTTGGGCTGACCACATGGGTGGCAAAAACAGGCATCTCTTCAAATTTCTTAATTTGAAATTCAGGTATTCGGACAAAGGCCTCATCTCCTTCAGTCAGCTCTTCTGAGACATACTGGTGCTTTATTTGTTCTGTGTTTACACGTCCATTACTCGAAGTACACACAGTGTGACTGAAGAGGTCTAAAACCCTTGGGCTGTTACAATCAGTACCAGCAAACATCTCATCATACTCCGAAACTTGCACAGAATTTTGCACTTCGGTGGAAATGCTCCCAACATCCCACAGTTCTGAGTGTGTGGCAATTACACAATTATATGTGACAAAATCTGCATTGCAGCTTTTTACTTTAAAGGCAGGCCCAGAAACCTTAGTTTCTGAGAATAACTTTCTATTGTGTGCAGTATTTAATGTTATCCCTTCCTGATCTATTGCTTTAGTTTTACCTTTCTGTTGTTCTATTAATACAAAGGTCCTCTCTACAGAACGGAATGAACTGTTCTCAGGCATTTTTTGGGTCTTTCCATTCCTTTGCAGAAAACACATGAGCTGAGAGGAGGTTTGTTTCTGATGTTGAACTTCAGGGTCATTTCGAAACTGCTGGCCAAAGTTGGGGGTGGTTACATTCCGAGTCGTGCTTGGAGAGGTTCCCTTTGGGCTAAAGGTGTCCAAACTAGCTTCGGTTTCAATTGAGTTCTGCTCCATTTCATTCACTTTGCACTTGTTAAATAACTCAACTCCTGTGCCATTATTTGGTGAAGTTTGGCGAGACGTGTCTTCTTTTTCAGTTTCAAATGACAAAGTAAACTGTGGACGAGGCAGTGTTGGCCGGATAACTTGAACTGTTTTTTTGACTGAACTTGACAGAATGTAATTCTGTAGCAAAGGCCCAAATTTCAAATAATTTGGGACAGACACTCCATTCTGACTTCTGAATTGGACCACACTGTCAGGGGACAAGCCACTTCTGTAAGTGAGGGGTCTCCTCATGCTTTCCAGAACTAAACAGGAGGAAAAAAAACTGGTCAGTCTTATACAACACTCTCTGGAAATTACTCACAAGCAAAATATTGTCTCCATACCTGATGTTAGGTCCTGGAAGGTTCTCGTCAACTCTCTTATTACAAGACAACTCGAATCTAAATTCTTAAACAGATACATAGCTTCTTGTACTTGAGTTGTACTAGGGAAGTTCAGAAAGCCTTCAATCTTCTTGATTGCCTGTAAAATTTGTGTTAGTTCTGTGTATTTGGACAGAAAATAAACATAACTGAAACAGCTTTGTGTAAATGTTTGTTCTTCATGGCTAATTTACCAAACTGGCTAATATAAACTAATATTAGCAGCCATAATTATTAAGCTGTAATTCAAATTATAATTATTAGTGCGAATTAACTTTCATTATTTACATACTTGCAGGTTCTATGTCCTGTGTGTCTAAACTAAAATGTCTTTTTAACCTAAACCAGAATGGCTCGCTAACAACGGCTAACTTGCCTCCATCAAAAAAATAAATAACACTGGTCAGGCTTTACAAACGCATTTACCTTTTTAGTGAAGTGATTCAGTTCTTCGTTCAAGGCGTTCCTGGCATTTTCGAGAATAGTAATTTTGTGAAAAATGATCTTCATAATGTCTTCAGGGCACCCCACAGACATGGTGGTTGGTTCGACAACAAACGGCCACTTTTCATTCAGTTACGTTTCATTTACAGAGAGAAGCCCTCACACTGTGTTAGACAGATTGAGGTAGCTTTCTGAGCTGCTCTGCTGTGGTTTACCTGTAGTTAATGCTGATTTCAAAATCAGAGTTTACTTCACAGTAATTGGCTTTGTTAAATTAGTAAACTAAGTAGCGTACCCACTTTCTTTCTTGTCCACTTTCCCGGATTTCTGGTGATCCGGTAGTCAAGTGCACCCACGTGTTAGCCAGTCAGTTCTACCAGGATTTTTTAACCCTGGACTAAAGATCAGGCAGAAAGTGACGCTACAACCAACGACTCATATGCAGCCCATGTTTCTGCAAAAAAAACAGTAGTTGGTGTTTATTATTATTTTCGTTAAATGTTCATACTCAGATGCAAATATTTAGCAGTTTTTAGAGCGGTTAAAACACAGGCAAAGCATTTAACCACATTCAGTGACCAAATAATGTTCATCTAAAAGTGTAGCCGCCATTTTACCATACCAATACATATCAAATCACGACTAGCAGTCAGATATAAACTAATGATTCGACTTTCCCATTGGAATCAATTAATGAATGGAGGAGGCTGGAGCGTCACGTTTGTCTCGCGTGAATTTACGTAATCAGGGGGCCTGGCGGTGCATAGGGTTGAGCTGAGTGAGATCTGCGGACATTTTTGAACGCAGCAGTTGATAACACACACACAAGCCGTTTCTCAATGTCAAGGATACATCCTTGGCAGGACTCGTCCTTCCAAGTCACTTCCTTCAGAGGCTAGGCGAGGCTCC
>JBBMFX010000030.1:17292845-17329973 GCA_037832545.1 Rhabdalestes septentrionalis | reverse complement strand
GACTAATGAAAATGTATTCGACCAAGCCCTCTTCATATCGACTAACGTTTAGTTGACTATTTGGGGGCAGCCCTATTGGAAACCCCTGAATCTTGAATGTTTTGCGAAAGAATCCACTCCACTTTATCAATAGAAGAACACACACCACTGGAAATCCGCTCAGGGTTTTCCTTCAACTCATCGCATGTATGTGTTCATAGACAGGATACTCAGATTTCCAGTGGTGTATGTATTCTTCTATTAATTAAGAGTGGATTCTTTCACAAAAGATTCAAGATTCAACAGCGCTGGGAGAACTAATTTTTTATGTTGGGTGTGGAGGTCCAAACCAATAATTATGAAATGTGAGGGGGACACGCCCCCCCCTCTAACTGAACGGCGACGACGCCCATAACTGATGTTAAGAGCCAAACTCATGTTCTGTGGTGTGTTCTTAGAAATCATTGTCATTGTTGTTTTCTTAGAGGTCATATGTCTTTTTTCTAAAGTATTCAAAGCGCCTTAGTTTCTGCACTTCTGTTTTCAGTGTATGATGCCAAAATCTAAATAAGCAGAATGGCCATTTCCCAGGTGGATCAGTAATAGAAATCTGGCACAGTCATCAAATACAGTTGTCATTTTTAAACACCCTGGCATTCACTTTTACCTTTACCATATACGGTCAGATCTGATCCTACAATAGATTTTAGGCTTAGAATTTTAATAAACCTTTTAAGAATGACAAATGTTTACTGTGCTGGTTAATGTAAACACACAGGACCGTCCAGCTGATGTGTACGCTAGGCAAGCTCAGCTCTCCTTTATGTTTAATCTTACTCATCTGCCATTACCATTAAACAATGATACAGTGTGCACGTGCACTTCATCAAAAGCCGATAATGAACAAGTACAACGCTCCTCTCTGTTCTTTGGGGGCGGGGGGTATTCATGCCATTGCAGTGGCGTGAACTGTCTGGAACTTAATGATTAATTCCATCCCCTACCCTTTCAAAGCCTGATGCCGCAACTCTATAGCCACATATCAAATTTGAATGGCACGCGTCCAAGTTCCTGATGTTCGTCCAAGCCCCACTAAATTTCCACAAGCTGGTGCACCTGCTAGTAATTTGGCTAATGTTTTTCCACCTGCTACCTCATGGTCAACTGCTCCCTAAATCTTCCATATGGCATGAAGTTCTACTCATTGTGGATTCAAATATTTCCAATTTGGGACAACTAGAGAAACAGATGAAACAAGCCTTGTAGATCAAGCCTAACATCTGCTTCGCAGCGAGGCCGAGGCTCAGCTTTCTCTGTTCTTTCTATTATTCGTATTTGCTTTATCACGCTCCAGTTGTTAACATTCAACTGAGACGGGTCTCCCAAACTGCAATTTTCTCTTACCTTTGCGCACTGCATTATTGTAAAAGATTACTGTACATATGCAGCTGAGGTAATGCCAGAGCCCACAGTGGAGGCTAGACCATACACTTCTGTGTTGGTTTAATATGTTTTCACAGATGTTTGTCTAGAACATCATAAAAAAAGAAGGAAACTGACAAACATGGAGTGACTACAGATGTTGTGTCTAGTGTTTGTACAGGGTTGACAGTGAGAAAATAAACAGTAAAAGGCATGATACACTGTCCAACAATGCCCAATAAAGATCAGTTTTCTACTGTTTGCAGCTTGTTTTGTATTGTTCCTGAATAACAAGTGACGAGCCAAATGAACCAATATGAATGGGGAGACCATTCTACAGACTCCTATTTACAAGTATGGTACACAAATCCAGCAAATGGTGGAATTTGTTGCAATAGTGTGCTTTTCACTCAGCAGCAGTGTTTAAAAAAAAAATTTAAAAAAAGGTTTGTACTGTGAACTTGTGCAGAGAATCCCGGAAATGTTTTTACACACTTTGATACGGTATGTAGTTTGTTATTGGTGTGCTGCGTCCTACTCTAAAAGAATCACTTATATAAAAGAAATGACTCTAGAGAAGGTTCCTCCATCCTTACTTATACATGTTTAGCGCTGCAGCTGGTCTCACTACAATTTTACAGTCAAATTATTAGAACGCTTCTTCTCAAGCCATATTCTGTCATAACAGTCACATAATGACAAAATATGTCAACAGCATGTGCATGGCTGGGAGCAGCCAATCCTAATGTGACATAAGGGTTTGCTCTGAAGTATTTGACCCCCTCTGGTGGTACCTAACACTATGAAACACAGTGTATTTAAAATATGCTTAACTCTACCTTAATGTACCCCTAAAACTATGCCATATTTGAATTAAGTGGCCATTAATTTGTAAACCGTTCCCTTAATTTTACCTTAAAAGTGGATTTAAGTAGAGTATGAAACCCCTTAATCCTAAACATGACATTTTCTTCAGGAGGCTCAGTTATTTAAGGGGCAACATTTAAAAATAAGGGAAAAATTCAGTAGTTGTACCCCTTAATCAGACACAATCTGTGCACTTTTCCACATAATTTTCCTTACTTTCCTGGAAATTAAGGTAAAAAGTAATGTTATATTAAGAGGTAAAATTAGGGGCTTTGGTTTCCTAGTGTAATGTCCACCAAAAAATCAAGGAGCCTTTCAGGGCCCATGAGCCCACAATAACAAAATGATATTAACCTTAATAGTTAGTATATTGAAAAGTAATTATAAAATTGAGCATCCCATCTGAATGAAAAACATATGTATGACTGACACTGGTAATCAAAAATGGCTGAACTCTTATTTTAGCTTAAATAAGTTACATTGCATAATTATTTTCCATTCTTTTACAATATAGCTCATTTCAAAGTAGGGGCTTTCAAACACCAGTACACTAGAGAGGATGCAGTCAAGTAGCTAGCCAAGGGTGACCATAACACAGCTCCCTCAGCTCATCCTCCTAGGATGCCTCCCTCCGTAACAGCTACTCAGAACATCAGTGGGTGTCAAAGGGGGCTAACAACTGAGCCAGGAGAGAAAAGACCATGTATTGTTGTTACTAACAGCTTCTACCCCATAGGAGAACCGAACTTGGCTAAACATTTACAGACTGACTCTGACTTGAACAAATAACAAGCACTCCTGCATTACAAAACATGTTTCCATTCCTTTGCACCGTATTTCCTTTTCATAAACTGCATCTTGAATTCAACATGTGCAACATAAGCAAGTCTAATAACTCACTCGCTCCATAGCACTGTCTGGTATTGTTCTGCATTGTCTTGTATTGTCATCTATTGCAATTCATTTTACTGCAAGTGTAAAGTGTCCATCTGTCACACGAACAGAGCACAGAGTGTGGACAGTGTGAAAATTTTCTCTGCTTTTTACCCATTCACCAAATGGAGCAGCGGGAGGTCATGAATGTAGTGTGTTGAGACCTCAGTGGTGCCACCGGCAGTCCTTAGATTCAAACCCACTGCTTTCAGATTGCAGGGGCAGACCCCTAACCACCAGGCCACCAGCTGCCCTACCAACTGAAAGGTTTTGCACTTTTAAGCCCTGCATCTTATAAGATGGCTATAAATTTAATTGTACTCTGTGCAATGACATTCAAGGAACTTTAGCAGTTCCACTGATAATCATCGGTGCTGAGGAACACTCAGAACACAGCAATTGGTGGAGAGTGGGCAGTAACTGCTTCGAAGAACCTCACATTGTTTCTTAAACACAGCACATGCCCGTCACACATTGCGTCTTGCCTGACTAACACATGTGCTTAGGATTAGAGGGAGCCAGTGCGGAGAGTTCCACTTACGTTGGAGCCGGTGAGTAAATCATTGGAGCTTTCTTCTCGGTCTGCTGGAAGGACTGGTCCCTGATCATCTTCAGGCAGCACGGTTAACGTGGGGTCCCGTTTGGTTTGTGAAAGCTCCCTCTTGACTTCAGACCGAAGATCGAGGAAGCAGGAGAGCGTGATCACGTGCAGGGAGAGCGAGACAACAAAGAATCCGAAGAAGAACCTGCAGCTGCTGCAGTTTTTCGTACAGGCGCAAGAAGAGTTCTACAGCTGCGGGCAGTCGGCCTTCAGGCCAGCAAACTTGTCCTCTAAACTCTCGCAGGCCATCGTGGGAAGAGGGAAGAGAGTGTGCTATCTCGGCATACTCGCGTCTTTCTGGGGTCCAGAGTCGCTGCTCTTCATTACACCAGGAGGCGTGAGTCCGTTACTCTGAGAACCTGTAGTGCCATCGAGGAACAAGCGTTTGTGGTCAACTCTGTAGTTAAGGTGTTCAGGCCCCGCCCACCTCGCCTCCAATTGGCCCACCCATGCTTGGCGCGTCAAATTACGCAAACCTTTGAACATCCATTATATGGACAAAAGTATCGGGACACACCTGTTTTCCACTGTTTGGGTCTACCCGAACTGAGCAGTCGGACAGCACCTAACCTTTATTAAACATCTTCCTTCTTTCTAGTACGTGGAGCATGTGGATATCACAACGAGGAACCATTCTTCTGCAGTTTCTTCAACATTTAAACATCCTGGTCTCTACCTCAGTTATATGACGACAATATAACTAACGATATTAGCCTGTAACAAATACATTATATGGGTAAAAATTTTCGGACACTTACTCGCAGAGAAGGGCAATCGTAATATTTCAGCACACCAATACATTTTGGACAATACTATGCTTCCAACGTTGTGGATACAGAGTTTTGGGATAAGACCCCTTTCTATTCCAGCATATCTGTGCACAATGCAAAGTCCACAAAAACATGGTTGGGTGTAAGAAATTAAATGGCCCACACAGAGCCATGCCCTCAATGCCATCTAACTCGTCTGGGATGAACTGGAACGGACATTGCGAGCCAGGCCATCCCAACATCAGTGCCTCAGCTCATGAATGCTCTATAGAATGAATGGGCAAAAATTCCCATAGAAACACTCCAAAATCTTGTGGAAAGCCTTCCAAGGAGAGTGGAAGGTGCTCCATTTTAAAGTATTTGTATTTGAATGCAATGTCATTGCAGTCCCTTTTGACCATATAATGTTGAATTAAACCACTGTTTTGGATTTCTATTTCAACTCTCTAAGGTCCTGATCTGAAATGGATTTGTTGAATTGTTGTCACTCAAATACAATGCATCGATGGAGTAAATGTTTTATATTCTGGAGATTTAAAAATAGATTTTTTTGCAGATTACAAGATGATACTGGGATTCTTCCAATAAAGTTGTAGTTTTTCAGTCTACTGGGACTACCATTGTGTACACTGCCAACAAAAGTATGTTAATTAAACAGGAGAAACTTGTTTTTCTCAAGAGCCTCAAATGAATAACTGATTTAGCTGTTTCTGGTCTATAAGAATACTTGCAGATAATAATTGCATTTGATAAATGATGCATTGTGATGAATGATAATTATGAATGTCCTTCCCTAAAAAACTAAATATGCAAAACAATTTCAACAAATGATTATAGATTCTGTCAGGAGAAGCAAAATCTGGGTAATTCCTTAGTAATTATGGTTCCTTAATTTCTGCTTGAGGAAATACATGGTAAATGTTGAATGTTAAGTGCTAGTTCTTACTGCTGAACAACTGAGGGAGAAATGTGGAAAATATATTTGTATGTCCTGTGTGAATGAGTAGAGAATTAAATGCACCCCAACTGCCACAGGTGTACAAAGCAGGCCATCATTGTCTATTAGCACCTCCGATATACACGAGACAAATATCTCAATTAAGACTGTATTTTGCATTAAAATATTTTACCTGCATGAAATAATATGAACTAGAGGTCGACCGATATATCGGCCGGTCGATATATCGGGCCGACATTTGTCATTTTTAATGTAACGGCATCGGCCGATATCCAAGTGCACTACGCCGATTTACAGACAGGCACCTCTGTGGGCAGCCCAGTTTTATTGTTGCTGTGGAACCCGTGGCCCATGCTGCTATTGCTGGACCCCAGCCTCTGTTCCCAGTGAGAGAGTATTTAGTGATATTGGAATGATCTATGACGAGAGGAATAGGCTCACAGGAGAAAATGCAGAATGTTTGTGTTTCCTGCACGACGACCTGCAGCTCTTAAACTGGGAGTACTAACAACTTTCAGAGAGGGACGGGTGGGGGGGAGAAAGACTCAGAGACTGGAAGTGGGATTAAAATTGAACATAATACAACAAGGAATGTGCATGTTTAAAAATGTTACCTGAAGAATTGCACTAATAGATTTTGATGCTGCTGTGTTTATTGTTTGCAAGTTTAAGTTATTGTTTCATTGTTTTGTTATTGTTAAGTTTTGGTTTTGTTATTTAAGTTTATATTTCTATTTAAGTAATTATCCAATAAATGGCAAGTTGAGAAATTTTGTGTATCTATCTTTATGTTATTAGTTTGATATTTTACATCCAATAGAGGGGGACACAATTAATTATTGGGCAAAAAAATATCGGCAGCATATATCGGCCATCGGCTGATCCTGACTCCAAAATATCGGAATCGGCATCGGCTACTGAAAAACCCATATCAGTCGACCTCTAATATGAACCTACATTTATTTTCCTTCTCTGTGTATTTTATAATAATAATTAAAGAGTAAAATCGTTTCATGTTAAAAACTCAAAAAGCCAATCAAATTAAAGCAGTAACACACAGTTTGTTAACTCAAGTCAGGTCTGGAACAAATAATGAGGCAATGAGGTTGAGTTTTTCTCTGTATCAATGTTCAAGGTTACTTTCTTGCCAACCTAGTGAGGATAAAGTGGTTACAGAAAGTGAGAGTGGAATATTTTAATATCACATAGTATGATGAGACAATGTTTCTCCATAGGTCGTGGTGCAACATTTAGCAACATTCAACAGAGTGCAAGACAGAGAACTGAAATGGTAGTGTATGTTACAGTATATTGTAGATACTTTGTAAACCTTCCAGAATGATTTTCGTATAGTTGTTGCACAGTGTAGGTGATTTCCTCAAAAGTCATGAACTTAAGAATAATTTCAGAAAAGAATGACTCCAGTACTCTTACAGATTTGTCGCAGTTTCAGGTTCTTTCAGCTCCTCCTTTGCCTCAGCAGTGCTCGGCTGCAGGTTGAACAAACACTTCCATAGGAAATTAGCGTCATCTTGTGGGCAAAAAGAGTAAAACCATTTAATGTTCCTTTGCTCCCTCATCAACTCAAATGCTGCCTACACCCTACTGTGTTTTATAAATTCCATATAGTTCAAGAACCAGCTGCAGAAAATGCCAGTTTTGAATAGTCTCCGCCTGTTTGTGAAAAGAAAAATATCAATAGAGGCTAAAACAGCAGCCATGAAATAGTTTGGCAAGGCTTGAAGCAATATGGTATCTGCACAAAAGGCTACAGAGAGTCACAAAAGACTATGACTAAATGAAGGAACTTTTGATTGTGTTTGATTCTGCAGAGAAGAGAAGTCCTGCCAAGTGCAGTGGCCAAGAGCCAAGGCACACATGTTTAAGCTGTGTTTATTAAAATGGGTTACGGAAAAGGCTTTAAAATATGGGCCCAATGGCCAATTTTGCAGTAAACTTCTTTAAAAAAAAAGTGACATTCGAGCCTCTATACTTCAATGTTTGCAGTATTCTTAAGCAAGATAACAATTTTTAAAAAAAGGCTTTCGGTCCGATTAGTTAATTAGGTCAGTCTGACCAAAGTTGGAGTAGAAAGAGAAGGTGTGAAAGCCATTCAGGTCCATGCATTCATTAGACTTTTCTGATGTTTTAAAGCAATCCAAACTAGAGGACAGAGAGCGACATAAGAAGGCCTCCTGAGTCCCTTCTGTAAACAATAAAGGTGTCGGGAAGGAGACCACAGCAGTGTTATCATAAAAAGAGCGGCTGGCAAGAGATGAAAGCTGGGCCGCCTTCCATTAAACAGCCCTGAGATCAATGATGCTTCATTACAATGATGTCATTATAGTTTTGCTTTACAACCTCCCTCTTATACGCGACAGCTGACAAAGCCTCTCATAAAAGCAGGTCTATTTGATGAGAAAACCACAACCTGTACTTTTTAACAATCCTTTCCAGTGTTGCGGCAAACAATGTGGTTCCCTGTAATTTGTGCAATTTATGTCCATTTACAGCTGGCTAAAAAACACAAAGCATGACCGTGCTACTTTGAACAGGCCCTGGAGTCAAACTCGACGCTAAATTGTCCCTTATTATTACAAGGCACCCTGCCACAACTAAATAGTTTTAAAATTAAGAACCTGCACAAAACAAAACACTGATTATGAGCAAATTCCACATGCTGTATTATACCAGTATAATATAAACGTATCTAAGGACATACAGCAATGTAAAACACGCGCTCTTAGCCAACTTTTAATTCTTAATTAAAATGAATTAAAATGAGTGAATTAAAATGAGTTAAGATAACATAAATGTTTCCACATTTTTAACATATAATGTGAAGGTCAGTGAGCTTAAAAATTCGACCAAGAATACAAATGTTACATTTTTAATAGTCGCAAACCTTGTTACAATGAAATGTCCAGATCATATATCTTGATAATATAAACATTTTTTCAAACCCTCCATTCGTTTTTAAAGAATTCAAGTTGGGGAAATGGCCACGAGAGATCCCTCAACTTTTTCTTTTTAGAAACTATTTTGACTAAACTTTGGGAGTGGTTACCTTGTTGTGCCAATTAGATTAAATTCACATCTCCTGGTGCATCACACTATTCGTGCTCCGTTTGCTGACAGCACAGTAACATTTGCAAAGTAGCAGTCCCATATCATAGTGCTCCCACAACCATACTTCACAGTGGGTGAGACTTTCTTAGGATCTTCGTCAGTCTCGAGGACAGATCTGACAGAATATTTGTCTGAATGATCATGTGCACATGTAGACAGAGTAACTGTGCTGGAAACAGGGACGATTGGGATGATTGTGGTAATGGTCACTGCTTATTTTTCTCTGTGTAACCGTTGATCCTGTCCCTTTTAGGTCACCCTGCTTGTTTTCGGCTGACTCCTGGCTTGCCTTATCATTAGTATGGGTCTTTCAGGGATGATTAGTTGCGGTTCCATAAACTTCATAACAGTCCCGGCATTGCCCCCCTTAGCACATCGCCAGGCTCCCCCTGCAGACTTTAGTGTCGCGGATACGCAGGGGCAGGCCGGCAATTTGTGCGTTCAGGAAAAGTCTATTTTTCCAGTCCGGTGCACGGCCTTTGGCCCGAGATCAGCCAGCACCAACCCCCCACCACCACCAAGGGCCCACCCCCCCACCACCACCAAGGGCCCACCCCCCCCTTCTGGACCACGGCCGAATCTGCTCTGATGCCGGCACTGCTTCATATTAGCATTTTATCAAACTAGCTGGACCGACATGTTCAAGGTTTTGATGAGGCTGCTGAAACGTTCCTATTCAAGTGTTCTGTTGTCCAGAAATTGCCAAATCAGGGAGTGTTTGCTCCACTAATGTCAAGAACCTGATTTATTTTTCTGCAATGTTTACTTAAATATTTATTTTATCTATTGAGATATGTATCCCATTATCATAAACCTTTAAACAAACCTTTTTAAATACTTATACAAATGAACATTTTGTGATATATATGGACTTTCTGGTTATATTTTTCAGTTGTGAGTCAGAAAATCCTGCAGAATTTCACAGATTATCTGCCCCCAGTGTAGTTGGGGAGCTTGTGTGCTGGGACACAACATTGCCTTTTAAGATGCAGAAAACCTTACATTATATTGTTTGCATTTCTCTCAAGAATTCCAGAAAAAGAAATGAAAAAAGCCTGGCGAGAGATCACTTTACAGGGGTTAAAATTTAAAAGCAGCCATGGCACTTTAACCACATGTTTAGCCAATGCACCCTGGACTTAACACTTTAAATTGTTAGGTGTTTCTCCAAATACTCATACATACCTCTGTATGTTACTGACCACACTGTTAATCTACTTAATACCTAACAAAAATAAAAATAAAAACAATACACAAACCTACAACATGATGTATGCAAAACTATATTGAACCTCGAGATTACGGGGGTCCATTCTTAAACTTATCTGTACACTTCTAAATATTTTGCAAAGTTGAAGGAACATGAGCCTAAGAGTTTAATTACAGGTAATTACGCTACATTGTTATCTGTATATGACAATACACTTGAAACCACGGCCACTGCTTGTGTATAGGGCCCAGAATTTGGTGCTACGCCCCTGGTGGGCGAAGTGGAGGAGTGGAGAAAGCATCAACTTATTTTAAACATTACAATAATTAATAAGCAATTACTTCAGGATTTTTTTTCTTCGTGGAATGGAGCTTTTGTGTGGACTGTAGTCTCTTTTTTAAAATCACTCAAGCTGTGCATTAGGATGATTGGACCACAATTAAGGGGTGTTTTCAAAACACCATTTAGCTTACAGACCGGTGGTCCGGGACAAATAAACAGACTTTGGTTTTTGTGGGAAGGGGGTTGTGGAAAGGAGCTGCTAAAGAAAAATCTTTAATCATTTTTATTACTTTGAATAATCATTCAATGCCATATAATCCCATTCAGCTCAAATCCACATGCAGGAACAACACAAAGGGCAAAAATCCCTCAAACGAAATAACCAGTATTGTTCTGTTGGCAGTCAATATTACACTCTAATGGATCCCTATAGAGAAAGGCATGAGCAGATTAACTAAATACATCGAAAGCTCCCTCAAGGGTTAAAGTGTTTATGAGATTTGTATTAGCTCTTTCCTTTTCTGGAAGTGCATCACATGAAAGAACTTTGTTTATAGACAAGTAAAGACCGTATGAATTTCTGCATGCTTTGCAGATAATAAATCACTTGCCTCATATTCACTGCAGCCAGTGTCATTAAGCCAAAAGCAAAGTTCCCTTCTTCTCTGGAACTGAATAAGCTAGAAACAGGTTGACTGCCTCAAAACAACACTCTTAAAGAAAAGGAAAGATTTATGGTTGCAATTAGGGCCATTTTGCAAAGACTGGAATTGAAATGACTCAGTTGCAGATAGAAATTTACTCACAGTAGCCAAAGGAGTATTCCTGAAACAAGTCCACAGGAGCAGACAGGGTCAGTTGTATCAGGTATTCTGTAAGGACAGGCAAAGATAAGACTCTGTAAAATAACATTTTTCAAAGGTACAAGCAGTGTAGGGTCAATACTAAGTGAACAGGTATAACAGAGAGAGTCCAAAGTAGTATTCCAGAAACAAATGACTCACGAGCAGACAGAATCATAAGGATCAGACAGGGCTCACAATCCGGAACAGGCAGAAGACAAGTCAAAACCAGGAAGGGAGTATTACAGGCATGGCTAGAGGTATGAGTCAAAAAACAGGTCAAATCAAAAGTTCAGCATATTAAAGGCAATGAACACAGAATGCTTGGTACATTAAGTAAGTAATTTGCAAAGTTACCAAGTACTTAATTTGCACTGTATCATGGAATACCGCCTCTGGTGTCAAGTAGGGTGAACACCAGCACTGTATGTTACAAAATACTCCTCCCAGGTGTTTGTTTATAGAGGGATTTGGATCAAGGTGGGATCTAGAATAACCAATCCAAGAACCCAACATTGACCACTCCCCTGCCAATCCGCAATGTACTAGTCCATCACAGCACCATTGGACAGAAAGTCCCTGACTCTGTAGGCACTAGACCCCTCTATAACCATGGGTGGAGGTGGGGGGTTGTCTAGACAATCACCCTCATGCAGTGTAGAACACTAAAGTGGTTTAAGCACAGAAGAATGAAAGACTGGACATATTCAATTATGTGCAGGTAGATGCAGACGATGATGCACAGGGAAACTTTAAATGGTCCAAAGTATCTGTGTCTCAGTGTCTTGCCCAGTAATTACATTTACGGCATTTAGCAGACACCTTTATCCAAAGCGACTTTCACTTTTACTCACCCTGGAGCATCTTGGGGTTAAGGTTCTTGCTCCAGGGACCCAGTGGTGGTGCTGGAGGTAGGATTCGAACCCATGACCATATAACCTGAAATAATAGTTCATCCATTTCTATTAAGAAATGTTATTTCATCAATAGAATAAGGCAGTAAGCCTGAGAAAAGCTGTCAATGGCATCTAAAATAAGTTTGTAGTGTCCCACTAAGTCACGAGGGATACATTTTATGTAGACTAGGTTTCCACCGATACCAGTATCGGGTACCGGGGTGATACTTCATTAAAATACTCATACTCATATTGCCGAGACCATGCACCGATACCACTGAACAATATCGTACTTCTCTACATCAACTGATCACACTGGCGGATGTGATTTGGTGTCCTGCCTGACTTTAGAGGGAGACAATGAGCTTGTCATCAGATACTCTATTCACAAGCTATTAGATTTTTATCAATTGGAGGAGTAAGCAATGTCAGCGATTTGGAAATATTTGAAGATAAAGGACAACGAGAGGAGTAAGACAGAGCATAAGATCTGTACTGCTACGGTGGCGAGGGGCAGAAACAAAGTACATCCTTTAACACTGGCAATTTGATCAAACATCTGAAGACGCATCACAGTGCTGAGTACACTGGGTTGCCCCATCATAGTGCAAGACCAATCTTAACACATTTTTGCGTACATGAAAGCAGGATACTGTTTTGATATTTTCTTTAAGGGTGTTTTCACATATAGTCCCCTTTAACGGAACCCAATTCTAGAAGTGGTCCAAAAAGTGGGCCGACAGAAACAGGACTCTTTTTATGTTCACACTCTGTGTTCACTTGAAAGGGACTCATTTGAATTCATTTGATGGGGTCTTGGTTCCATTTATTTTCACACTGTGATTAATTTGAAGGAAACTCAGTTCTGTGTCTGCTCTGGGGCTGTACCACATCATCTAACTACGGCAAGCCTATAGGGCAAAAACACTCTAAACGAATCCGAAGCGCTTTGTGCCTTTAGTGCACTGGTTTAACTGAACCGTGTCACAGACATAAAGCTTTGTTCAAACCAGAATGACCGGTTTATTTTGTGCTTTGGAATAGCATTCTGTTCATACGTTTTGTATTTAGCCTGATTATACCCTTAGCACCCTTAGTAGTTTATTTAAGTGTACTATGAGTATACTTATTTTATAGTAAAACTGAGGCAGTATACTTGAAGTTTACTTTTTACATAATATATAATATATTTGTACTTTTATATAATATATAATATATTTTATATATGTAGTGAAGTACTTCACTTGTACTAATAAATATAAAGTACGGATATGAAATATACTTTTGTAAACTTAAAATTACCTTATACAATATACTTAAAATTCTTAATTTAAATGAATATTTGCTTTTCATGACAAGAACTGATGCTAATTTAAGAAATCAAGTTGGTGAAAGCTGAAAAATATTTTAAGTGTAAACAGGAGGCGGCCATTTTTGGCCACGAGGACGCTGAGTGTGAGTTTTTTAAACTTTGCTTTCCCTGCAAAAAATAAACAATGCATAATAATCAGTGGTGTTGTTAATCAGTTCCAGATCTCAGACTGTACTATTAGTAACACAAGAAAATCCAGCAGCATTGAGAATATAGTAAATTTACACTTTTGAGGTTGTTTTGTAGCAAGTGCATAATGCTTACAACTTGGTATTTGAAGTATTAAAAAATAAAATGAATTATACTTACGAAAATACTGGTGTTAATTAAATACTTCATGCAGTAAAAATAGCAAAAGATGTTGGTGACCATTTTTGGCGACGAGGATGATGAAAGGGTAGCAAAAACGAGGACAGCTAGAGGGTTAATAGCTGATCATTCTGGCTTCATGAAACAAACACAAATCCAGTTCAATCTTTGTAATTAATGGCATAGTTCTAGATCTGTTTATTCTGGGAAAAATTATATCGGTCCATCCTGCAAATCTGAGCATCACTGACTGCCATTCAAGAAATCTGGAACCAGTTTCAATCGCAAGGGGGGGCAATGCTTTCTAATGCCTCCCGTTGGCGCCGGCACTGGAAAAGAGTATCTATTCCCGAACGCGAGCCTGGGACGTGTACTGGGGGACGTGGTGTCCGAATACCGTATCCGTAAAAAACACATTATTTGTGCCTTTCCGAATACCGTATTTGTGTATGTATATATAAGCACCCGCCCAAACATAATCCAATCTAGCACGATGACGAGGGGGCGTGGCGGACGAATCAACGATTTCACAGCTTTTTTCGAAGATAATATATTATTATTTTTGCAGGTTAATGTTTCATTTACAACAAATAACGTACATTCATCTATAATTCCATATAAAAAATAACTATAAATGTTTGGTACTGTGGATAGAAAAACTGAGAACGTGCGACATGGGATGGTAAAATTCCGCTGAGGCAGGAGGTTTGAAAGTAGCCAATCTGAGAAAGTTATTTATTTCTCCTTGCTGCTGATTGGGTGCTGCCCTTTGAAACAGCTTCAGAATTTCCCAGTGGAGCTTCTCGAGTGTTTTCGTGTTTTCCGTCTTGTACTTATAAAAGCCCTGTATTTTTATTATTAAAGTAACTTATTGCTGTATTTACGCTGATTATACCAAAGAAAACGGGTTTACATTAATTTCAGTACAGTCTATACAGGGGTAACATCAATATTTACATTCTAACACTGCGGGAATTCAGTGTAAACTGTACAGTACAAATACGGGTTTATCTTTATGTTTTCTTTAAGGGTAATGTATTCAGCTGAGTTTAAATTCAAGTGATTTAGGGCATATTTAGGGTTTACATTTCTAGGCATTTTTACCACATTACAACATCGCAGTGTTTCACTATACCTGGGCGCTCTTGGAAAACTACGGAGTGCAGAAAAAAAAACACGACGTGCAGGTGCTCCATCCGGTCCTCCCGTTCTCCTCTGGCTGAGCTCACTGTTTCCCCCCTGAGGCCAAATCCTGCTAGTGTTAAAAAAAACTTGAAATAAAAGTGATGGGATTGTGAAATTGGTTGTGTGAGGTGTGAAATGTGTAGAGAATATGAGACTCTGAATGTCTTGTACTGACCAGTAGGCACAGAGCATCTTCGTTAAGCCGTGTGGGCCATATGACACACCTGTTTAATAGGACACACCTGTTGAATTCAGGTGCCCCCTTATTTCAGTGAAGGGCAATAAAAACTGGTGCATAAAGACACCTTTGGGATGAATTTGAATGTTTATGAGCCAGGTCTTCTGGTTCAACATCAGTGCCTGACCTCATACATGCTTTGCAAAATGAATGGACACAAATTCCAAAACTCCAAAATGTTGTGGAAACCCTTTCAACAGTATGTGCAAACAACATAGATAAACCCTCATTTTAATAGAAAGGATGGACCCTGAATGTAATACATAAATATTTAACAAAACTTACCATAATTAAACACAATGTAATTATATGTGGGTGGTTGACATGACATGGCCTTTTTTGTCCCATGTGTCAAAGATAACCAATTAATTTAAAAACAATGTCAAAGCTGTGGTTATATTTTTCATAAAGTGCTGTTTTATATGAACAAACAGAGTATTCATGGGATTCCTCTTCCATTTGTTCACAATTTAGGGCCAAACTAGAAAAACCTTACATGGCGTGACATTTCCAAGCTGTCCCAACACATTTCAAAAAGTTTGATTTTGAAAAAAAAAAAACATGACAATGAATACATTTTCTGTTTCTTCAATCATATGGTGATAACCCAGATGTCTACTTGTTAGTCTGCTAGGCTAAACGTTCAGGCATAATATTTTGAAGCCATCCTTAATTAAAACATTTTCAGGAAGAAGAACAATACCTCAAAAAGACACTGACATTTACAAGGTGGTTTATCTCTCTTCAAACCCTAGTTTATCTGACACTCCTGCTTCTGTTCCCTTTAGCACAGTCTTTCGGTTTACACAAAAATACCCAAATGAAATAACTTTTCAGTCAATATTACCTTGAAAGCTATATTGTCATATTGTAGTTGGCATGGTTTTAGGTTGTTAGAATTAAAGCACATTGCTTAATCTCATGCTAAGTACATAAAACATCATGTGGTGTGTCATAAGGGGCGACAGGGCTTTTTTGTCACACCATATGATTATTTTGTCTCACTTTATGATATGAACTGCATTTAAATACATAATGGTCTTAGATACATATTTCATTGCTAATAGTTATAATTCAATAAGTTTATTGAATATTTTGTCCTTTTAACACATGTTAATAATGTATTATTCACACATTTTTTACCTTTACACCAAGATAATTCGGTGAATACCTACTTCTATACTTTCCCATTTACAAGATGAATCCTTGATAAAATGACTTCCAGTGAGTCAAACTCAGTTTGGTTGTTTGTTAATTGCAGCAAAAATAGATTTTTGGATACAGATACTTGTGTGGTCTGATTCATCATATGGCATGACATCATGTCATTTGGTGTGACATTCAGAATTTAGATAATAATTAGGACTTTTTAATTATTATTCATAAAATCATTAATGTCACACATAGGGAATAGTGCCACTAAATATTACAAGAATTTTGGTACTTTTATAACAAGATTTTCCCAAATTAATTTGAAGTATATTGAAAGATGAGTAAACATCTTTCTAGAAGTGTTGATAAAATAATGTAATGCAAAATGAAGCATATTTGCAAAGAAACATGCTATACTTTTATATAGTAATGATAAAGAATCAGGGGACATTGTTTTACATGATCAAATTATAAGCCTTTTTCATTTAATACTCAATAATATTCATGTCACACTGTATGACAATTTTCATCACTATGGCAATAAAATAGTGAATAAATATAAATTTCAGGACAAACTATATAAGAAAATATATATATTTGGAGATATAAGAATTATTAGAATATCACCAAATGATTTCCATGACGTACATTTGAGATAATAAAAAAACTTTTTCAGCCAATTATGTCAGCCACCTACTGAATCGCTACAGGTGCTTTTTTCATGTATTTGCAAGCTTTTATTCATCTTATTTTCTTTCTTTAAATCATTAGCGCCCTCATGTGGCCAAAGCTTGCACATACATGAAAGTGGAAGTAACAGTGCAATTGCATTTGAATAAAGAGAATGAACATTAAATTTACAATCGCTAAATTAATTGAATACACATCAAAAGCCCATGGCAGTACGAAACGCATTTTAGTGAATTGCTCTTCTTTTTTTTTTCAAAATACTTTGAATTGCATTAAGGATTGCATCAGCAATTTGCATTCGGAATTGGCAATTACAAAATGAACTGCGGGCAACAATGAGGCAGCCGCTAGGTCCCAGGACCCCAGAACAATAACACAAGACATGTTGCTAGGAACGATGAGCTTCGGAAGAGAAAGATGAATGAAGTGGCATTTTCAGGCTTTCGATTTAATATGTGCAAAATAAAACAATTTAGACTCTAAAACAGGAGTTTGACTTATATATGACTGCATCATTGTAGCTAGAACAGCTTCTGCTCTACTTGGAAGACTTTTCGCGAGATTTTGGGATTTCGGTTGGAATTTGTGCTAATTAATTCTGTAGAGCATTTACATCAGACACTGGTGTTGGATAAGAAGGTCTGACTCACAGTCTCTGTTCCAATTAATCCCAAATGTGTTGGATGTGGTTGAGGTCAGGGCTCTGTGTGGACCAGTCACCGAATTTATCCAGCCATGTCTTTAAGGAGCTTGCTTTGTGCACTAGGGACACAGTCATGCTGGAATAGAAAAGATCCACGAAGTTGAAAGTATGGCATTGTCCAAAATGTCTTGGTCTGCTGAAGTAATAATGTGGTCCTTCACTGGAAGTTAGTGGCCTAGGCCTGAATAACCCCTGTCCCAATATATTTCTCCATATAGTGTTCAATATATCCGGAGCTGACAGAGTTAATTGAATCATACTGCATATAAACATAATCAACCGTCCCTTCCATTGGCAATGAGCTATTTTTCCCCAGTCTTGTGCAGCTAAATCCAGCGGTGATATTTAAAACTGAATGAGAGACCGGACTAGTGAATGGTGTGTTTTGGGCCGGAGTTGCCAAGACAGCGATACAAAAAGAAGAAATAAAGCATCCATAAAAGTCACACAGTGTGAAAAGGCCACCCAGTGACTTGCTCGGTCACTAGGAGTCCCCAGCATGAGGCTTTCCGTTGGCATGAATGACCTATTAAATGTGGAATGTGTTTTTTTAGTGCTGATATGAGACCAGTTTAGAGGCGAATCCTATTTGTCGAGGGTAGAGGTCCGGGAGGGAGAAAGCAGGTCCAGGATCCGCCTCAAAAAGGCAGAATTCACCCCGAGTTGTAAAAGTGTGTAGGACAAGGCATGAGACCTTTACGTCACTCCCAAGACAATACGCTCCAGACCAGCGAGGGTCCTGATGAAAAGGGTGAGTTTTTTTCTATAACGTGCTGTCGTCAGCAGTTGCCTGGGTAAGTGACATACGGGACTCCTTTGTTCTTCTGTCTGTGTTGCATGTGCATCCCGAATGAACCTGATCGTGCAGCAGCGCCAGAACCTGAAGCGCAGCGAGTTCCAATAAGGACAGAGAAGTTTTCCGGCCCACAACCCCGTCCACTTCAACAGTTTCCCCACTCGGCTGACTCATCTCATCACCTACAGTGAAGTGCTTCATGAATTCTGAATGGAAGGTTTAAGAGCTCGGAAAGCCTTTTACAGTATCAACTAGAGAGTCAAGACGGATATGAGTGGGATTCTTACATGCTGAGGAGCCTCATGAACTTATTACGAAGCAATGTAATGAAAAAAGATATTTCCCTTTCCAGGTTGCTCCCACTTTTACATGCACTATATGGACCAAAGTTTTGGGACACATCTGTTTCCCAGGGTTTAGACTAGGCCCCTTACTTCCAGCGAAGGACTTAATGCATATCAAGACATTTCGGACAAAGCCATAGTGTCCCAGTGTACAAAACAAGCTCCATAAAGACATGGTTGGATGAGTTATTTGTGGAAGAACTTGACTGTTCCACACAGAGCCCTGATCTCAACTGCCATTTAACATCTTTAGGATGAAATGGAACATAGATTGTGATCCAGGCCTTCTCGTCCAACATCAGTACAAGTCCTCATAAATCCTGTACAGAATGAACACAAATTCCCACAGAAACTACAAAATCTTGTGGAAATCCTTCCAAGAAGATTGGAAGATGCAAAGTGGTACCAAGTCCATTTTAAAGTCAATATGGTTAAATTCAATATCAGTGTCATCCTAATATTTTTGTCCATTTAGTGTAACTATCTTATTGTGTCTAGCAGGAACTGAAATGCAAAAACAATCAGCCCAGCATGTTATAGCTTCATATTATAATGATAATAGTAATATCCCTTCAAATGAATTATTAAAAGGCAAATTAAGCATATAGGCGATCACTGTATTTTTTTCCACAAAGGCCATTAATTCTAAAAACCAAAATACTGAACTCATATTTCTGGTCATGTCATACCTTCCAAAACAAATGCTTGCTTTCCTGCGAGCTTCAGTCAAACTGTTATACATTTATGCTTCTAAAATTAATTTTTGCTTGCATTACCATGCACCAGCGGGTGGGGAAAATTACATTGGCCATTACTATTGTATTTTACCTCCCTCTCCCAAGACACTCATCTATTATCCTGTGGTCCTCAGAGAGCCTCTAGAATTGTGATTCACTTGGGCATATGACATAATACCTCGACAAGTAATGGAGGCTTACATTTCAAAGCATTCACAGATTAGGGGTGTGCAGTTTTAAGGTAATCCAAAATCACCCAATCAGGCAAAGACCAGAGAACATATAAACTCTGAGCAACTACACACATAAGTGGCAAGATTGGGTTTAAAATGGCACCCCACTACCTATACAGGACATTAAATAGGAATTAAAATACAGATCCTGCACACAAATAACCTATAATACATTTTACAAAAGGGCTCTGGCAATTCAGACATATATGCATAATTCTGTAATTTAAAAAATGCACTGTACAGGTGTAGAAACTGTAATTTTATGATTTGCATAGCACCCTCTAGAGGACGCATGGAGTCATTTCAGATTCGAAGGGAATTCAGATAAACACATTATTAACAACTTAGTTGTTTAAGAGATGGAAAGTATCAGACTGGTACTGGTAGACACTCATTAATGTGGTATCAGTATCGAACATGAAAAAGTGATATTGTGCCACCCCTAATAAAAACCCTTTAATGTCAAAAAGACTTGCTAATGTGGTTTCTGACCCCGTATGATATCCTGTTATTCAACCAAAACAAAAGATTCAAGGTGTCGTCTACAGTTTTTAGCTATGCAATATACGTTTACAGATAAAGACAACAGCATTCAGCATGTGCATCTAATTTACAGAACTCTGTGATTCATTTATTTAACTCTCTATATTAAAAAAGAGACAACACTTGTACAGGCACTAGACTGTTATTTTAATTTATTAGCTTATATTGATTGTAATTCCACAATGACAAGGGAAAGAAATCAGACACAACATTCAAAACTGAAAAGTCAAGCAAGTACAATAAAAAGTAAAAGACATCAATTAATTGGACCAAAAATAACATTAGGGGTTATTTGGATCCGTCGTCTACAGTAGCTTACTTTAGCGAGGCAAGCTAACTAGAGCTGGAAAAATCTATTCCATTGTGCCAGTCTTATCCATGCCGCCATGGACGTTTTCTCAAGCAAGTTGACCGATCATAGGAGCAGCGCACACAGACATAAACAAACGAAGTGTTCCGACTAAGAACACGAAAAAGGCATTGTACGTTGCAAGTGAGGTACAGATGCAAAACTGGAAAAAAGCCCATGATTTGTGTACTTAAAAAGTGTTTGAATCAGAGGTGGCGAAATATGATCCTAGAGGTAGAAATGGAAGATGTTGCTAGGCCACTCATAATGTTGACACTACATTTTTAAAATTCATTTTTCACAAAATCAAAAATATGTAATATGGCAAAGTTGAGCCTCTCATTTTGCTAACAGTTCCCATTACTGAGGTGTATTAGCACATTTTTCTATATATATTGTCAGGCTGTTGTGTATGATTTTTTTTTCTGTTTGGATTAAACATCTGGTCTAATCATTTCAATCATTTTCTTCTGTCTTTCAACCAAAAAAAACTAAATTTTAAGATATTTTTGTGAACTATTATCAAGAATAGCTAAAGTTTGGTGTGCACTTGCACATTAGTTCAACCTGAGGTGAGTTTGTCAGCATCATGGCCCTACTTAGCCCTCCAGCACCAGGTTTTGCCACTCCTGATTTAAAAGTATGGCTTTGCAAAGAAGAATGTAGCAACGTATTCACAGAGAGATACACAAATACGATTACAGCAGCAAATCAGCCTTGTACAGCAGCTTGGACCCTGAATTAAAAGGCAACTTCAAACCATATTCTCAAAAAAGCGATTCAGCAGCTATCGGACATGTCCGGAAATTTCCGAAGACAAAACTGAAATGGTCACTGAACATTGAACTCCTTCATTTTGATTGCATCAGCAACACTAAGGTTGTACATAGACAACATTCAGAGGCATTTTTATCAACTGATATGACATCTGTTAATTTGCCATGTTAATTTGTCATCATGCACAGAAAACATGTAAAGAGGAACTCAACCCATTTAAAAAAAAATTCTGCATAAGTAAATGGTTAGGATGTAAACATGGTCATTCTGAAATTTTTGGAGAAACATACCCAGGTTATTTTATGTTACTATGTAAAATGTTATAAATATGCTGACTGTTCATTTTTGGTAAATCAATTGGCTATACTTGTAATGCAAACCACTGTAGAGAAATCTGAATCTCAACAGTGAAGGACTTTGTTTATATCCTTACTATTGAATTATGCAGATTTTTTAAAAACCTGTGTAATTCCCCTTTGAGTAACATTTGATGACTTTATACTGTGATACTATACAGTGTTTTTGTACATATGTGATCTACAAAACTAGATATCGTGTTCAGTTCAATTTCTCTGGATATATGATAGGATATTACAAATCAGGCAGAAGTGACAACCAGGCATCAAATATCTAATACGGGTTGAGAGTGTATGAAGATGGTGTGACATATGAAGGATGGTATTAAGTGTCAGAAAAGGCCATCAAAAACATCCTTATATGGATGAAGTGCTACTAATAAAATGTGTTGTCAAATGTTGACAGCAGCTAGTTTCTTTTCAGAACACCAGCTGAGTACGTAGAATTTCAGCTACATGTAAAAGGCTTTAGATACATTCAAACCAGAGAACAGGGTTATATGAAGAAAACTTAACAGCAAGGTGTGGTAAGGGATTTCGTTCTGTGTGATCTCTACCATGCATCCTACTTCCACATCGGCTTGAGGGTCCTGCTAGAGATGGGAAAGGATTTCTCGGAGAAACTGCTACCTTTGCGGGATTGCTCCCGGCCAGTCGGTGGAGGGGGCGTGTCACTGCGCTGAGTGCTTCGACTAGGTGCTCGGACACTCTGAACCCTCCTCAAGGACCCAGTTGGTTTGTCCTCACCTCGGACCGAGTGTCCGCCATACACCGATTCTGATTTCCCTCCAGAGGGTGCCTTCTGGGGTCCACTTCTGGATAAGGTCTTTGATGGAGTTCCTGGAACAGGCTGTATGGCCAAATCTTTTTTGGTTCTGGAGGAAGAAGAAACAGTGTTGCGAGCGAAGCTTGGCAAGGCTGAGGAGGCTTTTGAAGCATGTGTTGGTGTTTGAGGAGAACCACCTTCAGAAGCTACCTGAGCTTGGGCCAAGGCTCTCATGGTAGAACGACACATCTTCTCCTCTGGCGGAGGTTTAGGTATGTTACGGACTGGCTTGGCATTCGGTTTCTTGAAGGAAGGCTTGTGTGGAGTGAGGTCTCTTGCCCATCGAGAGCCTACAGTGTTTGGGTTTGTTCCTCGTTGTGCCTTGGCCTGCTCTGGAGGAAGGCTTGAATGGCGAGCGGGTCTACCTTGTCTTTCACCCCTTCTTGCGGGTGTACTCTGGTCACGCAGTGGATGCCTTGGTTCTGTAGTCTCCTGACCGCAATGTCCTGAAGGTTTCTCAGCTCTCTTTGCATTGCTGACAGACCGAATCAGTTTAGTGATGGGTACCACCTTGCGCAAGCTCTGGGTTTCAGTTGCTGTGAGTGTTCTTGCAGGCCGGCCAATTCGACTAGCTGCAGGTTTAGACTGAGTCTTTGTTTTTGAGTGAGCGGGTTTGGTGCTGCAGGTCTGCACTGCCTTCTCGCACTCTTTCTTACCTTCTGCAGTATCACAGCTGTCAGTATCTGCTTCATCAGTGGTAACAGATGGAGTGACCGAACGTGGATGTTCTTCAATGGCTTTCCCCCCAACGGGGTCATCAGTTGATGCAGACACAGATGGGTCATTGGTGGACAAAGACTCAAAGTTGGAGGAAAGGGAACTAGGATCTCGAAGGAGACTACGGAAATTGCTTTCCTGTGGTTTAACATCTGGTCGTAATCCTTCTTTTAGGATGGGTGAACTCTCTATCTCCGAGCAGTCTAACATGACTGAGCAGTCGGTTTCAGTGCAGTCTAGAATGTAAGGGATACACTTCTTGTTGGGCAGCGAGGGATCAAGAGGCAAAGGTGTGTCACATGTCGTTGAGGAAACAGTGCTGGTGTCTTCTTCCTCTTCTCTTTGAGGAGAAGTCATTTTACTATCGTTTACTGGACCTGAGGTTCTGGTCTGGTTCAGGGGAGGATGTACCTCTTCTGAACTCTTGCTGGATGGAGGGGTATCCAGACCAAATGTTTTAGGAAGCTCTCTCTCTTCCAGGTCTGTCACAAAAATATTTCCCTGGTTATCCAGAGGCATATAACTGCTGTTGTTGTTAGAATTTTTTAACTCAAAAGGCTGAAGGCCAGGCACCAGAGTGTGTCTTTCCACACTTATATTCATTTGTACAACAGATTGACCCTGTGGCTTCTGAAACACGTTTCTGGGATGAGGAATTATGCCTTCAGAGACAGATGAGTAATTATTATTATTAAAGGCATCATTTTCCAATGTATAGCCTGACATTGAGTATCTAGCCAAGGGACTAATTGGTTCAGTTTCTGCCTTTGGAGATGTTGCCAGCCTGTCATGATAGAGCTGATTCGGAGCTTCCAGCTCTCTGTTATCATCCTGTGAAGCCAGCCAGGGCATAGTCCTTCTCTGGTGATTGCGACCTGAGCGTGGAAGGCTGCTAAACTTGGCGCTGTCAGGTGTAGGAGACCCAGAAAAAAGTTCTAGGTAGCCACGGAGACTGCGATCAGTGGCTGTGTGACGATAACGACGGGCACTTGCAGACCGTCCCATTGGGCTATGAGGGCTATTGGGACGGGGCTGCAACAGGAAGTCTAGAAGGCCTTCCTTGGTGAGGATGTCAACATCATTTTCACTGCTGCTGCGACCAAAACCTCCATTGTTGCTTTGCCCTCCATTGGTGGCAGCCCAGGCAAATCGCCTTTCCTCCAACTCACGCAGACGCCGCTGCCTGGCAGCCTCTTTCAATTCTCTCTCCATATTATCCTAATAATTGAAGACAAAAAACAGATGAAGGGAGCACTCACTTGATTTGGTTCAGTTTTAATAGCATAACAGCTAAAATCTATAATCAGCCGTCAGTATTTTGTCAAAAGCCTTCTAAGAATGGGAGAAGAGACCATTTTCTAGACCAATAAACAAAATAATTATATATTACTACATGAATACTGTATAACTTCGACAGCGGAATCCCAACCTAAAGGACGAATGACTGAAATTTTTTTTTTTTTTTTTATGGGGCTTGAGGCCACAACAAGGGGCTTATGTCGGTCAGTAGAATTGGCATGCTTGTACCTTCACAGCTTTATTGAACTTGAGACAGAAGTCTTGGAAGATCCTGAAGCACTCATCGAGTTTGAAGGTGTCTTTGTCTTCACAGAAGAAATCAATAAGGGCATTGCCCTCTTTGCGCAGTTCCAGCCTGCGTCGTTTCAGGTCCTGCAGAGTGCGTGTCGAACTCTAACACACAGAGAGTGGTGGCAGGTCGTATGAGTTTATACTGCTTTCATACTAGCATACACAAATTTATATTCTGTAAAAAAAAAGTATCTCATGATGAGTTGAAAAACAATATATTGTAGGTGTGGGAAAAGAAAAACCTTTCTTTCTTTTTTTTTTGTTGTTTTTTGCATAATGTGAAAGGCCAGCTGCCCTGAAAACAAATAATTATATCCATACCAACAGAAACTGCTTAGGATAAAATCCTTTTACATTAACTTTTTTGGAAAATGTATACATTTTCCTACGCCTGTGAAGCTACATTTTTTTAAATATAATTTTTAGTACTGACAGCGAACAAGTAGTGTATAAAATACTAAAAGAATGAAAGTACTATCAATTAAATGATGACAGTATTTACTCACATACTATTTGACTGTATTGGCAACTGGCAAGGTTTCAACCAAAATACATGAATGAAAACATTACTGGCTGAAAGCAGAATTGAAGACTACTAATAGTTGCTATGGTTGTTTACTACTTATTGGTGCCAGAAAAAAAAGAAAATTACTTGGGAGACAGTTACGGTATTTACTTGACATGTATCTGACCTGCAAAAATGGATCAAGCTGCAAGAGCAGGTCAGCGTCGCTCTGAATCTTCTCCTCCAGAGACCGGGTTTTCACATACAGAGAAGAGAATTCTGCCTCAATGTTTTCCACCGAGATCCTACAGGAAGAAAGAAAGACAGAAAGGAAAACAGAAGGACAAAGGGAACGATGAAATGGGGCAAAAAGGTATAGCACAAAGAGAGATCAGGGTGTATGTCCGTGCATACAAAGTAATATAGAGTATACAAATGGGATTCTCTATAGGGAGGAAATGTATTTGACAGTGAAGAAAAGGTAAACCGTAGTAAGCTGCTATGTTAAAAGGATTTTAAGGTGTGGGATTACAATGATAGTCTCTCATTGAGGGACTCAGCAGGGAACTGAAAAGTGTTTTCCTATTCATTCTCATAAAACGGACACTGCTTGGATATGTTACCTGGCCGCAGTCTGTACATGCATTAGCTTCTCAGGAAACTTCAGAAGATTCTCATCCTTCTTCTGCGCCTCCTGTTTGTGAATTACACATAAAACACCAGCAAGATTAGACAACACGTACACTACAGTTCAAAAATTTGTGATTGTTCATAAAAGGTTTGGAATCACTGTTTTTTCAACAATATAAGTACAATCCTGGGAAATGGCACCATTTTCAAATAATTAGGATTCAAAAAAATAAAACCACTTGAAAATGTTATACAATTTTGAAAGGTAATGTTGATTTATCTGGATTCGTCTTATATTTCTTCTGTTAGTTTAAGCTATTCAATTGTATTTTTTATGCTATTCCTGTAAAGCACCTTTGTTTGTAAAAACATGCTCCATAAATAAACTTGACTGCCTCAAGATACTGAAAAACTTGATGCAGTTTGAGGAATGTATGGGATGATTTATGTGTGTGAAACTCAATACAAACCCTCTAGCTATGAAGCAGGCCAAACTATACTGCCTTTCTCACAGATGAAACATGTAGCTTGAAAGTGCTTCTGTACAAGCTTAGGTAGGGATGGAACTGTACAAAGCAGAAATCTTGTTTTATGTCAGGAGAAAGGGGCATTTTACACCAAGATTCTTCCCGCTTCACTCACCAGAGCCACAAAATGGAGCAAGTTCATGCCCGGCTTGTTGGCCTTGGTGTCCGCCAGGGAGAGCAGCGAGGACAGCTTGAAGCCCACGGCGTTGCCTGCATAACCACCCTGCAGAAACGGCACATCTGTCAGCGTCTCGCCAGTGCTTTAAAACCCATTACCTCTTCTTAGCCATAATGCTGCTTGAAGCCACAGAGACGGATTAGGAGAAAAGGAGCGTGGAAGAGTGCAGGGTATGGAAAGATGAGAGGAGTGGATAGGGGGAATGGAAGAGAAGAAAAAGAGAGATGAGAAAGAGATGTAAGAGGCAGATGAAAGGACAATATAGGAAAGAGATATGAGGCAATGAAAGAAAGGGTAAGTGGGAGAGAAAGAGAGAGGAAGAGGCATTTCTTACTGCATTCATGATGTTCCCAGCTTGAAGCACCAGGTGAAGAATGGCATGGAGCTCTTCACACGTCATTAGCTCTGTCAGTGGGTCAATAGAAATCCAATCAGTAAAGAGAAAAATGGTCTAATATTACATCATTTTGAAAGACAAATTTTCAAGCCACACTGTATGATTCTGACAGAATGCAATACACAAGAAGAAGTGTAGGGGGCGACATGGTTTCTGCTGTTTCACCAGAAAGCATTTAAAAGATTACGGCTTTTTCAGAGTATGACGAGAATGAACTCCCGATGACAAAAGGGTGGAGGTTGCCTAATCTGGGTTTGAAATAGAAGGTTCCATCACAACTCAACTCAGCTAAAGAGGCTGCATTTTCACCTTTATGTTCACTACAAAGGATATTAACGTTGAATAACATCTAAAACAATATATGAATAGATAATTCAAAAGGAAATATCCACCTTGTGTGCTGTAAAAGGAACAATGACGGGAAATAATTCATGGTGGAAGTAGTGAGTGAGGAGTACGAAGCTGGGTCGCTGGGTCGCTACTATGCTTAACCATATTCTGAAAACAGTCACAATCCACAATATACAGTTATGTGGTGATTCCTCTGCTATGACTGCTGCTAGTTTGTGTGAAATGCAACTAACAAACTACCCAAGTCCACACAACCTACTGATGCTCTATAGGGCAACCTCTTGATGCATCTTTGATAAAATCCATTAAATAAGGGTTCTCAAATTGTAAAGTGCCCATTCGTCTCACATGAACACACCACACAGTGTAAAATTCTTTCTCTGCATTTAACCCATTCCCTCGAGTGAAGAAGTCAGCAGCCAATGATGCAGCACTCGTGTGTAGGGATGGTCCCTTGCTCAGAGGTATCTCTTTTTTGCAGGTGCCCTCTGGTGTATTTCAGTATTTCTTGGCATAATCTTTTATGGAATAACCAAATAATGGGTGACAGATGAATCAACTCTAATCATTAGCACTAGAAATGCTTCTATCACTACTAGGATTTAGATTAGCGTGTAAATAATCTCTTCCATGTGAGCAGCACTTTCATATTCTTTCTTTGAAAAGCCCCAGTGCTGAAATGGATGATAAATAATTGACCAGAAGTGGGGTATATCTCGCAGAATAAACACATTGAAGAATCAAAATATTTCTTCAGGAGCCAAATGCAATTTTAAAGTCATGTTTCAATTCTGGAGTGCAGTAAAGAGATCAGCAGCCATGGATTTTTGAGACAGATCTGTTGTATGGCTTAAAGGGGAAGGGGGTGACTCAGCAAAACACACTGAGCCCCTCAGAACTGAGCCCTGTGGAAAATTTCACCCTGCTATTTTCTGGGCCACTCGTTAAGCTTTAAACTTGCTGAGACTGGAGGAAGAGCATTTTTGTGCATGTATGTGAGCTGATCTCTGGAAAGGCACTTAACAGTCTTTCTGAAATAATTACAAACCAATGCATGCAGAAATTCATATTGCATTGTAATAGTATTGTCAGATACATTTTGGAAAACTGGAAAATACTAATTAGGCTAGATTTGAACGATTATGTGATGGTCATGCCTACTGAATCTGAAGTGCATACATTCACTTATAAAATATTACAATAAATTGAACAGAAATCAAATGCAATTACATCAAACATTTCATTTAGTGTTTATACAAAAACCAAAAAAATCCTGAACTTAAACATTGCTATGACAAGCTAACACATTCATAAACTTTGCTATGACAAGCTAACACATTCATGATGCTTAAATAAATTTGGCATATAGCTTTTTACTTAAGGGATCAACACCTGAAAATAAAACATGTTTTCTCAATATCTGTTATGAGATATTTATGTTTAATCTAAAGAAAAGCTGTAAAATACTGATCACATATGACTGTTAGATTGGTGTGTTTATAAATCTGATTTGGGTGCTAAAACTGGGCACATTTGCTTTACAGCTTCAGAAAAGGAAATACTTTTTTTTTAAATGTAAAAGATTACAATTGTTTCAAATATTAAATGCTTGACTGAAGTGCTGTATTTAACAAAAGACACATTTATAGCCACTCTGTTTCTTTACTGAAAACAGAATGGACTTGTGGCATCATTTCAGAACAAATAATAGTTTAGATCATTTGTACACCCCCACAACACCTTCAAACATTTAAAATGTTTAATAAAAATTAGTAGACCTTAGGCTGTGAAAGACAATATAAATTAATGATAAAAAAAAGTTAGTTCATTAAAAAAAGGGCTACTCCTTCAAGAAATGTTGCTTTGACAACAAATGACTTCTTGTTCATCTTATCACCTCCCACTTCCCATTTCACTCATCCCCACACATCTCCTGGACTGTAATCTATCTACCAGTCTTTCCATGCCTCTGAGATGTCGTTGCGGCATGGCAAAACGATACGTATCCGCTTACACGACCAGATCTGGGTCATCTGTGTGTGAGGACAGGGCAGCGATGTTTGACTGTTCTTACCGTCAGTGGCCAGACGTACGAAATTAATCTCGCTACTCATCACGGCACATGAAGGGGCAAACTCCTCCTGCAGCACCATGGCCTCGATCCGCACTGTGAAGCTGAAAGGGAGATATACATGATATAAATAGAAAAAGACCACTGCAGTTTATTTTGAAATCAGCATCTCTATGATTGGCAAACATTCCATGCCAGTGTCTGTTTAATTTCTACACAAGCACCCCATACTGCTTTATGAGGGACTGATCACCTGAATCACGATGAGGAAATGGGGAAAAGTTAAAAACACTGTAGTAATCTTATAATATCAGGTTTGCAATTTGATGCTCTAATATTTTGAGCTCCTCTGCTACACCACCAGTGCTGAGAGGCTTTATATCCCTTCAGCTGGTGACCTCAGGTGTTCTATTATAGCATTTAGTTCTACTGGTCAATGCTTGGAGATTATACAAGCGAAGTGTGAGCAATTAAGCACCTCTGTCAGGACTGGGATATTAAAGTGTCATTATTAGAACAAGTAAACTTCAGATTCAAAAGATGCGTGAGAACGTCTCTTACCGTGGTACCTGGATCAAGAGGAACATGAAAGAATCTACCAGGGTCAGCTTTGCAGGGTCGCCTTTATATTCCATCAGTTTCTTTATCTTCACATTAAGAGAAAAGTGTGTTTAGAGAACAACCTCCACGGGCATTTCTATGTATAATTCCTTATATAAAACATTTTCAACCTATTTAAACAGTTGTTCTACTACTGTATTATTATTACGTTGCTACATCTTGTGAATGTGAGTGCATCATGCAATGCACAATATAATAAAAATATTGCTAAACCCTTGATTAGGTAAAAAGACGGCACTGCACTGCAACTGGATCGTTTGAATGCATTGACTTGTCCAAAACTACAAAATACACAATAAAACACACAATCTTCTCACAAAACACAACAAAACATTTACTGGTTGGTTATAGGCTCATTTGCATATTGTAGCTGTATACTGTGCAACATAACCAGTATGAACTGATATTGTGCCATCCTACAGCACATGAATAACAGCTAATTGTACATTACATTGCTTTGTATTGTACGGAGTGAGTGTGTTTGGAGGATGTCTCACCTCCTCTGCTTCTGGTAGCAGTTTCAGCAGCTCTTTAAGTGGCTCCGCTCCATACTGTTTACTGTTGCCAAGTCGTATATCTTCTACTATTGCGTCGTTAGACCTAGGGGACAGAAAGTTCTGGTCGGTAAATACACAATCCATTTTAGCTCAGGCAATATAGTTGAACGACCCAAGATGCAGGGAAATGAGGGAAGCTTGTATATATTAGAGGAAGCATGTACTTGAATAGTGGGCAAAGACTATAGTTAAACTTTTACAAACTTCAGTTGCCACGGTTATACATAAAACCAGTGTCTGGGTATCTCCAAACACAGACTTTATAGTAACCATGCATTCACAACTCGCAAATCTCTTTACCAAAAAATTACACAAAGATATAAATGTGAGGTACATGTACATCGTAAAGAGGACTCGGCCTGTGATTTAAAGCCCCGTTTAATTTATTATTTTTAAAATAGGTAAGGACTAAGAGTGCTACATTAGATGCATAATAAAGAACATTCCAAAGTGAGGTTTTCTTGATCCAATAGTCTTTAAACTGATAAACCAAAAACATGAACCGATAACTTACTTTAAGTACAGCATGGTGAGGAATATGGCAAAACAGGGTTTCTTGAAGACTTTATGTATCAAAGCATTTTCTTTTCATTTTTTCAGTTTTGGTGGGTTGGAACAAACAATGTAATGCAATGATCTTATTAAGCTGTTTATCTTTGAATATTAACAATATACACAATATGCTCACAATGACAAAATCTTTCCATATTTCCCACTTCTAACTTCTAACAATACTAAATCATCTGCGTATTATAAGTAGATAACTACCAGAGACCAATATTTAACATATTCACATAACATTTGAAGAGCTGGAATAAACAATGTCAGAGCCCATGGGCTAAATAACTGATCTTGGCAGATTCTATACAGCTGTTGAAAGGGTTACGTGGAAATTATGAATTTTGTAACTTCCAGCGTAATTGCCTGATGGGTTTATCATGAGAAACCAGACTATAACCTGACCAGCAATGCACTAGGATTTTAATAATGACTCTGTTCATTTCAATGCAATATTAATATATTTTAAGAGGCACTTAAAAGGCTTAGCCTTGGCCCCTTTATAACAGTTATGGACAGAGCAATTTAATGTGAAGTTAATATGTAACTGAATGTGCCAGGTGGGCTTTTGGAGTGGTACAATATAACACTTGAATGAATGGACAGGACAATTTGGTGCATAAAAATGCAAATATGTGATAATATCCTCAGCACTCACTGCAGTCACCTGGAAATCTATCTGAAAATACTTGTGTTCAGCACAGTCCTTTTGGTTAAAGGAGTAGTTGGTAATAGAAAAATCCTAATTTTTACTTATGCTACATTTTTTTGACCATCTAAGGCATGTTTGGTGTCTGAGGTTTGCTTATCAAGTTTTGAACTGCAGCAAAATTGCCTGGCCGAAGTTACCACAAACCTGCCTCAAGTTGTTGGCATAGTTCCAGGCAAGTATGTGGTTACTGACAATGTAACAATATAATATATAAAGTGCACAAGTTCAGTCATTCACTGAACTTTTCTTAGACTATGACTAATAACATGTTGGTGGAAAACACAAATATCCTTTTGCTTTTCTCAAGGCAATGTATCATTTTTTACTTAATTTAGTGTTTAAACATTACAACTTTTGTAACACAGTATAAATGTTATAAAATATACAAGACGTGCTGCCCAATGAACTGCAAATCCTAGTTTCAGTCAATATCATTAATTACTGGTGATTACCCATTTATTTTACTGCAATTTCATTATTGAAAATTAATGGACAATATTACTGTATTTACCCTGCATATCCCAAAGAAAATGACAGCACACACCAAGGAAAATGCACCAAAAAACAATTAGGCCTTATTGGTTCAATAGGTTATAACTTATATTATCTTATAATAATTGGTGTAGATTTACATTATCACCAAACTACTTCTTCAAGTCCCAGTTACCAAAAGTTTCTTTAGTTTATCCGGGTGCCACTTTTAAAAACTCAGTCATCTAAAAATACTTAGTCACCTGATTTTAAACAAACTCTGGAGTGTGCATGTCACAAATTAGCACATCTCTGCCTCCACAGCATTCAGAGGGAACTAAATGTGCTCTTAATTACTCATGGGCTTGGAGTGTTATACTGTCCATTTAACACCTGCTTGTACAAAAAAAGGCCAAACTGCATGGATACACTGAAAGAAAGACATAAAACACAGCATCCTTGCATTAACTTAAACCATGCAGTGACAATCAGGCTGTTACAGGAAAGCATGGGGTTACACCTCCAGCAGCTCATACTGCTCTCCTATGTCTCACAGGGGAATAAGACAAACACAAATATACCCCCAATGCTAGCTAAGAATATCATTGAATGTTCTGTCAGTTGTTCTATAAGGGGTGGTGGTGGCCTAGGCTCTGCTAAAGCTTTGGATTCATCCTGACGAATTATTATGATCTATAAGTAGGCAATAGCAGTGAGGGTCCTTTGTGTAGAGCCATTTGTAGAAATTTTGGAACTGACTCTGATTCAAAGTGATGGGAATGGATGGGGGTGATTACAAGATTCGATTCCACACAATAATCTTCTTTCCAAAAACCACAACATAAAGAAGGATATCTGGCAGAGTACAATATTAGTCATTTCTGACCCTAGCATGGTTGTTTTGAGAATAACTGCCAGCTAAATTATGTTAGTTGGTAACAAGTGCCAGCTAAGGTGTACCTTATTCTCTTCTAAGTTGAAAAAGGCAGCATTTCTTATACAGACTGTTTATCCAGTGATAACGGATTATCACAACCTGCCATCATATCGGAGCACAAGAATCCAGAAGTCACAGTGTGGAATCAAGTGAAATGTTTTGAAACCAACACTATGTCCCCCAAGGAATATGTTCTTTCAGGAATTATGATATTCTGAATGCATTGCTTGTCATGAAAGAAAACATTTAGCCATCTAGAATGTTCAGCATTTTAGAAGATAACACTTCATTAGTCCCACTGGTGAAATGTAGCTTTGTTACAGCAGGAAAGTGGACAGAAATAAAGAATATTTATATATTTATATACTTGATTTTGTGACACACACTGTAAAATGCCACAGCCCCAGTGTGTGAACATTTCCAACTATACAAACAAACCTACTATTGTATAGTTAGGGCTAAATATAGTCTGTGTAAAAAGAAGGAATCACCTGATTCTTCTTTTGTTTGAACTGGTTTAGGGACGTTATGTTTGAGCGAGAACAAAAAACACTAATATATTGGTTGAGCAATCAGAAATCCCAGGCCCTTCTGTAGCTACAACCTACACACACACACACACACACACACACACACACTGAATTTTGTGAGAAAATGTCAGTTGCTTACTTCTTGAACTGTTTGAGGAAAATACCCACGTTCATCCCTCTCTTAGAATCCAAGATGCTGATCTGAGGATAGAAAAGAGAAAACTGAGGGTGTGACTATGTTTGAACAGAGGTCAACACAGATGCAGACTTTGTAAATACAATTAATAAAAAAAAAAGAAAAAGACAGTAAAAGGGCCAAACCTTTGGCGTTACTGATGTTAAGATCAGGGTTAGCTTTAAAGCTAGAATTTTTTGATGATTCTTTTCTAGAATATTTTTCTGATTTTCTTAGAAAAGCTCTACAGAGAATATGCTTCTCCGTGTGTTTATACACAATTGCTGTTTCTTTGATAAACATCACATTTATCTGTGCTTGAAATTGGCTGCAACTGTTTGTATGATAAAATTAAAAATATATTGGACCCCACTGTAAATAAGACATGAGAGCTTATGGTTAGACATACATACTTTATGTACATAATTTATATATTTATTTTACTAAGTGCTATATTCACCATTTAAATGTTATCAGCGCATGTGTTAACAGTGAAAGTGTAAACGATGACTCACTTCTCCCTTCAAAAATCATTAGCAAATATGACGTTGTGTTTGGCCTCCACACACTTACACACACACACACACCTGGATGACTCATGTGTGTGATCTATGCCACTGACATAACCTGTGTCTCACGTGACTCAACGTGGTGGCGTCTGGAATTACAACTGATGCCACACGCATGGCCGTGCGGACAATAGTGCAGGAAGCTTTGTTAGCGCTGAGCGGTACACTCAGTCCCAGGTGGTTACTAAACTAAATAAACCCAAGGGTGCTATAGCAACTACAGAAACCATGACAGGTAAAAACACAGCAAGTCACCTAGAAGCACAAGCGCTGGCTGACGAGTGTGTGTGTTTGGATAAACAAGACGAGTACAGCACACCTGTACAAAATCTATGTGGGCATTCAGCTGTGGTTTTATATATGCAATCAATATCTCTCTGAATATGTTCTTATTTAATAATATACGTAAGTCACTGTGTGGCAAAATCTAAGACTAAATGAAGAGTTATTAATTGTTATAAACTGATTATTAATTGATATCCAGAGGCTTCAATGACGTTAGGGTTCATAACAGCATGGTGTGATACCTTACACAGCATGTGAGAATATCACATCTATATGGTTTAATAAACATCAGAATAGAATCTATATAAAAGCCAATCATTATATTGGCCTTTTACATAAATGAATAATTATAATGGATACATGTATAACATTGGCTGGAATGAATGCTTCTTCTTTGGGCTACCTTGGTACATATGGTTAGTAATGACATTGCTTATTCCTTCACATATGCAATAAAAAAAGATTTTGAGCTCCTACTGACACACATAATTACTGTGGTGGTGTGATGGGCCAGAAACAAAACTATCAGATAGGGTTGGGTTTCGTTAGTTTTTTTTTCGATACCGATGCCAAATCGATACTTTCAAAATGGTACAGTGCCAAAATGTGCCTGAACCGGTACTTTACAAAAGCCACAAAATGATGCTGGATGACTCAAGAATAAGTTTTATTGAGAAAAAGGAATGCTTGAAACTGAACAATATATTACAAGTTTAAAGTATATATGAATATATAAGCAAATACCGCTTCAAACAGGGGTGCAGATAGCATGTTTAATAAGGGGAATTAATTGATGGGGGCGTGGCCGATGGTGGGGGCATGGCCTGGAACGCGGCTCGGGAAATGGGTTCCTTTTTATTATCCCCACACCACCAGGTACCAGATTCAAGTAGTGGAAAAGCAAATAAGAGTTAAACCGAACCGAGCTGGTATCAGTCAGAAAATCCCCATAAATGAACGAGTTAACACGACTACGTAAAAAGAGTAAACATGAGAGCCCCGGCCGCAGACATCAGTAATGCACTGTAATAATCTACTGATCAAACTCCGCTTCCCGAAAGAGTTATAAACTGCCTCCGGAACCCAGTTAGGGTGCATGAGGAAACACAGCTTTTGATATAAAGTTTTTCTTGTTCCCAAAACAAATATTTTTAAAGTATTTGTTCAAAATATTTATTCGTAAAACACACGTTATTTGAGACTTTCTGAATACTGTATTAGGGTCCATCCCTAAAATCCGTACTAGGGATCTGAATCTGTGGGAAAATTGCAGTTCCAGAGGCGCATTTTCTGGTTTTTGGAAAAACGCTGTAATTGTTTTTATTTTTTCGTGGCTTCATCCTGCAAGTTCTGCAGGTGTTAAAGTCAGTCAGTGGGATAGTGGTCACTATGGTTACCGCTACTCTGACAGGCACCAGTGAGGCAGCTAGGACCCAGAACAAAAATAAAGACGCACTTCTAGGAGCTATTTGCTGTAAGAGAAGGGGGAATGGATTGTCATGTTCAGGTTTTCGATTTAAGATGTGCAAAATAAAAAAATTTTGATCCTAAACCAGGAGTATGAGTAATACATCACTACATCATCTGTGCTTCGGGGGGTCGAGGTCTGGTTTCAATCAACAGTTCAGCCATTAGTGTGGCACCGAAATGAGGCACCAAAATTCGCATTCTGTTTCGGTCCGGTACATACCGATTACATAGGTACCGGTTCCGTATCTTCAAAACAGTTTTTACAAGTAATAATTCTTATTATGGTTTTTACAAGTAATAATTCTTATTATAGATATTAAAAACATAAACTCTACAGACCTCTAGAATGTAATTCTGACTAGTAACAACTCTATTTCAGAAATCTGTAAATTTCATTGTAGATAGTAAGAATGTCAGTTTGGAGATCTACAAGTAAAAACCCAATAGACGCAAATAGGGAATGTGACGTCATTTGTACGAGGAAGAATGAGCCTTGAGATATCTGTAATGTTCAGTGTAGATAAGAAGAACGTCATTTTGGATATCTGTAAGGTTTATTTTTACTACGAAGTACTGAATTAAGAATATCTGACCTACATATCCAGTCTGGCTATTACATGTTAAAACGGCCTGCCATAACTAGACATGGGACGATAACCGGTTTCAAGGTATACCGCGGTTTTAAAAAGTCAAGGTATCAAAATCGCAAATAAAAAGTTATACCGTTCCTACGATATGTACAGTGTTTGTGTGGTCAAAGGAAGGATTTGTTTTTAAA
>JBBMFX010000030.1:17250235-17268495 GCA_037832545.1 Rhabdalestes septentrionalis | reverse complement strand
ATATATATATATATATATATATATATGTGTGTGTGTGTGTGTGTGTGTGTGTGTGTGTGTGTGTGAGTGTCTGTGTGTCAACATATATATATATATATATATATATACTCATACATAAAGACAGATAGATAAATAGATAGATAGACAGAGAGTTTTGCAGTCAATTATTATATCATTCAAAATTATTTAGTGGATATTAGTCACCAGCCAACATACTTCAGGAGGTTTTGCCGTCATCGCTAAAATCCCTGATGTCTCCGCAAGCAAATGAGGCACTTGTAATTACTCACTGAGGTCAACAAAGTATTGTTCCCTAGCAGTTTTGTATTTGTTAGTGTGTTTGTCTCTTGTGGTTGTGTTACCCACTTCAGAGCTTCCTTTTGACTCTTTCCCACAAGCACTATTGGAGTTTCATTTAAATCGTATGCTCGCCCGCTCTCTCTATGGGCGGAATAACTCAAGCAGCCCATGAAATGTATGAACAATGGTGTGGTGTGAATTGGGATTTTGCCTAGTGAGCACAGATATTTGTTCTTCATTGTTGGCCTATTTCATCCAGTAAGTGCCGAGGTGACCAAGCACGACTATCTCCAAGTTCCCCAGGAACACTTAACAGTTTTCTGATTGCATGACCACGTTACCGTTTCATGCTGATTTAAGACCTGCTCTGTGTGCATTAGTTCCAATTATCCAAGATGCGCAAAGTAGACGTATGAAAACATTCAAATATATTTTAGATAGGAGACCTGAAGTTAGGCCCATCACCATTTCTAAAGTGGGTTCAAACAACACTGTGTCCTTAAACATAGCCCTTAATGCTTGAAATGTAGCGCAGAAATACTTGTAAATTGGAGACATTATGGTAAATTTTAACATTTAGGTATATTTGCAAAATAAATACTAGCCGCATTATAGTGTTGTAAAAGATTAGCAATTTTGTACAGAATTTCCTTTTAATCACATCTGTAGAATGCTGTTGCTCAACCTTTCACGAATAAACCAGCAGCTAATGTAGCAGAGCCTTTATGTGCAAACAAAAGCTCAAAGTGTCCCAAATACATCTGTTCCACAACTACACACCTGTCAGTGATATATTTGTTAAGATTTTGCACACATGAAACATTTGTTTCCAAACATTTATATTTATTTACATTTTAATAACAATTAATCAGTCCAGCTCTTTGTCCAGGCAGCGCCTTCAGACTTCTGTGATCATTCACCATTAAGCGTCCAGAACAGTGTGTTGTCTGAGAGATAACGCTAAAAATGTGGCTTCCTTTGATCTTTATATACAAATGACTTCGGTATCATATTGCTGTACCACTGCAGGCCGTGGGATAATATTCGTTTGGCCTATAAACTTTTCCAGACTGATTGTCTGCTCGTGCAAATTCCTAAAAGATTTGGGATATTTATTCGTATTTTTTTTCAAGGTGAGGACTGTTAAGACACTGTTTGTCTTGTCTTGACTCAATATTCAGCCTGTGCACATTATTAAATAAATAAATAAATAAATAAATAAATAATTACATACATAAAATGAAATAAATTAATGACTGTATAACCTTGAAAAAAAAATCGAAGCATATTACTGTTTACATATTAAAAATACCGGCAGTATATTCTTCATATGAACCATTCACTTTTGGTTTTAAAGGCATGTTTGTGAACTTGTGAGTGTTCCGAGACTGAACCCAATGCATACTGAACTTTCAGACCACAGTCCTGAATCTGCTTGTTTTACGGCTCTCAATAAGCCTTTTGTGGCAGCATGCTGATACTTTGTCTTACTTTGGACAAAACTACACCAGAAACAAATAAATTTACATGCGATGGATCAGATTCTTTCAAAGAGTTTCCAAGTTTGGGTTTGTCGTTTTCAGCTTGCTGGCTTGTCTACCTTAACCAGTACTAAAACATTTTCCATGCCTCAATTGTTTGCTGTCATGAAATACAGGCAATGAGGGATTCTGGTTATTAATTCCGCCTCTACTGCAACCAGATATTTGAACAGTTCCATTGCATTGCCATTTCTGTTATATATGAAGTCACAGTTGAAGGTACTGCATGTAGATAGAAACATAAATCAATTAATATTCATTTCCATTTTCACTTAATGTGCCAATGCGCCAATAAGTACAAGTATTCCATTACAGCCCACCACCTCATAAAAAATACATGTAATGTATTCGGTCGTGGTTCAGACAGGCTACTGAAATAAATCAGACCGCTGTTCAAGTTAAAAAATGTTGAATATACTGAGGATATATCCTCCATAAAGAATTCATTGTTTTTCTCCAGTGAGTTTTGGTGTCAGTTATACTCATAGAACCCCTCAGTATCTCCAGATAACATACAGAAAAGTATCTGATGTCTTGTCTAGATTAACGGCGGGGTTGGATCCTGTTGCCTACTTTGGAGACCACTGCTGCTGTGCCTAATAAATTAATCCTGCCAGTCCCTTCCTTGCTGGGAACATAACAATACAATCTAACGCAGCACTCCCAAATAGGCTATGAATTATGAGTATGAGGATAGGGAGTAGGCTCAGACCAGTTGGGTTCCCCTACGTTTGCAATTTGTCTTTATGGATTTTTATTCAGAAATCTCCCCACCCGTCTATTCCCAAAAGTCGAGGTTCATTCAATTAATTTTAACCCCACATCTTGAAATTAGTGGAGATAGTTCAAGCCCCCCCCAAACTTACATGGGATGGCAAAACTTTAAAATTCAATTAGTGTTGAATCAGCTGGCATGCTGGAGATCTCTCAACTTTCCTTCACAATCATTAGCCAACACTATAATTATAATAATAATAATATTAATAATAATAATAATAATAATAATCATCATCATCATCATCATCATCATCATCATCATCATCATAGTAAAAATAATAACAATAATAATAATAATAATAATAATAATAATAGTAATACTAACAACAACAACAACAACAACAACAATATTAATAATATTCTTGCGTGACATTTAACTAATTTGGAGTTTTCTGATGCGCTCCTTGGCTTGAAAGCTGTAGTGTTTCCAATTTCAAATCGCTTGATGAGTTAAATCTGAAATCTGAGGTTTTAGTTCTTCTCATGTTTTTGCTAACCCAAGGCCATAAGTACCAGTTGTTGTTTATCCGTTCTGACAAGAAGAGCAAAAACGGGAAAAATTCAAGACAGGCAGCACTTTTAGAATTGCATCTCGGATTCTTCTTTTTGGAACACCCATCACATCTGTTGCGTGTTTGAGGACAGCCCAGCTTCCATGTATTTATCCAAGCTGAGCTGTAAACAACCCAGCAAAAAGAAATAAAACAAGGATTGCACTTCTCACCATTTTTTTTATTTGCATGGCAACTGCTGCCTTCAGTAAGCGGACTCCTTTTTCGGTGTTGTCCCCATTGCTTTCTGTTACTGCTTCCCAGTTTGTCTTCAGTGTCATGTGTATCAAATTGTGAGTTCTAAGTGGTCTGTAGTAGTGAAGCACCAATGTGTAATTTGTGTATATTTATGGGATTCATATCTACCCGTCCAGATACATAAACATTTATAAAATGCAGAAATTGGAACTACAGGTACCTGCATTAGGACAGTATTACATTTATTTTCAGAAGCTTGCAAAAGAGGTACATTGGGTAAAATGAAAGCCTTTTAGCACATTGTTTTAACAGCAGCTAAACATTCTGCTCTGTCACAGTGAACTACATGCACCTGGTTTGAAACATTGATCAGATCTGCTATTTATGCCCTTATGTTTTTTTCAAGCAAACATCTGCGGCTACTAATATGATTCTGAAATCATCCCTAGTCCGTAATTAACAGATTAAAGTCATTTGGTGAGGGAAAATTTTAATATCACTCAAGATGCCCTATTGATCGCATGTGACTTTTCAGTGATGAACTGGCTCAGTTCCTATCATTAAAGCCTCACAGGAAGGTTTATGCTTTGCACTGGGATTTATTTTTTCTTCTCTTCTCTGGCCCATTGCCCTCTGCTCCTTCTCCCCTCTGTCCTGGGCTCTGATCACGTTTCCCGCTGATACTGATCTCATTACAAAGAGTAGGGACTTAGAGCCTTCTCAGGACTACTTGGGCCAGGGAAAAATGCCCAAGTGAAACCGACCATTGTGTGAGCATCAGGCAAGCTGCAATTCCATTTATAGGAAGCAACTTTTCCGCCTGGCTTTAAAGAGAGGACAGCTGCGTCCGCTCGTGTGATAACGGTCGTCCATCTCAGGCACCTTGACATGCAGGAGTTGTCATTAAAAGTAGGGAAGCGTCCTCAGGCCAATGCAATTTCCATACATTTTCCTCGACCAGCAAGCCCTGGTTTATGTCCTCTTGAAATCCCATTATTTCACAAGCCTTAAAATAAATGTTCTTTGGGGCTATTTGTCTGGTAACATCATTACCTGCCAATGTGGTGAAACTGCTTTTGTTACTGCCACTTGTGGTGCAAGTGGTCACAGCCCAAAAAAACGAAATGGTTTTGAAAATAGACACTGAACGCTACAGTTGTGAGGGCAAGCGTTACCATGTGTTGTGGCGAGCGGAAGATGACTGTACTCCAGTTCACCTCGGCAAACAATTCCCATGCAACGTAGATCCCTGAAGTGGCAGCAGCATTAACTAAAGGCTTCAGATGTGCTTGGAGTGCCTTTTTGTTGTCCGGAACACAGTTTCTTTTTTTTCCTTGCAGCACTGGTTCCAAAAACCTCTAAGACAGTGGCAGCAATTTAAATGAGGCTAGCCCTGAGGCCATTTCCCCAAAAAAAAAAAAAAAAAAGAAGAAAAAGAAAGTTTGCTCGCAGGAAACAGCCTTCAACACTGAACGTGCAAATTAGAGGCTTGGTGGAGAGCAGAGCTGGTGTCAACGCTGAGCCGGGCCTGGGCTTTGGATAACGCAGCCCATCAACTCACCCCTCCGCTCCCAGGCCAGAGATTATTTCCATGTGTTAGACGCAGGGGGAGAGAAAGAGAGCAAGAGAAGAAAGGGAGCAAGAGGAACACCAGAGGAAGGAGGAAAAGGGGGGCTTGTGTGTGCGATCTGAAAAGAGGGAGAGAGGGACCAGCGTCATGAGATCATTGCACTGTGGCACGGCTCCTAGTGGAAGGGACCGTGGAACGGATGGATGTGACAGGCATTTCAAAACCCATTAGAACCCACTTCTGACTGCAGATCTAATTGAATAGATGATGCCGTTCCTGCTGGGTGGACTCCTTGGTAAGTGTGTCACTGCACCAGATGGACTCTGGCTTACAATCCACAATATTAATTATAAAACAGTCCTAATCCATCCATGGGATAAAGACAGAAGAAATGGAAACCATTAGGCATGCTTGGAAAAAGCAGCGCATAATCCTTGGATTTTATCACTATTAGTGGTCCCGGGCAGATAGGAAAAAGTACTCATTTTTCCATTAATCTGTTTAACGCAATTCATCCTATTAGACCCCTGTGTCAGATGGGGGCTGTAAGTTTGATTTATTTGGGAAATACTTGTGTCATCTTTTGCCCCACCCCATCCACCCACCCACTGTATTGTGCTTCTCAGGCTAGATATCACAAAACCTAATATGTTTCTGTGCTTCTATTGGACGGGGGGAGGCTAGGGGTTGCCGGACTCTTTTGCCTCTTTTTACTCATTCTGCCAGGACTTGAAGGCCCCTGTTCAGTCATTTCAATGCAAACCCCTAGCATGAAACGGCTCAGGCTGCAGCGGCAAGTAAAGAAAAGGCCTGGATGAAAAGTCATGCTGTTAACGTTCCTGCTCAGCTCCCAGGATCAGTGGGCCTCCGAACTCCAAGCTGTGTGGCAGCTGTGACTGCCTGGTTCAGACGCTTCACTATAGGAGGCCACGACTGATCCCTGCATATTTTCCCCCTCTTTCACGCTTTAGAAATCAAATTATATCCCGAAAAGCTTACTTTTCCCCCCTTTTTGAATACCACGGCTGAAATGTGTGAATTGACGTTGTTTCCATGATTGTTGTGAGACTGAAGCGTACTTTTGCCATTGTATTCTTCAAGTTCACTCTTCAAGTTCATCAAGTTACTTTTCGGAATGACTTACAATGCATTCGACTGTTTTCCTTCCATTGTTTTGTCAAGGCAACACATCCACTATCTGCAATTGAAACGTATGCAAAGTGGATGTTATCTCTGTGTTATATGCATTGTCTTTCAATTGAATTTGTTGCTAAGCTGAGGGCGACAGGTCATACGTCAGGGGGATTCGAGGCACCATAATTGAATTATGTTGATTGTTTTCTTGATTGATGGAGTCAAATGTTGCAAATTTCCCAGATTTCCCTCCCAACAAAGGCGCATCAGTCAACACACAAATTGTACAACGGGGGTTTCCAGTCAGGCATCCAATCAATCAAAATTGCACCCTGGTGCGTGTTTGTTTGGAAAATGTCCAATGTGCTCCAAGGTCAGGCAGAGTCACTTAAACCAAGTTTGGCAATGGTGTCAGATATTAGAACCACTCCTAGGTTTATTTCTTTGTAAACTGCTCATATAAACCCAGATCAGACAGAATGCAGTTTTCATGTTGGCACAACTTGAGTCCTGTCAGCAATGAATGATTCAAGAGGACTGTATTAAGATGTCACTGTCATGGGTTGGCTTAGAGCGCAGAGGTAGATGTTCCAGTGAGTCCATTTTGGCAATGCATGCCAACCCCCCTCCCCCCCCTTCATCCATTTGAAACGGTCGGAGATCTGCTTTTCCCTAGTCTCCCTCAGTATCTTATTATAGTAAATATTCAGCTGAAGCATTTTTTTACGGTCATGGAGGGGAAGCTGTTTCATCTGTTCCTCATATGTTTTCTGTTACCTCCCATGTTTATTTTTTATGTGTTAAGCTATCAAATCCTTATGTTACCACGATATCTAAATACAAGTAGGAAGAAATGGGCCTGTAAAAGAAGAGGCCTTTAAAATTGACTTTTTAGAGCACCTGAATGAACAAATCATTGCTGCCTGCTTGCTTGACTATAGGTTAGAGGCAATAAGGAGGAGTACTGAGGAGAGATTTGGATCGGGATTTCTGCTGAGAGTTTATTTCGGCATCGCCAACAATCCATCTGCTATCCTTCAGAGATGCATCACACTGGCCACATCAGAGTTAAACTGAGAGGGCCGCTGGAGCATGTGAGGATGGCGTCCTCAGTGTGCGTCTCGGCTGACTGGCCTGTTTGGGTTTTCCCCTGGCCTCACCCACTTTGCGTTGGTCTCCGACTCTGAGTTGCATATGCTCTCAGGCTATCGCCGCTTCTGTCAATCACCACACTCATTCCTGAGTTCTATTCTGACTCTCTCTCCTTCATTGTACTGCCATTCTTCTACAAATGGCCTCTGTGACTCTGTGAAAATTAGACGTTTCTTCTAGCACTCTGCCCAAAACGTCTCCCGCTCCAAAACTTTGATTGCTTTTGGATTCCATGCTCTTCCAGGCTGGGTCTGGTAGCATTGCCAGCCCAGACACTTGTACCTCCCTGACTTCTTTAGGCATGCATTTTTCCTTCTTTCGCTCCTCTGCTTCTGCAATTGCTGTGATAAATATTTGATCATACAATCTCCTGTGCATCTCAAAACATCAGGTGCACTGGAGTAGGAACGGTCTTTTACATATTAAAAGAGGGACACCTGTTTCTAGTGCTCGATCTGTAGCTCCTTTTGAAAAATGCCTCTGCAAGATGAACTCGGTGGCTGTGTCGGCTCGGATTATACTACCAAATGCCTTGTGCGTATTACTTTGCAAATCTCAGAGAAAAAAAAAAAAGGTAGGGAAATCATTTCCCCTAGCCACAGAGGTCCACTTTACACCCTCTTGGGCTGTTCAAAAACAATCAGCTGCCTTTAGCTGCCCCCTTTATGAGATATGCAGTGTGTGATTTGGCTTTGAAGGGGCCAACTATTATAGTATTGGAACATCAGGTCCTCTCTCACTGCTAAGCTCTGGTCAAGTGGCTTAGAATAATGCACGTCCGGGTTCACATCGCGTGACATGAGCCCAGCTGTTCTCACAAATGGGAAAGTAAAAAAGCAAAAGTGTCAGCTGGGCCCAGCTCTTCTGAAAATTAAGGCCAAGTGCAAGTTACATATGGCTTCAGAGATGATTATACACCTTCTGTAAGATGCCCTCCTTGTTTTGCTAAAGCCCCTTGGATTTTCTTAAAGCAAAAGTTACAGGGCCGTTGTTGGGGGGAAAAAAAATTAAACGAATAAAAAAAACCCGAACATGATGCTTCTGAGCATTTTGTGTCGATCATTAGTGTTTAAAAATTTCTTTTTCATTGATTTTCAGACTGACTGATTTTCAAATCTATTTTGTTTACAGCAGTTAAATATCATGTTTGTACATATGTCTCATTTTAACCTTTGAGTACCTTCACACTTTGGAGTCTCTGACTATATTATTCCAAATGACTAACATCTTGGTTTCATGATTCTTCTATTTCAATACTTCATAACATAGCTTATAGTTTTCTCGGATTGAATTGTTATGTACTTTGAATCGGTAAACTACACAAAAGAAAGGATGTGTATGTCTCTTCTAAACATTTCTTGGTCTCGTGTATTCTGCATGTCCAGTAAAAAGAACTTTTTCAAATCTCGGAGCAGATCCAAATCCAAAATATATATTTTACTTGTAGTTTAAAAACAATGATGGCTTAATGCGATTAGATTTTAGATTTGTAATTATTGTGCATCAAAAAATCAATGTTTGAATTTGAAGGCAGTGTACTTTCAATCTATTTCTCCCTGGCTATATGGCAAATCAGCATGGTGGGGAACTTCTCTACCATTATAAAAGAAAACTGCACCTTAGAGACACTGCCTGCACTAGCATGCCGTGGCTGTTTCCAGTGTGTGCTACTATTAAATTATCATGCAGAGATAGAAAAGTACCTAGAGTAACACATATGGCTCTCTCCTAGAATTTTCTTCGGAAAAGCTCCCTCTGCAGTGTTAGCACAGTCGCGAGGCTGCAGAGGCTCAGTGTTTAGTCAGACATGCCACTTGGATCCTTTTTCTGCCAAACACATTTATTGGCCCAGCTGAATCTTTCCTGTACTCTCCACGGCCGTTTTAAGTTGGGAAAGTCGAATTATGGCAGAATCGCTCAGATATGCTTTCTTCGTTATGCATTATTCTGTCTGTATCTTTCCTCTGAGGAATAATTGGAATTTTGCTTTCCTGGGCTTTGGAGACATTTAGCATTCAGTGGTAATAAGTGAAGCACTCATTAAATACTCATTATCTGAGACTTAGGACAAAGGGAAAGAACAAATTGGTTGGTGGAGACTTTATGTTTTTGCTGACAGTTCTCATTGATAAAAGCTCTGTCTATCAGTCAGAGCTGTCGAAAAGACAGATCTTATTGTTGACAAATCAGAAGCCAGCGCCAGTGCTGAAGTTTGGGACAAGCATTCAAAATGCTTTTGTTGAGTAATATAAACCCCCAGGAAAAATACATCTCGGAGTTCTTAATACCGCGATTTGCTAGACTTTCCCATGTCTGCACCTATCTGTAAAGCATATAAAAAGCAATCATTGCAGGGAATGAAACGACTTCGGTACGAAACAGAATGAGAGACACAAACGATGACAGGACAATATTCAATGTTGTGCAGAGAATGAGAGACGTAAACCATTTCTCTGGTAATCTGGATTCCTTTGCAATCCTTTTTTCCTCTGTATAACCCTGGCGGTGGCTGCAGGGGTCTTCAGGCACATTGTGATGTCTTATTATGGCAGCCAGCCACACCATTTATTGTTTCTGTCTAATTTTGCAGCATTGGATGTGTGTGTGTGGGGGTCACATCAATTAAATTCACCGTATAAAAAATTCAAGATTGATGTAATCACATTGCTGTCTCCTAAAATATTAAATGTCTAGTGGAAGAAATGCAAGGTGATGTTTTAGTAAAATAAACATATATTAATCTTTGTGATTGATATTCATTGCTGCAGGCTTGTAATGTTGAGGAAAACTCTGATATTTATTGTCAGTTTTGCATCACATATATTTTCGGGCCAAATCATCAGAACCTGCATATAAAGAGGGGATATAACAGATGGCCTTGCATATAATTTATCCCCGTCATAGACCCAGTGAAATTGAGTTTGTCACCGGTTTTACCGGTAATCTTCTTAATTAATTAATTATTTGACTGAGTATTCCTCCGAGAGCGGCGCAGTTGTCCGTTCCACGCGCTTTAGGCTGGTGCTGAGTTGGAAATGAAGGGGGGACTTGCTGAAACATGCTCAGCACCAGGTGTTGGACTGGGAGCTGCAGGGTTGTAGGGAAATATGAGCTCTCTCAGAAAAGCTGGAAGACTCATTAACCTCGTATCAGCCTAATCTCCACGCTAATTCATTTTGTCCTCTGAGCTTGTGTATTAATATCCTCGCCATTCTTTCCTTTTGGGATATTGCATGGTATCCATGGCAATGATTGTGTGTCATTATTTTCTAGTCAGGCAAATGATATCCCAGAGGAGAACACTGGCTGTTTCTTGGCTGTCCGGACTTGTTGAGGGAACGATTAGAATTGCAAATTTACCCTTTTTTTTCCGTCTTTCTTTTATTGTGTGTGCAACATTGCAGACAATCAGGCAAATCAAAGCCCACCATTAGAGAGATGAGCCTTCACAGTTGGCCTCTCAAGCTTGTCAAATTGTGGGGCTGTACATCATAAATGCCCCATATTTTTGTGGCCCTTTGTCTCGGTTCGCCCGTGCTCATTGTGCGCGGAGGTGCGGCTTTGCCATTGGCGAAGAGTGCAGCTCGGCGCAAGAGACAGCTGGATCACTCACTAAATTTAGAGCACCCTCAATCATCTGAAGTATTCACTGTAGAATAATGTGGCTGAACAATATTAAACATGCTTCATCATAATGAAAGGCTAGACCGGGCGTGTGTGAGACGAGAAGATATACAGGATTTACCATGCGTTGTAAAAATGTCAAGCATTCTCACTCGTTTCTGTACGGTCCAAGATTTACATGGGGGACATTTTTTGAGTGATTTAAATCAAATCCGAAACACGTCAATGTAAAATGTGTTATTTCGGGCTGCATTGAAAGACATGTGTCAGTGGTAAACCGCTGACATTTTACATTAAAAACGCTTAGAAGGGGAAATGCCTTCTTCACACATGTAAAGAACACAGTTCACACTCTATCATCCCACATTTACGTGGTAAGTAGTTCCAGAGTGTCCATATACTTACTTGTACAAAGTTTGAGTGACGACACGCGAAACCAGCTGCTGTCAGAGCACGACAACCTTAAAACAAACAGATTTCTGCCAGTGAATCAATGGTTCCTCTTTTCAGTAAATACATCAAATGGCAGACTTTTTTTTTCTGGCCATCGGCGTTTGTTGTTCTCCACATGGGAATTTCCCCCAAGGTCATCTGTGTTCCTAAGAAATACTTTATTGCTAGCTAGAACATGCTTGTGGGAACTGGTGGTGATTGCAAGAAGGGAGTGAAAAAAAAAAAGTGGTGCACCAGTGGATCTGTTTAATCACGTTCCAGAGCTGGGCCTGAGAAAGTGGGATGTTGCTAAAATGAGCTTAGCATAGGACCCAGCCATTTTGGACAATGTTAAATATTCATTAGTTGCAAATTAAAAAAAGATGCCTTGGACTGGTTTTCATCTCGGAAGCCTGTTGAGTTTAAAACCATGTGTTTGTGTCAGGATGCAACATCTTAACTTGCAGGCTTTGCTGTCTTCTTGCTTTTATCAGGGGCACGCACTTTAATTAATGGTTTCCAGTCATTTGTCACGACAGCTCCTAGACTTACTCTTATGGCTTTTCCTAACTTTTGTTTTCTGAGGAAAAAAATCTGACCTTGTGGCTTGTTAGCTATTTTTTAACTTGTACAGGAAGTGCTGCCATTGACAGACAAAACACAATAGATGGAGATAGCACAAACTTCTTTGCTGTGTTTTTTTTCTGCTGCTGCCTCAGAATCACAAGGTGGGAGAAGCACAAGACCAACTACCCTTGGCCTGCCGTGCACCATTATCATGGACTAAATGCCCTCCACCATAAATCCTTGCCTGGTCCTTACAATGGAAGGAGTATAATTAATGTTGTGAACCATTTGGCAAAGAGATAGATGATAAACATTGGGGTCTATGGTCTCTCGCCCTCACTCTCCATTGGTTTTGTCTCGCACTTTGACACGTGAACAATGGCGGTGATCTGAACTTTCGGGCATGCTGTCTTTTACTTTCTGCTTGCAAAGAAGATTCAATTATAAGTGTCAAAGCTGAGATTTTCCCAAAAAGATTAATTGCCCACCTTCCCTCCCCCATCATCTTCCTTTCTTTTGTTCTCCGACATTTTTGGTATCACTCCAGTATGCTGGTTTTTACAGCCAGTGCTATTATATTAACACCTGCTAAAAAAATTCTATTGCACATGTTGCGCCCTCTAGTAGCCAGTAATCAGAAGGTCTTCACCTATGTGGCTCGAATCCTGTAACGTCTGTTGTTTATGAAGAGCTGCGGGAGTATGGACTGACAGGGTATGTTCTTTTGGTAACCTACCGTGTTTTTCTTACACAGTAGTCCCGTCCTGACATTTTTCATTTTTCCATTTTTTTAAACTTTCTGTCAGTCAGAAAGAATGGGGCATGTTGTCGTCCACTGGGATGTGGAGCAATTCTGTCTCTCTCTACCTCCTCCTCAGCAAGATATTGCTCTTATTAGAATGTGCATCACCGTCCAATTCTGGGGGCCAGGGGAATCCAGTCAAGGACCATCATCCCCAAGAGCTCTCTGGCATTCGACGGCTTTTTGACGCCGAGTGGTTTTTGGCTCGCGCTGGCCCAGCTTGGCCACCGTGAGCGCCTCGCCTGCAGCAGGGATCTTTACAGACCATGAAGAGTCCATCTGTGGTTGTGTTTTCTTCCATGATGGAAGGCAGCTGGCCCGGCCGTGGCCACTTGGGCTAGAGGAGCAAGGAGGGGGATAAGAAAGGGTCCTCTGTGTCTCTGGTTCATGAGTCGACTTGAGTGTACGTTAAAAAACAATCCCGCCCAAAAGTGACCCACGTTCTCCTCCGATCTACAATATCTCACTCTCCACAAAACTTGGCAAATAGGAAGGGAAAATTTAAGCAAACTTAAGGCAAGCTGATAGTTCCTTTCTGTGCCAGCTGATACCGGGGACATGGAGCAATCGCTGCTGCAGACAGCAGGGCTTTACTTTACTCCCTTTCTGAGAGCATTGTGGCCATCACATCTGCTGCAACTCAATCTGCCATTTGTCTTCTGCGGGTGGAGGCAACGTAGGGATTCTCATGTGATAGTGATTGAGGAAATGTGTGGGGCTGTCAGTTTGTGAATGTTCAAATTGGTCACGCTGAATCTGATTTGCTCTGCATTCCACCCTCTTCTACTGATCGAACAGATCGTCTGTTTGTGGAGGGTGCGACAGTTCACACTCTCAAAGCCACATGAAGCTGTGAATTATGTGTGGGGGGATATTCATCTTGTCCGCTTGTCGCTGACATCTTCATTCCTTGCCGATATCTTGCATGGTTTAGACAGGAGGTCAAACAGAAGGTTTTGACGGTGCATTTCATGTTCATTACCTGGTCCCTCCAGCACTTCTGGAAGCTCACACATGCAAATCATTTGACACTGTACTCTCACCTTTTCTGGAAAAAAATAAAATAAAATTTTTGGTGCATTTTTTGTGCATTTGTTGCACATTTCCTTTACAAATGACTAAGCCTGTCACAATCAAGACATTTTAGCCGACCATTAGGTGTCATATATAATTGCGATGAATATCTTGTTCTATGCAACTATATAAACATGATTTCAAACATATGATCAAACATAACAATACACCCAAATGCCCAATATTATATAGGTTCCCTTCATGCCACCAAAATGGCTCTGACTTTAGTCATGGACTCCACAAAGCATTTGATGGCTTGCTGTGGGATCTGGCACCAAGACATTGCTCCTTTAAACTGCTGTGAGTTGGGGCCTCCACGGATCAACCTAGTTTGTCCCGCATATCTCACAGATGCTTGATTGGGGGGTGATCTGTGAAAAGTAGCTTGATGTCTTTGTCATGTTCCAACAAAATTTTGCAGCCTGGTAGGGTTCATTATTCTGCTGAAAGAGGTCACTGCAATTAAGGAACACCATGACCATGAAGGAAGGTCCTTGGTCTGCAGCATTAATGCCGGGACCTAAAGATTCCCAGAAGAACAATTCCCATAGGATCACACTACTGCTCGTTTTCTTTCCATAGAACACTCTGGTGTCATTTCTTCCTCAAGACAACCAGTCATTGCAGTCGTACACATGATGTAAACGAAAATGTCATTAATCAGACCCAACAACCTTCTTACATTGCCCTACGGTAAAGTTCTGATTCCTATTTTAGGTGCTTTCTGTGGCATTTAGCATGGACTCTCTGGTGCTCACCAATGCTCAGTCTGTTCTGAGAGCTTTCTACCCTCGCCATCAAAATTTTTTCTGCCGTTTGCGTTATGGTCTCAGAACAGACTGGGTAGCCTCAATACTCCACACGCATCAGTGAGCCTTGAGTGCCCATGACTGACTCTTGTTTCTTGGAACACTTTTTGGTAAGTACTAACCACTGCATTCAGGGAACACCCCACAAAACATGCTGTTCTGAAGATGCTCTAACCAAGACACAGTTTGTCACTTGTGAAAGTCTCTCAGATCCTTTTGCTTGCCTAGTTTTCCTATTTCCAACACATCGACTTCACAAACTTGCTGTCTGGTATATCCCACCCCTTTAGAGTTATAACTAATCTGTGTATTCATCACTCTGATTACCACCAGTGTGTAATAATGATGACTACTTGAAACACAGTGAGTGAACTTTTGTTACCTCAGTAATTAGTAGATGAAACATCCACATGTTCATTGATCTGCAGTGTGAAACATTTCACCAGCTCATTGTTTTCCTAACCCAATAGCAATATCTGGTATCTTACTGCAAAAGAGAGCTAAACAGAAAGAATGTTGTTAAGATACAGTTACAAATGGCCCAAAAGGCTGTGTCATGGCTGAGCTAACATTACAGGACTAAAGTTTATACTACGGAGTCTGCATTGCTTATTTTTATCCATTCTTACCACTTTTCTTTGCAATCTCAGCTTTTTTGAGAACGAAAGCTTAGCTTTCAGTGTGTGAAAATGCAGCTTTCGACATGTGCTAAGAAATACACCATGGCTTTTTTCCCCCCTTTCACTGAAGCTGGAAAAGAGGCCGGTAAGTAGGGAAAGATGAAGCTGTGAGGAAATAACTGCATCGTCCGTAATCTGCTTTAAAGCAGTTGCGAATGTAGATCCATGCTGCCTAATACTCTCGCCGTGACATGCTGAGTGCCTCAGTAATCCGAGGGGGCACAGAATGGGCTTTTTCAAACAGAGTCTGCTTTTGCTCCCAAAACACACACGCTCCCTTCTGAGATCCCTCGGACTCTCAGACGTTGGCTTGCTCTTTGTGTTGTTTAGATTTCAGCCTACTGCAAAAAATGCGCACATGCTGTTCTCATTTATGTTCTCCTATGCAGCAAAGACAAGAACTTATCATGGATTTGAGCTGATTCTCTGGAAGATTTTGGAAAATGGTGCTGACAAATGCTCAAAACAGGTGCTAAGCATTAATCTACAATGGCTCGCATTCAGAACAGATAATCAGATAATTGTTTAACTTAAAGCATCCTGCCTGAGCAATTATTTTAAACAAGGCTGTATTGTATGGAGACAAACCTTTTTACTTTTGTTTTAATATTTGACACTTGAACAGCTTATAGAAAGTAGCTGAATGAAGGCATGTGAATAAAATTACACTTATTGCACGAAATGCTTTACCGAATGTGGGAATCACGTGAGTTGAATTGATATTTGTTCTGTTCAGGTTGTTTTTCTGTCAGAGAAATCAAATTGGTTGGCCTCATATGTCCTTTCTCATTTAGCAGAGCGGATGGCTGTGCCAGTAGTTTTGTAGACTAACAAAACAGGATTTGGATCTCGCCTTACCGCATTGCCAACGAGGGGCTTGCGCAAGGAGATATGAATGGCAACGACTGAGGGGCAGGGGCAGGCCTAGTCTGGCTCTGTTGCCTATTCCAGCACCCCACCGTCCTTTTGTAGCGTAGGGGTGTTTGGTGCTATGCTGGAGTGGCAGGGGGGGCAAATCATGTGCCTGTATTCTTTCTTGGAATGTCTGAAGGGAAAGTGTGGAGAGCTCAGCGCTGGGGTTCTCACAGGGAGATTTTTTTAACACTAAAACCCCCACTCCCATCATCTGTATCAGACAAAAGAGACAATGACATTTGCTGTGAAGATTTGTCCAAATACTTTCATTCAAGTAGATTTGAAATAAGTGAAACCCTTATTATTAGAACTGTTTTGGTATTTGCATATAAGTACAAAATCATGGCATACTTAGTAATGTAGTTAGTTGTTAGCTTTGTTTGATATAGCAACTTCGACCGTTAAAAATATATTTATACATACACAAAATCTATGTAAAAAGTCTATAAATACATATTAAAATGTTTGTCAAATGTGAACAGCGCAAAGTTCTTTCTAAGCCTGAGAGGTGCAACTGGCAGTTCTGGCATTCGAACCCAAGGCTTTCTAACAAGGGCAGCTGCCTTACCACCATACTTAAAAGTATGAAAACTATATCAAAAAGCATGAAAAATCATATAGCATAAGCATCAATATAAAACTGTGTGTGTGTGTGTGTGTGTGTGTGTGTGTGTGTGTGTGTGTGTGTGTGTGTGTGTGTGTGTGTGTGTGTGTGTATTCATGCTTTTGATAGTGATGTCATGCAGTTTTTAATGAACAATTAACAATATAAATCAATCAATCTAAAATACAAATGATTGTTACTCTGCTGTTAGATTGGTGCCACTTAACAGATGTCATCCACAACCTGTAGCGTTGATGTACATTTTTGGAAGCGATCAGGGCAGTCTAAATGTATGCAATGTTTAACCCTTAGAACCTTAATTTTACCTGTAATGTCTGGTAGTTTTCCACTGTTTTCTGTTTTTAACTTGGACCCTTTATTGTACACATGGGCATGAAAAATGTGAACGCATGGCTAGAGTCATCTGCCCTGAAGAGAGTCATCTGCCCTAGAGAGTTCTGTGTTACAGCACTATTCACATGTCATAAAAATAATTTACTCTTTTCACCCATGAGTCCCAAGTGGTTGAAAACTAAACTTTTGTGGGCATATTCTGTTTTTTAATGTAGCTTTTGGTTCTAAAGACATTGTGCATTGAAAAACCAAGAAGGACCAGACTGATGTGAAGAATGTGAAGTCACAACATTCTACTGACACTATATACTGACCTATTTTCATATTTGCAGTCCACTAAAACAGAAGCTAGCGCTATCAGAGTGGATTTCACTGTAGAATATTAAAGTCAGGGAATTTAATCAGATTTCAATAATACGATACAATTAGTCGCATAAAAATTTTTTTGAAGGACTTACTTCAAATATTGACAATAATAACAAAAATAAAGTAGCAAGAGCTTACAGAGCTAAAAATAGCAAGTGCTTAAAGTGCTTAAATAACAAGTGCTTGAAGTGCTAAAGAACTGAACTGCTAAACTGAAGATTAGAAGTTAAATCAAGGCCACTTATTTTTTCTTTTTTTCTGGGTTGTAAGCAACAAATCTGCTATAAATGTGCACAAACATATTTTTAAATGGGTGCCGGCCCGTGAGAACTTCTCCGCCGTTCCGCGGAGCCTCGGTTCTGCACCAATCAATATTCGGTCTGATCTCAGCACTGCTATCACTGCGTGCCCCGCCCCCTCGACTTCACGGCCAGCCCCCTCTGGATAGTGTGTTCCATTCACATATATGTGCGAGACCGCTTTTTCTTAACTGACAGTAGAATTTAGATTCTCTGCCCGAACCCAAACCCGGCCCGAGCCCGTGGGTCGGGTCGGCCCGATATTTCCTGCTACTATCCCCGGGCCGTGGCCGTGATCCAGCATTTGAGTGGCTCGGAATTTTTTGGGCCCGAGACAAGCTCTAAGATAGCCACGGAAAAAAGAACAGAAACAGGCTGAACTTACAACACAAGCTCCGAACGGCTCTGTCAGCGTGCCTGCCTCGTTTAGACCCGTTAGTAGTGAGAAAGCAGGCGCAACTATCACATGAAAATGATGATATAATGTGATAAAAAAAAATAAAAAAATTTA
>JBBMFX010000030.1:17175133-17187603 GCA_037832545.1 Rhabdalestes septentrionalis | reverse complement strand
TTTTGGTCTAGAACCGCCACTGGAGTCTGCATTTGCTTTGCAAGAGTCAATTTTCTTTAGTTTCCTATTCTGAGTCAGCTACGTATATGTGCCTGTAGATAATGAGCATAGCATTCTAAGGGGTGTAAAAGTTTACACAGCTTCTATAACTTTAGAACTGCCAACATCTATACTAGTTTGAGGCTAATGAGTCAAGCAATCTTCTGTATAAAATACAGTAAATCAACATTAATTGCATATTTATATTTGTAAAACTTTTTTTATTTGTTGCATGCAGATGTTGTGTTGATCTTCAATTGAACATGAAAATAGACCAATGCATTTCCAGTCTAATTGCTGCATAAGGAAAGAGAGATGTGAAAGCAACTAATACTCACTCTCGTTGGTTATTTACTGATCACTAGAGATATCAGGAGGGACAGTTTTCTCCACACTTTCTTATTTTGGTTACTGATAATAGCCTTACAGTCACACAAGACACTTCCATGAGTTGCATTTTGAATTGTCACATCAAATTAAGCGAATCATTGATTATTTTTCAGCCCTTCCCCAGGTTGACAGTGCGTAATAAATCTCTTGGCTTGGTCACGGAAGGGGCAGTCGACCCTATCTCCACTAAACGCCTAATTTTTCCTCTTAATTAATTGGTCTCTTCCAGGCCAAAAACAGCACAAGTGGTTCTCAGGATTCATACTGCCTATTGCAGTTGGGTATTTGTGCCCCGGGCCCAGATGTGTACATTCTTGTGCAGGGATTAATGCATCTGCCAATCAAATCAGAGGGTTTCTGTTCTGATACGTCTCAGTCTCCAAGTGTGTCCAAACCGAGCTGCTGCTCTAGCTTATGTCCTTGTGCACTCAAAAGCTTTATGACATTAATACTATGTATGTGAGTGAAATGGCTATTCATAATTTCATAGAAAAGTTTATGTTCCATGATTTACTCTATTTTTGCACCCAAGTCTTCGATCAGACCATCGAACAGAATTTCAAAAACACGAAGGTCATCAAAGGTTTTCTTTTAAAAATGTGAGAGGATCCTTCCTGTCCCTCTTGGTTAGCAGGCTTATTTTTGTCTCATCTCTTTCTAATGGTGGAGTCATGAGCTCTGACCTCACTTACTGAGGCGTGCAGTTGCTTAGATATTATTCTGGGCTTTTCTGTGACTTTCCAGTTGCGTTGTTGCTGCACATCTGGAGTCCTTGATGCATAGAAATGACATGTAAACCTTTCAAGACTCTTATATTTCAAAAACATAGTCTACTTTACATTTCTGTTTCTATAAGTTATGTTTAGATTGACGGGGTTAACAGCAGTCATGTTTGGGGTGTCTAGTCTAATTAAGTCATCATCCAAATCTGGTTAATTAGATGATTGGGTGGGTACTTTTTTATACATGTTACATTCAAATTATTTTGAGCTTGTGTTTAATCTAGGATCTACTAATCACCTATCAGTGTTTATTTCTGATGTTGGGTTGAGGCTGTCCTCAGATGATTTCAGAGCCTTAGGAGGCCCTTAGGATGCCAGTTCATAGAGGCACTCAGCCAGAACAATATATGCATCATCCATTCTCATACCTGGATTTCACACTAGATCATTGCTATCAAATTCACCGTGTAAAATCAAAAGAAACATTTCGTCCTGTCGTATTTATGATTTTCTGTTTCTTGCAGAAAATGAATCACGCCTTGGAGGCCACTCATGTTACTGAACTGCACCATACACAGCATGACTGACACATTCTCTGCAAATAAATCGAGATGAAACACTTTTATCGATTCATAAGGTACCCAGCAATTGCTTTTGGTGTGTGCCCATCTCCACAGCTCAAGATGCACTTGAGCTAGGCTTGCTAGTGGGAGGGGCAGATTCACTCCCTTGCTGCAGAAACCTGACTCCATGCATTTTTCTTCACAGTGTCACTGCAGCGTGATAGCATGATTAACACGAGCCAGATGTTCAATAGCACATAGGCAGCCTAATAGCCGTGGCCAAACTTCAGATGTTGAATAAGCTGTGGAGCCCATGTTGTTAAATGATTCTGGAGTGCAATTCCATCTGTCTTCCCTGAACTCTCCACCCGCAGGCCTACACTGGGGCCATTGGCCTCCAGTAAAAAAAAAAAAACACGTACAGGGATGTTTATGGATCTTCAGCCGAATGTGTTAATCTTGGGTGCAGTCCACTGATTTTCTATTAGCCATGCAACTGCTTGTTTAGTAAATTGTGTCTCACCTCAGATTAGGATTAGTTCACAGGATGGGCTTCCTTAGAGCTGATTTTAGGAAGATTTTAGATAGAAGAGAGTGTTGCAGGGCCAAGAAAGCTGAGCTCCTTTCCTCTCTGCTTCTGTAATGTATTCAGGACTGTCAGTGGTGTTACAGGGTTTTTTTTTTCAATGCAGTCAGATGATAGACGGCCACCCTACAGTGGACGGGCAACAGTGGGGAGATGAAGCCCAGCTGGGGGAGATCAATGAGCCACACCTGGGGCTAATTAAGATGGCCCCTAGGCCCCAGGAGGACACAGCTCACATTCTCTGCCCAAGCGACTGTGAAGGAGGAAGTGCAGTGTTGGGGCTCCCTCACACACTCCCTTTTTTTCTCACACACACACACACACACACACACACACACACACACACACACAAGTACACACACACCACACCACTATTTATAGCACCCTAACACCTCCAGTGCTGAAACCGAGGCCAGATATTTCATCTGACGTCCTGGTCTGCTTATGTCCTTCTGTATTACCAGTCTTTGCTTCCTGATGTCTTTGTCTGTGTGGCCCAAATTTTTACAACAAACAAATGCAGGCTTGTACTTCCTTGTAGGTCTGAAAATTGTTTTAGATGTTGACTTTGGAAGTCAAGTCTCTCCCCAGATGACACCAAAAACCTTTTGTAGATCCTCTAGTCGCGCCAGTTCAAATATGCTAACTTGTATCTCCCAGCCTCCACTCAAATCTGGCTGTTATGATATCATGACTAAGTATTATATCCCAGGACAGGCTAGGTTTTCTCTTTTTTGCCGCAGTTGCAAAGAGTTGGCCTGTGGAAAAAATGCAATGCAATCAATCAGCATCAGACTACAAAACAGCCTAACACAGACAGTGACCTTGATTTTAGAAGCGTCAATATTTTCAAGAGCTTTAATTCATTTGTATGAAGTTGTATAGACACTGGCCTCTGGTACAGTTCAATTACAGCATAAGCATCCGTGTCCTGATTTTGAGAGAGGGAGCAGGAGGTCAAGGACATGCAGGCTTCCAATAGTGGCTTTTATTGAAAGTTAAAATGCATGGACTGATCTGCTCAGGGCTGTGCAATAAAATTAGAATAATAATTGCAATATAATGTTCTCAGGTGCCTCAACTCAGTTGTCCAGGGACCAATCTGATGGTTAAAACCTAAAAAGTTTGAGTGAGAAACTAAATTAAAATTTGTCAGAATTTTGCAGGATAAAAAATGATCTTGCCTCATGTTCTGAGAAATGGCTTCAAGGAGATGACTATATTTTCACTATAACTTTATCATAGGGCCTGGTTGATGAACTGAGGTAACACACTTTATATGCCTGTTATTTTATACTAGATTTATCTGTAATTACCAAATAAGGTATTTTCAGAGCTGACTTTTCTCTGTGCAACTCACTGATATATTCCAATTTTAGTCATGTTTCACCTGATCACAAATGTTCACCTAAATTAGTAAAACAACAAAGCTAGATCTTAGCAGTCCTATTCAAACTTCTTGGTTATGTATGCAAGTATGATTTATGTTGATACATGACATTAGAGAGCGAGAATATCTTTAAATCCACTCAGTAGTTCACTCAGTTGTGCTAGTGGTTTGACTGCAGGATTTCTCATTTTCTTGCTGCACTTCAAAATAAGTTCCATTATGAAGAGAATTTGAGCAGGCCTGTATGTAGACAAATACTCTATTCCCTATTAGATACATGTATCCATATATGAAGAACAATAGAAAATAAACTCATAGTACATTGTACATGCTCACAAACTATGATAATTACTCAATACACTAATGATATTTAAAACATAATAAAGAAAGCAATAATGATTTGATATTTACCTTGGTAATAAGTATCAAGTGAACATTTTAACTGTTGCAATATTTTTGGCCATATCATCCAGTCCTAGTTCTACTTTGTATGATATTTTACTGTAAATCATGAATCTAACTTCCTTTTTCATTGTTCACTTGATATGGCAAAGTACTGGTAGAACCCAGTAAAACTATCCATTATGCTTGTGGTGTTGTGTTCACAATTAGTTTCTGATTATAGCCCTCAGTGATGAATGTTGGCCAATGGAGACATGTGTTCCATGCATTTTGACTGCCCCCCATCAGCTGCCTCCACTGAGCAGTATTTTGTTTGACATCTGTCCTGAAGCGGAGCTCCAAATGGGCCATCGGACTGTGTAAAATCAAGCTCTGCGCTTGCTGAGATCTCCGACTGGCTCATGTTTCAACAGTATCATCCCTGCAGCACAGAGCCAAAAGCTAAACAGCTGTGACCCCCGATAAGTGAATTTTCAAGGGTCGATGTTCTTCAGCCTCCAAACAAACAAGGGGTGGGAGAGTCTGTAACATCAAGTTTAAGGGAACGGCACTGGTTTGTTTGTGGGTTAAGGTGGGCGTGGAGAGCTAAGTCAATAGCTTCCCTGATGGGTCGCATTTACAATAGTTCTTCTGGCTGTACAGTCTATTGGCCCGTGATAAGAAAACGTTCAAAAGATGAGCAGAAGGGGTCAATTTGTTGTTACACAGGAAAGACTGAGAGACCTAAACAACAGCAGTAGTGGGAATTTACAGTAGGCCAGTAGAGGCGTGGGATGTTTTAGCAGATGTATTCCAGAGTCAGCCGTCATCAAGCTAAAATAACATTGATAAAGCACAGTATCCATGACACACTGGATAATTCACTGAGCTGCTTATTGACATGTCAGGAAGAGTTCATTAGACACACTTTAAAATCGGAGTTGCAATGCTGTAATCGCTTTCATTCCATTTCAAAATGCTGAATAAGGTTCTGGTTAATGTAGCATTGATTGTCAACAAAATTTAGCATCAAATTAACCGCAGTGTGTGGTGAGCAATCATCTATAGAAGATTGATCTACCTTCCATATAAACAATGGAGAACAATGCTGAGGAACACAGGCTCTCAGCTTGAAATATTGATTCATCCCTCCTTGAAAAGGCTCAGAGCCTCAGAGCTGCATGCATTAGCATTGCTGTGTGAACTAAAGCCCACATTTTCTGTAATACCACTGAAAATGTCTCAGTATGAAGCAGGATATTTCGCCCTAGTCTCTGCCAACAACAGTAGGTGACAGGGACGGGGGGAGGAGGGGGAGAACCTCAGTCCATTAGTGCAGTCTGAGCCACAGAGGCCTAATCATGCGCATGTTGTCCGCTCTGTGGCAATGTGGCTCACTTTAACAAGCAAGACAGTAGGCCGTGCTCAGACACCCAACATAAATCTCGCTGATCCCAAATCTGCCGGGGAAAATGAGCAGAGAAAACCTGACATCCAGCCCTATTATGGACTAGGTGATGTAAGACTTGGGGCAGCGTGTGCTTGTATTACATTCAGTGTGATCTTCCATGGCAGTTTGGGGAACTATGGAAGCAGGGAGCCTATGTGGGTTCTCAGATTTGACTTTTCCTAGATTCACAGCCATGACACCCAATGATTATTCATCTCATCTTCATAAGCCTATAAAGGTTTCCCTCCATACAGCTCCAATATGGAATCACAGGCCAGGTGATTCTGCACTGTGAAGAACATAAATGCAATATGGACATCCTGGATGCTAACGTATGGCCAAGGATGGAGTGCTTTGGTCCTACTATTTGCAGCATAGAGTCTGTCTATGATGAAAGGGCAGGGGAGCTGTTTAAAGAGGGATGTTGTACTTCCTGCCAAAATGGACTCTTTGAAAGATGCATTGCAGTATTGATTTGCGGCAAAGGTCTTCTTATTTCCAGCCGGCTTTTATCTCCAGCGTGAGAATAGGTCCTCTCTTTTAACAAGCCCCAGGGACGTGCTCTTGTAATATTTTAATAACCCTTTATGATGGGGATTATTTACTGTCAGGATGTAATATTATATGGTGTCATCATCAGCTGCATCTCTGGAGCGCTTATGAAAATGGGCGTCTGGAGGCGTGCCAGAGACGACACTTTTCTGCTCCGGAGCACTTGTGAAAATTTGAGCTCCCCCCTGATGATTTCAGTTCAAAGGTATGAGTCTCGGCGGTCCTGAGGAATATCGTTTTCCTTTGCTGGTGAATGGTCAAACCAATGTATTAATATAGTTTTTAAATGCTACACACTCTCTGCTTCCTTTGAACACACTCGGGGGGGGGGTTGTGGGAAGGGTTGTATGCAAGTCAGATTTTTTTCTTTCCTTCTTCAAACATCAAAGTAAGGGAAAGTGAGACTCAAATGGGGACCTGGTGTTTTAAAGGGATGGAACTGAATGTTGATTTATCCTCGGCGATGTTTAGGGAGCCCCAGTATTCCTGCTTCAAAGCTACATATGCTGGTGTAGTAGATCCCTTGAATGCAATTCTGTCTAATTACAATGTTCTGGAAAGATGTGAGTAACTGAATATAAAGTTCAGGGTGCTAGAACATAAAGTTTGTTCATTGCTTTCCAAGAGAGTGATGGAGTATGAACTTGGTACATTGTATTATAAAATTCTGCAGACACATTTTGTGTCGTTGAAGAAAAGGTGGATTATGCTTAAACTATGTTTAAAGGATTTAAATTATTTACACACGTAATTATAACATTGCATTATAAATATCGGACACCAAAGCATCTTCAAAAAAACAGTAATGTATCGACAAGAACATACCTCAAACATGTGAGCTGTGAGGAAAATGGAAAGATGCCAGACCAATATCTCTATGAGCACGGCTATTGTTTCAATGTACTTTAAAGCTACCACCATCATCCCTTCAACCAAAGTAGACATCAGTATCCTGCTTCAGTGTCTGTTGTTCCAACACAATCACACCCATCATCATGAAGTGCTTTGAAAGGCTCATCATGAGGCACATGAGGCCATGCTACCTCTTGGTCCAATTTCGCAACAGTGTAGTGACACATAAATCATAAATCAATCATCATCATAAAATCACAGCTGGCCCTTCACTGGACCCTACGCAGTTTTCATATTGTCCCATCCACTCAACAGATGCTGCCATCACTACTACCCTTTACCTGGCCCTCACCCACCTGGACAAAAAGGACACTTAGGTTAGGATGCAGTTACTAGACTTCATCTAACACAATCATTCCTCAGCATCTGATTGAGGAGCTCAGACTGCTGAGTCTGAAATCTCCCCTCTGTAACTTGATTCACTCTCTGAATGTGGACAAACAAAATAGGCAACTCCATTACCAAGAAGGCTCAGCAATATCTCTACTTCCTGCAGAATACAGCACACCTGTCCCTTAAATTCTCACCATATTCTGCAAAGCGACTTTATTGAGCATTCTCTGTAGCTGCATCATGGCTTGGTGTGGGAATTGTTCCATTTCGGACTACAGGACCCTTCAGATGATAGTGAGGACTAGTGATGCTCCAATCGATCGGCGGACGATCGGTATCGGCCGATAATCAGATTTTATGACTCGATCGGTACTCGTTAAACTCGCCGATCTCAGGAACCGATCACAATTGATGACGTCAAAGCATGAGGATTAGGGATGACTACCCAACCCGGTACTTTATCACCTAATTATAAAAGACAGAAGTATGGATAAACTCGCGCACACACACACAACACGAGAGAATTCTCTCGCGCACATGCACACCACGAAGGAACTCACTCGCGCACACGCACACCATGAGAGAACTCTGTCATGCACACACACACAACAGGAGAGAACTCACACACTCGCACACATATGCAGCTTTTATAGTATTACTTTATCTGAAAATAGTCAATGGTGATCAGGGAGCTTACATATCAGTTATATAAACTTGAAGCATCGCATCGGTATCGGCCGATCACCTGGACAAAAAACGGTACTTGGCATCAGTGGCAAAAATCCTGATCGGAGCATCCCTAGTGAGGACAGCTGAGAAGATCATCTGGGCCTCTCTCCTCTCTGTTGTAGACATTTACATCACACACTGCATCCACAAAGCCACCAACATTGTGGACCCCACACATCTGTCACACACCCTCGTCTCCCTCCTCCTGTCTGGCTAAGGGTTCCATAGCACATGGGCCTCCACTACCAGAATGGGAAATATTTTTTACCCTCAGGCCACCAGACTCCTGAAATGAACTGAACTGAAACATATACTGTACCAGCACTCGTACACACCTATCTTTACCATTTATATTTATGAATAGTGTCCTTAAGAAAAACTCATATTTGTGAGCTTAGAATGTATAGGACGATGGCAATTAAGAACTCACAGTTAAGGAAGGCGGAAGCCACCTTAAGCAAGTCTTGCTTGTTCTTCAGGTTTAATTTTTAACGTGTCAAATATTTACAGGTTTGAATTAAACAAACAAACAAAGGACGCCCGAGCCAAAACTAGCAAGCACAACCAAGCTTGTAAGTTAGTTCATCTATGTCCGTTTGTTCGCTTAGCCTGTGCGCATGTAGAGAATAAGAACCATACCGTCTTTATCAAGACATCATCAAAGCCTGGGTCACAGCTGTGATAGTCTAAAACTCATGTGTACAGCCAGTTTCTCCCAGTCATTATATTTCTAGCTTGTTTATCTCAGATATTGATTGATGTTTAATATAATAGTTACAATTTTCAGCCCATGTATTTGGTTGCAGCATGAACATTTTTAAATAAATACCAAAATCTGGAATCATGGATCTGTTACTGTATCAGCAATGCAATACTACACCCATCAGTTAAAATATTATACTAATTGAAACATTTCTGTTGTTGGGCCAGTACCTAACAAATGAACCAGCAAACAAGATTTTCCATCAACATCCTATGCATTGAATGCTGATTGCATTAAATTTGCAGGAGTCTTGTGTAGGTCAGACTGTCCTGCATTGGTGCCACTATAAACACCTGACACAAGAAATATGGTGCAGCCATGAAATATTCAACTTTCACAAAGTGCTTTATTCCTTGTTGTGTGGTATTGCATGACTTTGAGAGGGAGGAGAAAATCAGCAATCAGCATAATGCAGAAACCAGAGATGCATCCTGCCAGATGTGTTTATTTAAAAATTGCAAGGCTAAATGATGACAGTTGTCTCGTTTGATTGGGCTACATCCACATTCCAGCACATAATTACATAAAAGGCTAATTAAAAAGCATGAAGTAAAATATGTCTTTCTTTATTTATTTCCACATTCTCTCAACCATACTCATGCATGTGATAGGAGAGCAGAAAGATGCTAGTAGTCTGGAAGTGAAGCTTAGAGTTTCTGGAAAATCAAGGATGATGTAAACATTCCTGAGCCCATTAGAGGTTTTAGTATATCAACACAGTTGCAGATGGTTAGGATGTATGTCTTTGATTATCCTATTGAAGGAAATCCATTTCGGGATAGTTACAGTCAAACAGGTCTACATTAATCGTTACTTCCCCCCTCCATTTTTTTCCGCCCTCTCTTCTTGAACAGTAAAATGAAAGAATTATGAGGCATGTACAGATGAAAGAATAACAGTGGAAATAGGAACAAATGTCCCCACACGGACAGGCTTTTTCAACAGCTGTATTAACAGGCTTGTTTAATTTGAACGTCCTCTGAGAAACCATTAGCCAAGAGAGCTGCATGGTATGTTTTGTGAAATTTCAAAAGTTGTGTATTCTGGCACTAGGACATATAATACATTTGACCAAATGTTTGAGTACTTAGAAGGTCAGGAGACGTCGTTACATGGTTCTTCTCAAGCTGGGAGCAACTTCATCAGGAGCCCCAGGTCAACAATCCATCACCGCACTATTGTGAAAACATACATTTACATACTGTTGTCTGTGGGAAACAGGGCATAAAAAGATGTGGAGCAACTGAGACTGGGGAGAAATGTTGATTTCAGAATTCTTCGTTTACTGGCATACACTCATGTGTGGACAAAAAAAAAAAGAAGATCCATTGCTGGTTTCATGCTTGGTGTGCAGCATGACCAAATTAATTCCAGTTATCTTAAAGCAACAAAAGACCCCATTCATAAGGTTCCTCCATTCATTTCTACTCTGAGATTTCGAATGTTGCTGCGCAGCAAAAATCCAACAAACAAGAGCTTTCTCTTTAAAAGCTTATAAAGACATAACTGTCTCTCAAGCTTGGGTTTACTACGACTGCATAATTTTATAAGGACAATAAAAATGTGCCCATCTTGATTCTCACGGCAGGTGAATGGTCGACTTAAAGGAAGTGGAACAAAATGTCAGGTCCTTATTGTGAGGCCTGCGAATTCAATTTTTAAAGTTCATGCCCTATTTCACTTTGCTCGACAGGGCTGGAGGAAATTTGCTGATAATGCTCTTCTGCCAAAGTTAAAAAGGTCATTATGGACCAAAAGAAAAAAAACACCCTCCACCATATATGTCAGCGATTTATTCTTTGGCGTATCTCTTAAAATAGCAGTATTCGATTGTATTTTGAGATGCCAGTATCATATTTGATTTACTGTGGAGGAAGGCCAATTGTTATATAGCAGGTTCATTAATAATTTAGTAATTTGACCCATGACACACTTTCCTGTAAAACAATCTCATCCTCTGAGAGCTGTCAAAGATACATTATATCAAACAAGCTGTCCTATGACCTCACTTGGCTCGACCATGGACCAGAGCAGCCAAGTTATTTTCAAACTGTTAGAGTTCCCGGGATTGCAATTAATTTAAGGGTGGCTACTTTAAGCGACATACTGTTTCGCTGCATTTGCCCTCGTTTAATGAGACACATCACAGCATTCTTTTGGCTTCAGCGTTTCACCCTGTCCCAGCTGAGACCTGTCTGTCAGACACACACACACACACACACACACACATACACACACACAGACACACACACACACACACACACACAACCTTGCAATTTATAAGTGTCAGAATACAGAACTATACACAGCCACCTTATGCAATAATGCTGTAAGCAAGAGCACCATTTTCAAAACCAGCAGTCTGCAACATCAGAGGCATTTTGTTGGCTATAATACTTCAGATTCCCTGTATATTGCGTCCAAGGCAGGACAGTTTTGTCCTTAAATAGTACGAAAACACTTCATACACACATTCATGCATGCACACACACACCACCAGTAAGGCGAAAGTTCAGAATCTCCCTTCGTCTCATGGGAACTGCCTGCTGACCAAGGACAATATCCTCCTTTCTTGCTCAAGAAGGGTTGGCTGCAAGCCATGGCACTGCTGTGAATTTCCTCCTCCATCTTAAAAAGACAAGGAATAAAAGGTTAACAATAAAAAAGAAGGCAAAAAAGAAATCATACCAGGGCTCGGCGCAGACATCCGGACACCTACCTACTTCTTGCCCTTCCACAGGACAGTGTGATAGTTTGCCAGTAGATAACTATGGGTTGTGTGGGTCACCTCTTAAAGCTCTGGCTGGACCCTGGACTGCACAGCACCTCTCCCACTAGGGCCCATAACAAGGGATTGAAACAGTGAAATGCAACATGGCACTGGTAAAGCATTGTACTCAGCAGCATGTGTTCCACTTAATGGCTGAACGTTACGCCATTAAGCTTGTCACCCCCCATCTTGGAAGTGTCATGAATGAAAGAATGCCCTAGACATGTTTTTAAGGTGCCAAACATGGGGGGTTTAGAGCAATACCAGAGAACCACACCGCTTCCATAAAGAACTTTTCGTGAATGTTTTTATAAAGTTCAATTTTGTAAATGATGTGTGAGCATTATATAAAGCAAACCCTTTTGAAATGTACAGACCCTCTGCAAAATGTAGCACTGCTATATCAACGATGTGCTGTTTCTATAGTCACACATCCAAGCCAAGAACCGGTTGGGAAGGTTTGTTTTAAAAAATGTAAATGTTCCCATTTTTCAAGCTCATTTGAAGTTTTCTCTAGGATTTATCTCAGCTATTTTTCATTTGCTTAAATTACAGTGTAATCAGCCTCCAGAAAGCTACCCGGGGTGAGCAGATGAGAAAAAGAATTGCCATAACAACACACTTTAAATTAAATTGTCAAAAATGAAAAAAAGAAATCTAGGCCGAGGTAAATATAGACATATGTATATATAAATACTGGGGTTGACATAATTTTATTGCTCTAGTACTAATGAGTTCCTACAAAAATGAATGGGTATAAACTGAAATTAAAAGCCAAAAAATATCTGTTGTTGCCATGTTAGAGTAGGGGTTTCAGTGAAAAATGATCTGTTTGCTTCTCAGAAAAAAATCTGTGTTGGGTTGAAACAGTGACTGCTGGTCCACTTTAA
>JBBMFX010000030.1:17156996-17170966 GCA_037832545.1 Rhabdalestes septentrionalis | reverse complement strand
ATCAAAAATTCACCCAGGTGTCAACCCATCACATTTCGAAAACAACAGCAGTAGCTCTATGCTACAAATTCTCTCTAACTTAATCACTGGAGAAATGCTATGTATTAGTAAAATTTATATTATTTCTTTTACAAGTTTTAGACTGTTTTCAGGTCAAAAATATATTACGTATAGTTAGCTAAGTAGCAAAGAACTAGAATCTTTCTTACATACATTAGTAGAAGCAGCCAGGTGCATTTGATAGTGTTTAATGCCTACAGTAAAGCCTTGCTCTCATGGTCATGGTAGTTTTTTTCCTGAGCTTCCAGACCTGGTCTTTACTTGAACAGTCCATTTCCTTTCACCATTTCGTAAAGTCATTTTTCACAGTGAAAAAGTCAAGCAGAGAGATACCTTTCAGTCTTCTCATGCTTTGTAAGAGTGCATTATCTTGAGTGTTATATCACTAGACAGCTTGAAATGTTTGAAGGTTTCCCCAGGTTTAAACCTGATTATTGTATTAACATCAAAAATGTCTGTTTATATATATATATATAACAATAAAATATACTTTTAAAATTTGTGATTTTTTTGCAAGTTCATGTTCTGCCTGTATGTAGGTATGTATTCATGTATATATGTATATTAAAATTTTATTTTTTGTCTCTGCATTAAATAAAGAAGAGAAAATGTCCTTGCTGGTGGCGAAGTAGTAGTTAAAGAAAATAATCCAGTGTCACATTGAATTTGGGGAAGGAGCAAAGGGCCGCATTGACTTGGAGGATAATGAACTGGTGAAGTGCATGCAGTTCTTCTTCTGGCCAGAGGTCCACAGTGGGATCAACAGCTGAGGGCAGGATATCACTGGAGCACTCGGCGTGAAGATGATGGTGTGTTATATCATGGTGATTGTGAAATTGCATGCTGATAATAGGCCTTAACTGGAATGTAATACTAGGCTTCTTAGTTTAGCTTCTGACGAGTTAGTCAAATCTTATGGAGCATGAGGATTTGCCTTTGTCCTACAGGAATGAATGACTCAGATTGGTAGAATTAAAACTAAAATGCTCATCACTAGTAAGCCCATAGCTGCCCAAGTGTTTCTTATGTTAGGCCTTAGACTTGTAGTTATTGGTCGTTGTTCATGTAGTTAACTGGCTTTATCAGCATTTGTAGCCAGGCAGGCAGGAAGCAGAAACAGACTCTGTGTGGATTGCGTTTGTTACAGTGCCAACAGCTTTGAAAGTGGAGGTCAGCGTTCGACCTCAGTGTCATCAATGAGCCCCTGTCTGTGTGGTTTGCAAACACAATGACCAAGTCAACACTCGAGTGGGAGAGAAGCAACCCTTCTCTCTCCATCTGTCTCCATCTTGTCTTTTCACTGTAGGCAATTTCATGGAGACAAACCAAATGGGTCTCCAGAAAAAGGCCAAACTAGCTCAACTGACTTGATGCTTAGAACAAACTATGCATATATATACAAACTCTTCACCCGACATTCATGACATTTTATTTCACTGGGGTCCAAATATAAGGTGACACAGAGGCCTACTTTCCAATTACTGAGTCATCAACACGGGCAAGAGTATTTGCTAATGAAATGTTCACCTTCATAAATCAGGCAGTCACTACAAAAGGAGCTACATGTCAGTAAATTAGTAATTAGTCCATTTTTAACAGGTAAAACTGTAGTGAAGCTGTCTGGAAGAACACATATGTTTAGAGAGTCAATCATTTCTCTAGGAATTATGGTTCAAGACCTGCAAAAGTTCTTGCAGTTTATACATTTTAAAAACACTTTGCCAACAAACTATTTGCTATTCTAACTCATTATCAGCAAATTGTCAGCTAATGATTACTGAATTTTTTTCATTGAGAAATCAAATTTATTCAAGTATTTGTGGCAGCCTGTAGTCTAGTAAAAAAATTTTTTTAAAGCCAACCCATGTCAATGGAAAACTGCTGCTGACCAAGATAATTTGCTCAATCCAGAGCAAAACTGCTTGGAAAATGGAAAACTTAATGCTTTTAGAAACGGAAAATAAAAAACATGATAAATTATGTATCCAAAAAAAACAGCAGTGTACACTGCCATTAAGGGCAATGCTGATTGGTATGCTGAGAAAAGCCTAGGCAGCACGTCGCAGATGATCCATGCTCGCACAAAGAAAAAGTTCAGTGGGCTCCGAAAGGTCAGGTTTGTTTCTCTGTATGTGGCACTAATAGACCTGTCTCATAAATATAAACATGCCTGCATACATTTCAATGCCCCGTTGTTGATTGCATTCTAATACAGAGTTTGAAATGAATGTATTATGCACTGCTCATGTTTATATGTATTTAATATCAATGGGAAGTGAAGGGGAGAGAGCATGGGTGTTTGGGGAAATCTGAGGCGACCTGGTTCTTCCTTGGTCTCTCAAACAGTGCCGCTCCATGTTCCGTGCAGAAGTTTGGACCACGGCTACCCCCAGTGGAGGAAGCCTGACACAGCTGCTCCATTGTCACCTCGTTTGTTGGGTCCTGCTAGGGTGCTGATATTCCATATGTTGATGGAAAGTGTAAAATCCATGTGGGAAACGGAGCCATTTTTGAATCGCTCGTTGGCTCCACACCACACTCTATTACATACAGAATCAAGGCATTCATAAACATTCGCTGAAAGCGGAATTAAGTGCTGATGCATGAGCCATACCGCAGATGTGAACTGCGCCACATTTGTCTTTCCTTTCCCTCACCCCCTCCCACCGCCATCAATTAAAAGATTTGGAAGCACTGAAAGAGGGCCTCTGCTGAAAAACCATGGCTTTCATTTCTCCGTTACCATCATAGTTTGAAGCATGAGACCAAAAAGAAGGAACTACACACAAAAAGGAACACAGTAAAAAAAGGCTCTCAGAGGAGGTGGTGGTGGTGGTAGTGGGTATAAATAGAGGATGATAAATGAAAGTGAGGACAAATGCGCACATTCTGGAGAGCACCTACATAATGGAAGGCTTTTTTGGCTGGGAATGCCCCTGTGCGCTGCTCCTATCTGCACTGGCTCTTTTTGCAGCCGGCCGAGGCCCGAGCAGCTGGAGGGAGCCGATGCAGCTATCAGGTTGCATTACCACTTCCAGCCCATTACAGTGCGGCTCTTTATGTTCTCCTTAAAAGCAGATCATGTTGAAATGCTTTGGTGGGTTGGGGAGGGGGAAAAAGGGCCCCCATAAAACACGAAGAGACGAGGGCCTGTCTGGTAAAATATTAATAAGAGTTAATTGCTCATTAATGGATTTGGGCTTCCATTAGCCATACTTTTGTGCTCCTTCAACAAGCTGGAGATAATAGTTTATACTTTTTTTTATGATACTGGCATCGCACTAAGCTTTGAAAGGTGCAGTGCTTTTGGGTGGATGATAACATGTAATGGGTTTCATCAGGATTCTGAATGCTTAATGTTATCATTGTGCATTCAGTGCATTCAAGTGGTTCTCTAAGTGAACCACATTCCAGAGATGCGAAATTCAGTACATAGTAGGGCAGAACAAGTTTTGATTCTGATGGGAGTTTAGGTCGTAAAGGAAAAGTTGAAAATAAGATAAAAAGTGGGTTGCCCAAACTTTAAAAGGTGAAAACTGAGCTTCTGATACACTCCTGCAGTAATCTACAAGTTGCAGAATGAATTATTGATGCGTAAACGTCGCGCAAAAGTGAACGAATTCGCTTCAAATATGTACTTCGGCTAATACATTTTTTATCAACGCAATTCTGTTACTTTTTGCGTTTGTAAAGCCGACTACACATGCTGGACTTACGAAAAGAATGGATTTCAAATTGAGCTTTCGAACTCTTTCTGCTCTGTTTAATTTATCAAGACAAAACTCTTGCTGAGGGACAGCGCTAAGGGATACACGCTCCACTGTCACACAAGCCGACTTTCATCCCGAGGCTTTTTCCAGTTGCCTTTTGCAGGCAACGATCAAAAAAAGAAATGCTTTTAGAAGGAAAGTACGTTTTCAAATGTTCCAAATCCAGCAGACCCAGAATCTCTAAGTGTCCTTACTGTTTGTTAGAGAGACTTTGAAAACTTAAACATATATATCAGATAAATAATGCATGTATATGCGATTTCCTCAGAATCCCAGCAGCGCAAAGACTGCTCAAAGGAGGAACCTCATATCGTGAGGATGTATAAATACTTTGGGCTGTGGACGTAGAGCCATAAGAGCAAAGCATTTATAGATCTGTGTATGGCTCAATCCATCCATAAAAAACATGACACGGGTTTAAAACAAATGGGAGTCAAAGAAAAGTCAGATCGGGGAAAGCACTGCTGGGGAAAATATGCATGGGAAGTGTGTCCGATAGATAGTGTAACAAGAATAAAATGCAGAAATGTATTAACATTCCAAACACTCCATCTTAAATGAAGTGTAACGTGAAGTGTGATGAACAAACACATGCTGTGTACTCCCATGTCGACTCTATGCCCACTGCTATTAAAGGTGTTTGAATGGCACTGGTGTTTCCAGTCTGACCACTAGAGGGGTCTACAGTACTCTTTAAAGATTTTGGAAACGCTTACAAGATCCACTACATAAAAAAAAAACACACACACACACACATTTCTCTTCACAAGTGGAACATGAATGATTTCCTAAACTGATTTATTCACAATAATACCAGATTATGCCAATTAGTCATCGGGATAAATGGAAAAGAACATGCATTCTCACAAGTCTGGGAAACAAATCCCTCACAATCCCAAACGTGCACACATTCTTTTTACTTGGCCATTTATGCCTTTTGCATTTTATTTCTATTCATTTCATCTTAGATTTCAATATTTTCTTTTCAACTACACCTATGGTCATGAATAAGGGGGTCACAACATCATACATGTTTTATTAGTCAGGTCTGTAAACAGTTGGTAAATAAGAATCCCCTGCTTTTGTAAAAGGTCTATTTTTTTCCCCAGATGATTTTATTTACAGGAAGGGAGGTGAGTCAGCAAACTCCTCAAGCTTTAAAGCCTTTCTTTGCACAATTTATAGCTGCAATTACTTGTTTTATTTAAATTTTTATTCGCTCATAGTTGTGTATACAAAGTGCACATATAATAAAATAGAACAGAAAATAACAAGTAAAAAAAGACTGTGTTTAGTCTTTCAGAACGGCTCTTTAAACTCTCCCATTTCACATTACAATATTAAGCGCATAAGAAAATAACATCTAAAAAAAATCGTCAAAGCGGGAACCAGACAGAAAAGAGGTCTAATAGGAACTGTCCTGAAACATATACCCATGAACATATTTAAAAAATAATACAATTCATACTCTTTATATGAACTAATGCTTAGGCAAATTGAAATGTTTAGTGCATGTATCTGATAGTTACAGAAGTAAACACCATATCCAGCTGCCAGCAGTGAAAAAGGTTCTTAGTTACATTCTTCATTCAGTACTTGACTACCGTTTCACTTTTACATTTTAACTTTTTACCTCTTATTCCATTAAAACAAGACATTTTTCTGCTTTCTCCAAATTTTCCTCTAATACATAGTCACAAAGTAAAAAAAAATCAATATGAAGGATGTACGCATATCCTGCATAAATGAGCATCTTGTACAGGCTTTTGTTGTTATAAATGTATAATGGGTTACAAATTAGAATGCAGAAGTTGATTAAATACTGACTTATGGTCATAAATATCCATTTCCATTCATATTTTCCCAGTTATCTTTTTATTTTCATACAACATTTATTGTTCTGTGGTGGGTAAAATGGGCATTAAACTTCCATGCAAATGTGCAAGAGAACTTCACTTTTGATAAAGAAACTGTTGATAAAGTTTCTTTCCCTTTCTTTTCTGTTATTGGCTAGGCATTCCTTAAAAAAAATTTAATAAATACAATCGTTCTAGGGCAAAATACAGCTTATGTGCCATGGGCACAGCCAGATGCAGACGTCGTGCAGTCAGAGTGTTATTTGTGAAAAAGGATTGGCCTGGCCATGCCCGTGAGGATCTTTGGTACGTGAACAGATATAATGTGGGAGATCATGTCAGGAAAGTTCACTTTCACTGAGAGGGACTGGGCCTGGACAAACAGGTCGTATGTAAACTGATGAAGCTTCTTCACAATCTAAAAAATACAGAAAGGGAAAAAAATATTTATATGAATATTGCAGAGAATGGAAGTAGCTTCATTTCGCAATATTAGTAATTCTATAGTATTCCCATACTACGATGTGGGTAGTAACTAGTTACACTTTCCCAGGTACACACTTAGATAGATTTGTTCTTTTCACTATTCCTGTTTTTAAATAATAAGACCCAGAAAGAGATCATGGAAACTTCAGCTGCCATACAGCACTTAACTGTAGTTCAAATCTTAGGTACTTGTAGGTTGCCCTTAACCTGACAGGAGTTTACTTTTGTTTTCCTAGACTACTTTCACTTTTTCTTTAAACATTTTTTTTTCTTGAACTACAAATATTTCACATGACTAAGGGTTTAGACCAGTGGTCCCCAACCCCCCGGCCGCGGACCAGTCCCGGACTGTGGGTCATGTGGTACCAGTCCGCATGCAGCACAGAAAAAAAAGCAATGTTTTATTTTGAAAAATGAAAGGATTTATGATATTAAACCGATTCATGAAATAAAGTTTGGGGACCACTGATCTATGTATCAACAATCACCCCATCCACCAACAACCACCCCCCCCCACACACACATGCCGTATTCAATTTGTCAGGCGTTGACCGGGCCGCGGTGATAAAAAGGTTGTGGACCACTGGTTGAGACTAATCTAACCACTGTAGACAGATAGAGAAAGCTGTGGTTTAATATGCCACAAAAATGTAAGATTCATTTGTACAGTGCTAAAATATGATAATAAAATGCAGACAAGCAATAGCATCCCAGCGTCAATAAAACATTCTCTCCTACTGAAATACACCAAATGTCTCACCAGGTGTGAATTATTGGTGAAATTGATCGAAGCTGAAAAACAATCACCTGCAGATACCGTTATGATTGATGTATCATTGCACATCCCCATAAATGATCACTATTGGCTACAATGATGCATTAGATTGCAGTGAATGTTGCAGAGAGCAAAAATGTGCGTGCAATTTGTCACCGAGTGCAGGTAGTCCAGCAGCTGTGTGAGCTGGAACAGCCTCTCTGCATGGTTGCCATTGCTGCTGTGGGTGACCAAGCGGTCCAACTCCTTGATGTAGGCTGTCCGCAATTCATCAAAACAGCTCTGGTTTTTCAGACCGTCTGCTGGGACTGAAACAAATGACATTGCAAGAAAGGGGGAACATGTTCCTGAGCATATTCACTGGGAGAGATGGGCCATTTCGTAAATACAACCGCTGCTGGAACCCGAGTGGGTGGTCACATTTTTTTCTAAATTCCAGTTTAGGCCCCAGCAAAAGCCAGACTAACAAACTGAAAGGATTAATGAAACAGAGATGATGCAATCTCACTCCAACTGCAGAGCTACAACTAAGCTTGATGAATATTCACACTACTCAGACCAAAGAATTGCTATTCATTAATCATATGATGAAATACATTTTCTGAGTATTGTGTTAGGTAATGTGCTATGCTTGCAAAAAGCTCATTTTCTTTATGTTTAACATCTCAACTTTGTAAGTCTGTGCATGCACTGTAAGCCATTGTGAGAAATTTAGAGATGCACTCAGCATTGTAGTAAGCACAGAATGAACTCGATTATAATTTCTGCAGCAATTTTCTGTTTACTTGCTTTTGGCATACATTGTATTGCTGTACACAAGCAATTTGAAGCAAATTCTGAAAACTGATTTAACGCATACCTTTTGGTGTATAAACTGTGCATACAGTAGTAAAGAACTGGGTTGGATTAAGGATTATGCCCTCAAACACTGCTACGTAAATGATTTCAAAAGTGCATAATGTTCACATGAACAAAATATACTACATCAGCCCTTTTAGGCTTATATAATTTTTTATTGGAAATGATATACATATTTGAATTAAACCCGAAATGCAGGTAACAAAGTAGTTGGCTAAGCCCACATGTGCTCCTAAAAGAGAAATGCAGCACTCAATACTGTTTCCGTCCTAAACAGGGGGAGTACTGGGAATGTGTGAGAGCCGCCAGCCAGTCTGGTGAGGAGACGGCGTGATGTGACTGGACTCACTGATGCTGAAGAGGAGCAGAGCTTTCATGCAGAGGAACTCCTCCTGTGTGACCTGAAGGTTACCCAGGCTCTCCGAGAGATGGCGCATGCGGACGCAGTGCTCATACATGCTGGAGGTCTGCATCCTCTGGCTTGGGGGGGAGGGGGAGGGGGGCGAGACAGGGACAGAAAAAAAAAGACAGGAGTAGGAAAGGAGGGGTCAGGCCCAAGGACGGTCTTCTCCATTACTCTGCCACGCAGTTGATATGGTATGAAATTTCACCCAAAGCTGCAGATAACTAGTCCATTTGTGTCCCACCACACCACACATTTCTTTACAGTCAGGCTTTTTCAGGACAAAACCACATATTTATTGTAAGAGATGTGTAAGCCATATGTGTGCATTACAACCATAATGAAATATTTACGTAGCATGCATTATTTAAAGTAAGTGTTTAGAGGTGAGGCATGGGGCGTGTATGTTGATGCAGCAAGGCAAGCATGTGTAAGTAATGGTTACCTACAGGACCTGACTGCAGAGAGAGAGAGAGCCAGGCTCTATTTCAGGGCTATTCTCTTAAAGAAATACACCACCCATAAAAAGCTACAGCAATGAGCATCGGTTAGAGCACAGAAAAGCTCATTAGTACCAAGCAAATGAGGCTATATTATTGTGTCTCTGCTGGCGGTTATTATTAGCTCAGTCTTATTTGCCTTAGTGTATTCCTTTCAATTTTCGCTTACTCATTGAACACAAGATCAGGGGCAAAGTAGAGCATTCCGGCCTTGGCGTTCTTGAAGGTCCTCCATCCCAAGGCAAACACCATGATTCCCAACCAGGAGTACTGAATGATGGCCAGTTGGTCATCCAGCTGCAGTTCCTGGAAACCTGCATCAAGAAAAACAAGTACACAACATACTACTCACACATTCAACACGAAAATTAAGATCTACAAAAAGAATACAAATACATTTGGTGAGCACATTTTAAACTGAACATCAATAATGGTGGATTATACTGGATCAACAATAGGAAGCTTAATGATCAAAATCCATGGGGTCTAAGAGCTATTACGCAAGAAGGCCCCAGCGTCATGATTTAGTAAGAGGGCACTCTTGTGATTTACAGATTTGTGCAGGCTAATTTAACATGACTCAATAAGCCGTTCTGGGTAAGGGCATCTACGGAATGCTCTTGACAAAATGCACCGAGCAAGAAAGGAAATAGCCGGAAAGCAATTTAACGAAAGATATCTATTGACATAGTTGTTTCAATAAGTAGTGCTATCGTTTGAAACCGGTTGGGTTTATAATAGATTTTTTCATCTGAGCTACACGGCATATGATTGAGGATTATGGCATACCACTTGGGTCAATTAAACAGAAATTTGGCATGCTCCCCCAGAGTGGAGTAATATACACCCATGCCAGGCTTAGTCTTAATCACACAGTGCAGACAAGAAAGTTCAGCCAACACATTCTATTTCAAGAACAAATTCAAGGTGAGTAGATGAAGGAGAAGCCCAAGAGGTGGTCTTTGTACCATAGATTATAGTTCACTACCTGGCATCCCCTTCGCCCATTTGACAATTGTGACGAGTTGCCGCTCCCCCAGTTCATTGAGGCTGGTCAGAAGTGAGTTGGCCGAGTCAGGCTGAGCCTGATCATGGCCAGCATTCACCACCGCAGGCTCAATGCGCTCCAAAATGTTCAGCAGGCCTTGCTGAGTCTGGAGTGCAGGCCTGGGGGAAACGGGCTTCACTGCTACTGCAGACGTCAAAGCAGGTTCATTCTTTGCTGGTCCAGTCAGTCCCACCTTCTTCGGTTTTTGACCTTGAGGATACAGAGCAAAATGCAAGGATCATTTTCAAATGGAAACAAACTTACTTTGGGAAACCAGAGGGCCACTTCTTTTTTGAGGTGACAGTGGTACACTGTATTGACATCATAAAAAATTGCATCGTTACATCCACTGGCATGAAGTAGTATCGTACTAGTGATGTTGGAATAAATATGTGATGGTCACAGAAACTTCTAGTGCAAATTCCACTTCTTTAAGAATGTTTTAAGACAGAAAAGATGGCTAGACTCAGAAAAATGAATCATGGCATGGTTTATTTTTAGGTATTTGCATCTATTTGATATTTATTCAAAATTGTAAAAACAATAAAATGTAATCAGTTAAAACGGATTTAAATATGACGAGCTTTGGATCAGGCAAGATTCATTTTTTATGAGATTACATCAAAATTATTTAAAGATTTATGATAACTAGATGAATCTGCCGTTGTTATTCAAAACAGGTTGGGTTTATTGGTATTATTACATAAATCTAATTCTTAATTGTTTCATTTACATATGACTGACAAACATGCGGCACATAAAATGTATTGGCCTGTTTCTGTTAAATACAAGTAATTCAAATTGACGGAAATTTTATATGCAATTGAAATACATAAATCCTTGGAACTGGGCCAAATATTTCGGTGAGTTAGAGATGGCACTGATCCAGCACGGTCTATGTGTATGGGTCCAATATCAGCAGAAAACGCTATGCAGCATATCAAAGGGAAAAGAAAAATGAATTTGATCCAAGAATTCCGCTTGACTGGACACTCTCCTTAGCTATATTTCCAGCCAAAGGATTGTAATAAGTCAATGGTCGAAGAAGTTTGTCAGTCACCAGAAATGGAACAAAAAACCTATTTTTTTCCATATAAATATATCAGATAAAAGTCTGTTGATACATGAAATGATCCCGGGGGAGCAGTGTGTGGGGACAGTCCCTCAAGGGTAACTTAGTGTTGCCACAAGCCATCCTGGGATTTGAACTCACAACCTACTGATTGAAGGAGCATCTTCCTGACCACCAGGCCACCAGTCCTGTCCCAATTACTGAGCATGAATATATAATGCTTATATAATGCTAAAATACAAACAGCCATGGATAAACACGTTGCAACATACATGCAATTACACATGGAACCATGTCATGCAACTTTTTTTAAATAAATAAATAAATCCTTAAGTAACAACAAATGCAAGCAGTTGTATTATCACTTATCAATTTCTGGTGAGTAAAAGTTCCTGACAGTAAAAGGGGCAAAAATTGTATTTTCCTTTTATCACTGAAATAAAAGCTACATTGCCCGGCCTATTTTTGGGTTAACCTCAAGTGCTCTAATAAACAATAGCTCACTTTAAATCTTTGTATAGTAGTTTGTAGGCATGACTGGAGGTGTACATTTGAGCAGGTGTTGAATGCGTTTTATCTGAACAAACCACAAGTGGTAAAAATTAGATACGCAGGATTAACTGAAACAAAACACAATCTTGGGGCAACGGAGCTGGGAAGATGTCACTGAAACACAGACATACACAAGGGAAAGCCCCCCATGATGGCCGACGACGAATGAACACAAAGGCAGGGTAAAATCCACGCAAGCGAACATGAAAGAGCTGGGGAGAAGGAGTGATTACAAAAAGAACCTTACAATAAGGTTCAAATGCAAAACAGTAGCATAGGGAGTGAAACACAAACAGAAACCACATGGAAAACAGAAACAAAGGTGGACGAATCAAAACAGAGAAGGCGACAACCAAGGACAGGGAGTGATGTAATACTTAGTATAAAGCATTACATCATGTCAGCATGGGCTGATGCTCAAGGATTCAGTAACATCAGCAGTATTGGAAAAAATAGACTGTGGTATGATGCCATCGTTAAAAGAAGCCTTAATAGAAAAGAAGGCAGTTACCTCCAAGGTTCATCCCTGATTCAAAACATCTTCTAAGACGACAGGATGGGCAGTTTCGTCTCCTGAGCTTATCAATGGTGCAGTCATTCCTGCTGGCGCAAAGAAATTTCTGTTTGCCTAGAAGCGAAACATCGTTTGTGATAGGTTAGTGTTGCGATTTTCTTGGAAAATAGGGCACAAAACATGTTCACTTTTTCAAATGTGTGTGTAGATCACAAACTACATTTAGTTGTCAAGGGGGGAGCAGACCTGACTTGTTTTGACACATATAAACCCCATGCAGCAGCAAGTAAATACGCAACATGACCTCTGCGAGACTCACCCGTGGCAGCTCTCTTAAAAAAAACCTTGCAACTCCCACATGTAAGTGCTCCGTAGTGACACCCCGAGGCTTGCTCTCCACAGACCTGGCAAATGCGTTGATTTGGGAAAAGGAGTCTAACATTGCCTAAACTGGAAACACACACAAAACAATCCTCACTCTTATTGTTTTAGACATTCACATAAAATGATTACTCAGATGAGTCTGAACAATATACATTAAACGATGGCATATATCCAATGTCCATTAGTGGAATTGGGCTGTTTAACAGGAGGAAATGCTGAATCATTCATCAGTGGGAAACTAAGACACATTTCAACTGATTCTATGACAAATCTAAATTCACAGAACTGCATGCAGCATGACATAAGTGTAAAGTTTAAAGAGACCATTCTGTCATACTTGAACACATCAAAGCACAGAGTGTGACCAGCATGAAATTCTTCCTCTGCATGTAACTCATTCACCAAGTGAAGCGGCGAGCAGCAAGAAACACAGCACCCAGTAAGGAATGTGTGTGTGTGTGTGCGTGTGGGTTGGGGGGCGGGGGGGATCTTGCTCAAGAGTACCTCAGTGGTACCACTAGCAGGCCACGACTTTCTGATTGTGGACCAAACACGATCAAACATAATGTAGCACAAGGTATGTGACATAATATAAGTGGGCAGCCAAGTATTATTTTAAGTTAGAACTGATTAATTGTTATCAGTCTGATTTTACACACATTTGCAAATTTGGAACTATTTTGGAACTTAACCTTCCATTAAAGGCTGCTTTTTATTTAACCAATAATCAGACATAACACTTTCCTTTAATCAGACATTTTTCTTTCTCAAAAACACATAAAAGACCCCTTAGTAGAAACCTGTCAGGGATCTAATTATTACATCTATACCCAACCTGATTAGACAGTGGATATTATAATAATAAAAAATTATCGTAAATTGAAACAGTACTCTCACCAGGAACATGGATCTTATTTTGTGTTTATAGATGTAACGTAAATCAAAATAAAAATGAACCTGCATGAAATACATCCTTGGTAGAAATAGAAATGTCTGATTCTTGCTTTTGCCTTTTGATTAATACGACAAAATTAAATAATTTTTAATCCATTCCTTTCAATAAACCCTTGAATTCATAAAGAAGCATTGAGGTTTACTTCATTACTGTTAATCATTGAATCTCTGTGGACCCACAATTCAGTTCCTCACTTTATAATACTACCTAACTCATATTTTCACACTAGAGATTGTGTAATAAGTTAGAGTTAACTAATAGAGTTAACTAAAAGTTCAAATTTGTTTATTGACATTTGCATTCTTAAGAGGGAAAAGATCTAACCTACCTATGCAGTTTGTCATGATCGCAGTTTTTATAATTTTATTACGTGAAAAGAACATTTATGTTTTTCATTTTTAATTTTTTTATCCAAAGTGTTTGCAGGATAGGCAGCATTGTGCAAAGAGAAAATGCAACAGCTTCCTAACACGTGGAACATCATTAGCCGATTATTTTTGGTTTGTAGTCCGAGAGTGACAATTAAGTGTTTGAAAAAAACACTGCTGTGTGTAGTGTTGTCACGGTACCTAAAATTTGAATATTCGGTACCAATACCAGTGAAAATCCACGGTTCACGGTACCAATTTCGGTACCACAGCAAAACACAAACATTAACTGAACAAGCTATTTTTATTAATAACAAACAATAATTAAACAAACATGACTGAACATACACTCTTCTTATTTATAAACTT
>JBBMFX010000030.1:17085856-17105921 GCA_037832545.1 Rhabdalestes septentrionalis | reverse complement strand
GTGATCAAGGTGCTACTGGCAAAAGTAACGCAAGTAACTAGCTCGGGAAAACTGTAATAATATTACCATTTTCAGACAAGTAATGCCTTACACTACTAGTTAATGAAAAAAGTAATTTTAAGCGTTACACCCAACACTGGTTATAGTTACTAGTTACTTCTCACAAATACTAACTGCGTTAGTAACTGAGTTACATCACTATAAAAGTAATTAATTACCAGGCAAAGTAATAAAATAAAAAAAAAATCTAATTTAATATAAATATAGAACATTGTACACTAATCCCCGATGCAGAGAGACACTTTTTTCCTGGGCGTAAGTTGCATGTCACATAAACATTTTAGCCTTTAACCTCAGTGAGGGAAAAGTAGCGCTTAAACTTCCAGTTGGCAAAAAGCTACCTTTGAACTTATTGGACTTGCCAGGGTTGTGACTTCTGGATGTTGGTGTGTGTACGACTGACCACGCATGTGCATGTGTGTGAACACCCACGCTACTCTGCCTCTGATTGGCTAAAAATGGTAATTTACTCAGTCTAAGCCAATCATCGCATTCTCAGTTACACCACGCGTACAGACACACCAATCATCATCACTGGTTATGTGTACCACCTGCCAAAGTTATAACCAAGTTTGATAAGAACAGGATACGCATCCAAAGGGTCTTAATTCGGGTAATGTGCAGGCAGTGTTTTGTACACGTGTCAAAAAGATAAGTAGCGCTGAGGAGTCTTGAATAACAAATATATGCGTTTCTGGCTTTTGCCTGGTAGATATATTGGCTGGCAGGCATCTGCTTTTCTTCACTGGTGAAATCCATAAGCCTGAGCCCTAAAACCCACAAATCAATGCATAGCTGCCCTAATCACCTGCAATAAAGCAGCATTAGGGTTGACATTTCAAGTCCTCCCTTTTTCACTTTTATTTTGATGCTTCAGCCATTTCCCTAATTCCCCCCACTGACTCTTTTCATGGAGAGACTTTATTTGTCAGTCTTGGTCCACGTCCCACAGCAGCCAGGGGAATGAACCGAGGATGTGCTAAACGTGTAAGTGCTGGTAAATCCCTGCAAGGGAAAGTTAGAGCCGTGGCGGATTTGATGCCAGCCTCCGCTGACCTTTTCTGTTTCTTTGCCGGATATTGATGACTCTTCAACAAACTCGACTTTGACCATGTATGAATTCATGACACGTATTTGCATCTGTTGGTCTTCGTAAATTTTAAATTTCAGATTTGACCTTTGCTGTCTAAATGCTAGGAGGGAGCCGAGACAGTAGGGGGGGAGCGCTCTCTCTCTCTCTCTCTCTCTCTCTCTCTCTCTCTCTCTCTCCCTTCAGCTTATGTAACAGTCCTCTCTGCACAGAGACACAGCGAACAAGTTGCATGAGGAAGCCTCATGAGCACACTTGCAGTGACTGCTCATAAACATGCAATATCTATGGGTGTGATATGAGCGCTTGTGATTGGACAGGGTGTGATTAGAAACATTGAGATATTTCTTGTCATGCTTTTGACCATGCAGAATGTGCTCATTAATATGAACACACGCTAAGTATTAGGTATGTGCTTTTGAACATGAACAGAGTCTTTAGAAAAATGGGAGTTAGCTGAGGCTAGTGGTAGGGCTGGGCGATTTGGCCTAAAATCAAAATCTCGATTAATTGGACATTTTAACTGGATTGCGATTAATGAACGATTATTTTATTTATTTTATTTATTTATTGGACCTTTCGAATGAAGGGTGCATTACCTGATTTTAAAATAGTTGAAAGAAACACACCATCCACTATCTATGATTATTTATTGAACATCAATTTTGAACAACTGAAATTAAAGCACACATTGCCTCAAAAACAGTCACTTTGTTAAAATAAATAACTTGCACTTTTGGAAACGAAATAAATTATTTTACATTTTTTTCTTATTAAAAATCGAGACTCCACACGCGGTATTTGTGTTTTTAAAGGGAAAGTAATTGAAATAATTGACCTGGAAAATTTTGATCGATTATAGGTTCTGAATGTCGATTTCGATTACTTTTCAATTAATTTCCCAGCCCTAGCTAGTGGTTTTGGTGCTTAGCATTTATACAGCCCTGGCCTCAGCAGTCCTTTCAAGGCCTGGACCTCAAAAACATGCAACCTAGAATGCTAGTGGTAACCTTGTCACAAATAACTAGACGTTGATCCTAGATGTGGGAATTTTAGCCCACACAACTCAGCTGGTGAGAAATGCATTGCATTAATAGATTGACTGCATTTTACATTGGACAGAATGAAAAACATACAAAAAATGGCTTAAAATGAAACATCTTTGCTAAACTATATACTGACATGAAGGAGTTAATAAAGGATCGTCAGGAAATGCTACAGTAGATACAGTAGAAAATAGGGCTGCCCCCGTCTAAAGATATTCCTAGTCAACAAACACTGCCGCATTTTAGCGATTAGTTGAATAATCGTTCGTTTATGATATTAATATAATAACTTGCGTATATACAAGGAAAGGTACAGTCCAATGGTGCTCTTCCACTGCCTGGTACCGGCTTGGCACGGTTTGACTCGGCTCGCATTTTTTGCTTTTCCATTTCTGGTACCCGGTACTATTCTTGTGGGTGCATTTCCACTGACTGGTACCGGCTCGGCTCGGCTCTACCCCACCACTACAACTGGTTGTGCAGCGACCGAGATGCAGCTCGAGCGGAACTGAGGTAAAAAACATGAGGTAAAAAAATGGATATAATTACAGTCGTTAGAATTGATTAAAATCAGAGGGATTTTCATTCTTATTCTTGGTTTGTGTTTGTTTGCCACTAAACGAAACAGTTGTCTCCAGACGAGGCTTATAGAAGCACGGCAGCAGACTGCCAAGAAAAAACACCGTGACACAACGACAGCAACCACCAATCAGTAACCTCCAATGTGTTCACGTCATCATATGGTGCTTTTCCACTGCCTGGTAGCGGCAGTTTCATTTTGAACGCGCTAATATCATGCTTTAGCATTTTCTGTCATATGGAAGTGAGTGCGCTTTGGTACCTCGAGGCACAAGATCGCGTTGTTCTCGCGTTGCTTTAATGTCATACACTGACTGCGCAGCCCTTGATTGAGTAACTTCACATGATTTATTTTGCGACTAACCTAATAATTAAAATGTATTAGACCGAGCCTTCTTCACATCGACTAACGTTTAGTCGACTATTTGGGGGCAGCCCTAGTACATATGTCTGTCATTTAAATTATTGAAGCTAGATTAAACTCTCAATATGTCTATACTAAGGTCTTATTGGCCATAAAATTAATCTTTGTGTTCCTGAGGAATGGCTGAGTTAGTAGCACATGGCATTAATGTAATTCATTACATATAACATCATGGTATGTTATGAAATGCAATCAACTGAATAGTTGCTTTAATTTTGCTGAATCTCCGTCCCTGTCTTGATTTTCAGAGTTGACAACAAATCTACCATATGGACTAAGTATTAGGACACACCTGTTTTTCAGGGTTTGGTCTAGGCCCCTTACTTCCAGTGAAGGACAATCTTAATGCTTCAGCACACCAATACATTCTGGACGTCGTCCTTCCAATGTTGTGGACACAGTTTGGAGAAAAACCTTTTTACTCCAGCATGACTGTGCCCCAGTGCACAAAGCAAGATCCATAAAAGCATGGTTGGATGAGTTTGGTGTGAAAGAACTTGACTGGCTGCACAGAGCCCTGACTTCAACCCCACTGAAATGCCTTAGGGATGAACTGGAATGGATATTGCGAGCCAGGTCTTCTCGTCTAACATCAGTGCCTGACCACATAAATGCTCTACAGAACAAATGGCCACAAATTCCCAAAAAAACTCCAAAACCAAGAAGAGTGGAAGTTGTGAAGTTGTGCTGCAAATGGGGACCAACTCCATATTAAAGTCTATGTATTTGAATGCTAATGTCATATAAGTCTCTGTTGATGTAATGATCAGGCATCCCAATACTTTTGCTCATCATAGTGCCATGGACTTTAATGAACTTAATATTTGCATTCATTTTTGATGAATTTATTCCATATTCAAGTCTATAGATATGAATGCAATGTCATTCATATCCCTGTTGGTGGAATGATCTGGCGTCCGAATACTTTTTCCATGTAGTTTAACTAAGGCTGAAGGGTGTAAAGAACAGTAAAAAACTTGTCATTTGACCTCACATTTAACAGTCAGATAACGTGGAACCAGCCCTGTGCATTGAGAGTGTCTTTTTTAAACGCACAGAATGATACTGACGTGCAGCGGTTGGTTTATGAATACGCAAAGAGGGCTTAAGATTCACGGACTGCTTATGAACATCCAGAGCGCAGCTCATTAGAGGAGCTTGGTCCGTCTCTCGCCTGGAGCTCCCCGCTGGGTAAAGCCACACGTCGTGCTTGCCGTAGAACCCCCTCTCTCTGCTGCTGCTGTACCGGTTTTCATCCAAACGAGAGTGAAAAAAAACACCAGCACCAGAAGCAGCGAGCTCACGCCGGCAGGCGCCCGTCCTCCTCGAAGCCACCGTGCTAACGCTGAATGAGGATGACGATGGTGAGGCAGCTTTTTCTTCTCCTTCTATTGCTTGCCTGCGTCCCCTAATAAACTCGCACGCGAACGCAAAATCGGTGTCGACCGCGCGGGCATACAGTTCTCGCGGTTATCATGATGGCACATACGCAGATGCCAGGCTGACCAACCTGTCAACCTGCATCACAGACTCCTGCATTGCACCATGACCTTGGGCGTGCAGGCGCTGCTGGTGCTCGCCATTATCGCCATCCTCGTGCTTGTGAACGTGATACCCTGTTTGAGCTCCTATTAAAAAATGGGGCGATCCTGTTCGACATTTTCATGGGGTGGGGGGTGGGGGGCACCTGGCGATATGACGATCTGACGTTGGCAGCCGAGATTAACGATGCTTGGTCCATTATTGTAACATAAACACCCCCTCTCTCACACCCAGTTTCATTTATTTTGTGCTGTCATGTCGTTTAGTTAACTAGGGGTACGCTGCCAGTGGCCAGTTAGTCCAGCTCTCCTCGAGCTGCCCTCCCCCTCGCAAGCTGCCATACACCGTATGGACAAAAGTATTGGGACGCCTGACCATTACATCAACAGGGACTTTTATGATATTTTAAGCAAATTCCTAAATTTAAATATGGATTTGCAGCTATAACCACTTCTACTCTTCGTGGAAGGCTTTCCACAAGATATTGGAGTGTTTCTGTGTGGAATTTGTGCCCATTGTTTCCTTAGAACATTTATGAGGTCAGTCACTGATTTTGGATGAGAAGCCTTGGCTTGGAGTCTCTGTGCCAATTCATCCCAAAGGTGTTGGATGAGCTTGAGGTCAGGGCTCTGTGCGGGCCCGGGTCTTCCACAACAAACTCATCCAAACATGTCTTTATGTACCTTGCTTTGTGTACTGGGGAACAGTCCTGCTGGAATAGAAAAGGTTCCACAAATGTCTCCACAAAGTTGGAAGCATGGGGTTGTCCAAAATGTTTTGTTATGCTGAAGCATTTAATTTTCACTTCACTGGACTTCAGGGGCCTAGCCCAAACTGTGAAAAACAGGTGTGTCCCAATACTTTTGTCCATATGGTGTATGAGTCATTTTGAATCCTAATAAACAAGTTTGTGGCTTGCCGTTTGCGGTTATGCAAAAAAAAAAATCAGGATTTGACTGATAAGGAGGAAACTGAAAACCTGTCACAACTTGAGCAACACATATGGGGGCTTGGTTTCTGTGGGTCAAAGTAGAATTAAAATCACACTGCACATTATGTGGAGTCTCTTCAGACTTCAAAGAAGGCTCTTAATATGTGCCTCTCATTTGCAACAATGATTAGATTTTAAATATCAACACAGTGAAAGATTCTAGACAAAAATTGTCCTAGGACATGCTCATAAACAAATGAACAAACCAAAAGCTTTGCAATCTTTAGGAATATAATGGGCTTCATTACTGAGAATGTATAGCACAGACTTTGTCTTCAGAGATTATTTTTGTAAGGAGGGTACACCCTGTCAGGCAATTATTCAGCATAGGCTTTGATGCTTAACCTGATGGTGCAGGCACTGAGAACTCCACAGTTGGAGCACAGAAGCATAGACAATTACATGCATAAAAGCATAGAAATTGTAGAAGTGGTTCTATGCAAAGCATCTGCATCAGTAGTCTCATATGATTTCTGAGATGATTTAAGCAATGCAGTAAACATTATTATGCATAAGTTCTGTTACCCAGAAGCTCTTTGTCCGCTGTTGCTTGACATGACCAGGACAAAAATGATTGTAAATCAATAGGAATAGAACAATTCGATGTTAAGAGTAGATCAGGAACATGAATGTTTAATGCATTCAGAAACGCTGTCACATGTGAGAGAGCGTGTGGTGCCGCATTTCTTCACTTTCTGAAACACGTGGTGCTTCCGAATTTGTTTTATTACCCCAAACGACTGGAGGAAATCGTAAAAATATCCCAGTGTTGCATGACTTTTGGGTCTGTAAACAGAATCAGGTGTTAGATGTTATTTTTTTCTTCTGCCACAAGCTGTCAGGCTCATCATATGTAAAAAAGCACATTGCTTTTTTTGGACAAATGAGGAAGCTCGGAGAAATCCTATTGATATGCTGTTTGATCCCTTGTGAGGTGTGTGTGTGTTAGTTAGTTTTGTGTGTGTGCTTTTTTTTTTAAAGCTGGTTGGAAGCAGAGCAACTTTGATTGGCCCTCGCTCCCAGGACATAAGTGTGTTACATAATATCTTTTTCCAGACACAGACTGGCGCTTCAGTAAAGCTGTGGAATGCTTAGAGGATGCCGTGCTGCCGACTACCTGGCTTGGCAAATGACGCTTCGCAGCTTTCTGCCTTTTTGCCCCTGGAAGACTTATGAATGAATCCAATGTTATTTTGCTTTTTTTATTCGGATGCATCATGAATGTCTGAGACGGCTCTATCCATGCATACTCCCACTGAACATTTGCGTGTCGCTGCCATAAACATGGTAAGACTGTCCTTTTCAATTAAGCTTCTGTTGATTGTTTGCTGAAAGCCTTTAATGAAATCTGTGAAGGATGAAGCTGTAGCTTATGCATACAGGCATTGTCATGTGCTAGAAGACAAGTAGTGTTTGGATAGTGCCGCTGCTGATTGAACAATATCGTAGATAACAGCATATGATGCTGCTTTTCTAGACTCTGTGCGAAAAGTGCAGCATGTTCCTTTGCTTTCATCCCTCCCTTATTTTGCCCCTTGCATTCAGATCATGTCTCAGTAGCTCACACGATACAGTTCCTGCTCAGGACCGGCGTTTTTTTTTATTGTTCACATGAAGGAGGATGCACAAGACGAGGCAGAGCGATTGATTATGTAACAATAATTTATTCAGACATGTTCAGAGAAACACTGGGATTCCATACAGAGGGACGACATCAAAGGCACATGAATCATACTGATCTTGATTTAGCGGCACCTCGTGTTTCTTTTTCACTTTATATTGTGCCCAATAGATGAGATGGATGTGCTTGTTGAATGACTAATGGGGAATGCTTGAGTTGCATATAGAGTGTTCAGTGTCAATTGGGCACATTTGCTACTAGATTGATAGCAGAGATAAGTCACATGGGGCTTGATCATGTTGGCTTGGTAGAGCAGAATTGTTTGATTACTCGTTCGTGCAAAATATAAACATTTTTCTCTGGTGGTGTGTGTGATGCTTCAGGACATCAGAAATTCACCGCAGGGATTTTGTTTGACAGTAACCCATGGAGAAGCTTCAGACAGTAGCCTTTGCAGCTGGGCTAGCATGCCTGAACCTGTGGCTACACTGAACATTTGTTGCCATAGTCACTCATGACCTCCTCACCTTTATTCTCAGCTGATTTAAGACACTGCTCACGTGTCCAGCATCATAGAAAATGAGATTTCCTCATCTGACCATGAAATCCGAGCATGTTATAGAGCTAAATGCCCAAAGGAATGCTGGGAGTGATATTGATTGAGGAGTGCTGCAGGCAATATTGATAATATTATAACCTATTCCAAATGAATCATATTATAACAGTAAATGATATTATTATTAGTTTGCTTTGATCAATTTATACTTCCTGATAATTGGTAGTAATGACCATAGATAACAGAATGTTCTTCAACCTGACTTTTTTGTATGAACCTCCTCACAGTATTATTATTTGATTTTCAGGGTTTTATCAGATTCCCTGAATCACGCACACGGTGGTTAACATATTTTTTTGTCACCTGTCAACCTTTGAAAACAAACGTCATTGTGTAGAGATGGGACGATACCACTTTTTCTTTTCTGATAATGATACAGTTTTTGAAACCTTGATGCTACCGATGGGATATTTATCTTCAGAACTTTAAAACTGTTATTTTTTAAATTAGACTCATGTGCTCAAACTATGCGTATAATTAGACTCATATGCTCAAAAAACACAGCTAACAACATGACCATGAACAATAAATATGTGGCTGCTCAGGCTAGATATCGGCCAGTCAGGTATTAGACTGATGCTTTTTCTGTTGCCACATGGCAGTAGTATTGGTGCACAAGTGTACATGATATATCACTTGGCACAAACCACAGAGCTGTCTATAATATCAGTTTAACCTTTGCTGATTCGAATCACCAACTCACATGGACTCTGCTTTGAATTTGGGCTTTAGTCCACAGCGCAGGCTAGGACTCAAATGGGCATGTTCTTCTTGCTTTTTAAGACTGAGCGACTGGTGACAAGAATCTCAAACCCCCATCCACAATGTGAGGAGTGTCAGGTTTTAGGCGAATGAGGAATTCTTTAGATGGATGTGGATAGCACTGGAGGGTGGGATGATATGGGGTGTCAGGCGCTAGCTAATGCTATCTCCTTCGTCTTAATGAGATTGGCCTTTAGTCCATGGACTGCCTCCCAAGAATGCAAATAGACCTATTGCATGTATAACTAATAAGTAAGCCCTGTACCTCTCTTAATCTTAGCCAGAATATAAAACGTAGCTGAGGGCAGATCCCTCTGTGCTTTTGCCCCATTTTCCCTTTCTTGTGATTTTTGCCATTTCTAGTTCAATCAAATTGAATCAGAACATTAGCTGACAGGTTTAAACAAGATAAGTAACCACTGGCTTTCAAAAGGAGCAGCACTGGTGTTCAGTTATACTCGTGAGATGTTCTGAAAAAAGTCTCATTTGATGTAACCTACTTTGCTGGACCGGGACAGAATAACCATGTGTCATTTTGGCAGCACTGTAGCAATTATCCTTGCTTGAATATTAGTACCAAATACCCCAACTTGTTATTTTTTGCATGGGTCCAGATGTAATTTCTCAATAGTTGCTATGCTTTCCCCTTTGCTTCACCCTGCTGGTTTGCACGGTTGCCCCTATTGTGTTGCATGGTTCCTGCAGATGTATGTTAGAAAATCTATTCTTAATGTTGACAATTTTGTGGTGGAACAGTGTGGGCCAGTCTTTTCGTTGTAATTTGTGGGCATTTAGCGTAAATTATATTATGTAAATGATAGATCATTCATAAAATAATGAGAAATAAGAAAAGGGAAAAAAACACTGTTTGCCATATGACTAATGATGGAAATGAATTAAAAATGGCTTGTCAACATTTAGCCATGTTTACATTTTGGTCTAAAACGTTGCTTTTGCACATTCTCGAAAAAAATATTCTTATTCGAAGTTACTTGCCTATATGTTCTGCTACAGCTGATCAGCGGAGGATCAATTGTCAGCGCCGAGGCAGTATGGGATCATGTAACTATGGCCGACCGCGAGTTGGCGTTTAAGGCAGGGGATGTCATCAAGGTCCTGGATGCCTCCAACAAGGACTGGTGGTGGGGGCAAATCGATGATGAGGAGGGCTGGTTCCCTGCCAGCTTCGTGAGGGTAAGTCTGGCCTTCAGCCACGGCTTTGATCAGTACACTCTTCAAAGACATTATTGATTCTCAGTACCGTTGATCATCTACACTAATCGTTTTCATAACTCAGGCCCTCTGTTGACGGTGAGGCAATGACAAGTCTTGTCCCTGAATATGATTAGATGTTTTTAGCTGTGTTATGGAAGACAGAGACAGCAGGTGAAGGCATTTTAATTAACCCAGGTCCCAACTCATTTCCATCTTACTTACCCATCCTCCATTCCGACAAGATCACTTTGAACCAAACTGTATTTTTGTCATTCTTTCTCAAGGTCGAATCCCACCCTCCTCAACCCCAAACAAAACAGGTTTTCTATATCAACCCTATAGCAACTCCAAGGTTCCAAAACACTACAGCAAAGGTGCGTTTCCTGGCTTGTCCAGTTTCATCAAGAGCTGCCGAGTTTGTCAAACGCAGCCACCTCATAAGCATCAAAGCACATCTGACCAAGATCATGCTCTTAGTGTCCTTCATGTTAGAACTTGTAGACTTTATTCTGAATGGAGTAGCATTCAGTGTATGTAACCATTCCATGAAGTGCCTGTTTTGGATGCATCATTTACTGTAGCAAATATGACTCTTCTTTGAACTGCAGGCTTCATGTCAGCGCTTGGTAGCATTCTCTGTAGTGAGCTACTTCACATTCTCTCTGATACCACCCCTCCCTTTGCTTGTTTTTGTGAGGTGACATCTCATTGTTTCTGTTTGCATTGTAGCTTTCAGAGTTTCGACATGTTGCTAGCCAAACGTTAAGCTTCATAATGTAGTGGATGCCTGTGATTTAAGATGCTCTTTGTTGTCATTCTCTGGTGGAGGCTGTAATTCTGGAGCAGTGGAACCCTGATACGAGCAGGAAATATTTTTTTAGGCTGTCAGACATCCTTGGAGACCAACGCCGCACTGATGTTTGAAAGAGAAGCAGTTAAAATATCTATACTAATCTATTCTCTGGGCATACACCATATTTCTAGTGTATTTAGTGTACAAACACTTCCAGAGTATGTTAAGTAAGTGCTAAAACATCACTATGTACGTTAATCTCGGTTTGGACTCTGGAGGCCCTGAACAAAAGATACAGCGAGAGTAGGTCATCCTGCTCTTTTGCCTCTTTAGTCAAACAACATAGAGAAGAGACATTTGAGATTTTGTCCACACCTGTAAACACAATAAGAGTTTCAGCATCTTTCTTCATAGCTGTGGGTGAACCAGGAAGATCGTGCTGTGGAGACAGCTGAGGGAACCAGCGATGTCCAGAATGGCCACCTCGACCCAGGCAACGACTGTCTATGTCTAGGCCAGCCTCTGCAGAACAGGGACCAGATGAGGGCCAACGTCATTAATGAGATCATGAGCACCGAACGCCATTACATCAAACACCTGAAGGACATCTGTGAGGTACTGCTGACCAGGCCGGTCTCTCATGTGCTGTCTAAATGACTAATATGACGATTGCATGAGAATCGGTGTCCTTGTTTTTGGCAAGGAGAGAATCAAGAATGATGTTTGCATTTGTTAGAGTGCTTCAGTTGAGTCATCCTGTACTCAGTGTAGCCTCAAGGGAGTTCAGCTTATGACACCAGATCAACTGCTTACGCTGTCAACAGTGTAACACTCCCCTACTGTTAAATGAGATATGCCCTAGGTCAAACTACAAAAACGGTAGTTGGTTAAATCTGTGACACTGATTATAAAGTAGGCATAAAAAATACCTCATGAACATAAAGTGAAGTGAAAGTCACCACTAAATTTTTCTCTCCGTTTAACCCATTCACCAAGTGACACAGTGGCCAGGCAGGAGAGCAGTGTGTGGGGACGGTACCTTGCTCGTGGTACCTCAGAGGTGCTTAGCAGTCTTAGGAATCGAACCCACAACTTCCTGATTGCATGACGAACGCCCTAACCACCTTCACTACCAGTATTTACCTTGTTCACTGAAAACAAGCATCTAATAGTAGCTCGAACATGCAGATTGATCCTGAGATTCAACTTGCTTTAACAGTAATATCAATAACAGACAGTGTGAAGTATATCAGATAGATGCACGTATACTCTTAGAATGAAAGTGTGCCATAGTTTTATAGTATTTGTATAGTGTCTTTCAGTAGAGACTGCATTGTTTTTTTTTTCCATTTCTTGGCAAAGGACAAGAAAATGATGAATAGGATCAAAAAAGTAATTCGATCTATAATTAGATTACCACAAATTTCTCACATTAAAACAAGTTGGTACACACTAAACCTATGAAACAGATTTGCAGCGCGCAATGCACATTCTAAGGTAGATGTTCGTGTATGTTGCCTTGATGAGTGGAGAGTACTTTTCTGTAACGCCAGCAAAGAGTGAATTCTTGAAAGTGACAAGAAAACAACTTTAATATCTAAAGGAAAGCTAGGTACTGGACATCAGCATGAATCAGCTGATGCTGACATGGAAAAGGAAGCTGATTAAATGTCATAAAGCATTTTTGGGCATTCTAAAACCAGCGAATGGTCCCTAAATGCCTTCGCACATGGCTAGACTTAACAAGCCTCACATTCTATTGCCAATGCCATTGAACACTGGTAGACCTTTCTACTAATGCTACTGCTAATGTCAATAAGTGGTATTAGTAAAGCTATAAATGAGGTGCTGTCAGTCTCAGGTTGCTGGCTTTTCTTTTTAAAAAACGGAAAATTGTTTGAAACATATGCTATAGATCCGAAATATATATCGAACATATATCAAGTTCTGTAAATATGTACTCTTGTGATGATTTCATCAGCATTCTTTTCACTGAAGAATGTTACTTGCTTAGTGTCCCATAGGCTTTAGCAGAAAATGCAATACAAACATGTTTATCAACCTCTATAGCATGGAAAGTCTGTTAACACACTAGTAAGAATGGTGGAGGGAAAAAACAATCTCAGACTAAGGTGACTTATTCTTGACCCCAGTGTCTGTGTTTGGCTTTTCTGGTGGCTGGGGATGAAACAGCTTGCAGACTCGTCAGCACAACGTCCGCTCTCCTGGGCCGAGAGCTCCTACTTATTCAGAAACTCTCGGCTCTGACTCATCCACACCATTCTGATTCATATCAGCAAATCAATAGTCTGGGCTGCTCAGAGTCAGAGGCATTTATTTTCCTTGCTGTTGTACAAACACTGGCCATGTGTGAGATTCTGCTGATATTTAAATAGCACAGTACAAATATGAGAAGCCAATGGCAATAGGGGATTTCCTGTCTCACTCGTTTCGAAAACACTGTATGGACAAATGTATTGGAACACACCTGTATTTCAGCGTTTGAGCCAGGCCCCATTTCCAGTAAAGACTAATCTAAATGCTTCGACACACCAAGACATTTTAGATAACGCCATGCTTCCAAATTTGTGGGCACAGTTTGGGGAAGAACCTTTTCTATTCCAGCATGACTGTGCCCTGGTTGACATGGTTGGATGAGTTCAGTGTGGATGAACTTGACTGGGCCACAGAGAGCCCTGACCTCCAACATCAGTGCCTGACCTCATAAATGCTCTACAAAATAAATGGGCACAAATTCCTGCAGAAACTCCAAAATCTTGTAGAAAGCCTTCCAATAAGAGTGGAAACTGTTATAACTACAAAGTGGGGGACCAACTCCGTATTAAAGTCTATGTATTGATTGCAGTATCATTAAAATCCCGGCTGGTGTAATGATCAGTCCCCCAAATACTTTTATCCATATGGTGTGTACTCACACTCCTTTACTGGGTGTGAACATTTGTTGCTGTTCAGTTTAATTGTACATGATTTTATTGAACTCATTCATAACTAGTGTGCCTCAAATGAATCAGCAGTGTGTTTTTCTTTTCCACAGGGTTACTTGAGGCAGTGCAGAAAGAGGGTCGACATGTTTAATGATGATCAGCTGAAGGTCATTTTTGGGAACATTGAGGACATCTACAGATTTCAAATGGGATTTGTCCGAGATTTGGAAAAGCAGTACAACACAGAGGAACCCCATCTCAGTGAAATAGGCCCATGCTTCCTGGAACATGTAAGCATCTCAGATTGTTCTTTGAACCAATTAATAATCTATGCACACATACAGTGAATATAGAAAAGGATAACCCCCCTTCAAAATAGCTTCACAGCCTGATATGAAAACACGCACAAAATCTAGATTTTTGGCCATCTTAAGTCAGTGCAAATTGCAGTATAAAAGAAAAAGTTATAGTGGCAGACCCTCCCTCTTTGGTGGCATGAGTGAGACCTACAGAGTATTGGCCAGGTGGTCTTAATGTTCAACAAGCAGCAGGCTTGGGAAGGCTCCTCGTTTGTGTTACATACAGCAAAACCAAAGGACATGACTGTAAACTGACAAGCTAAAGAATGATTTACGTGTGAAGTAAAACTTTAATTTGTGCATAGTTAATGTTGTTCTGCAGCAGGTATATTTCAGATACTCAAATAAAAATGAGCATGCTGCATTTTTAACTTAACTTTGAATTGTGCATGTGATTAAATGGTATTTAGGAGGACTTGAGGTATACATGGGCTCTCTTTATTTAACAAAGCAAACATGCTAAATGTGAGGGACCCAAACCCAAGAACCCAAACACTGACCAATGAAATAAAGAATGAACATAATTCGATTTGCAAATCTGCAATAACGTGTGAAGTGTAATTGCATGGTTGCTATGGTAGCTGTTGTTGTTGCTAGATGGCTAATATGGCGGTTGCTAAGGTGCAACTATCCGGTTGCAATGGCAAGTGTAGTGGTTGCTGTGGTGTTGCTAGGTGATAGCTATGATGTTCTAAGGGATTGCTTAGGTGTGACTAGGTGGTTATTATGTTTTCACAAGGGAGTGTTAATGTAAAAATGTTTAAAAAGACAGGGATGCCAATACTTTTATCAAAAGAGCTGATTTGCCAAACTTTTGACATTTTTAGCAAGATTTGAACCTACATACACTACTGACACCTCTACTGACTCCTCAAATCACAGATGCACTCTCTCTATGTCTCTTTCCACATTTGTTTACAATGAGCAATTTTTGGACATCGTCCCAAAATTGCTGTGCACCAATACACTTGAACTGAGAGCAAGGTAGGACTGGTCCGAATGCCATTTTTGAGCTTCGAGTATTCGGTAGTGAAAAACATTGAATACCCGAGGCTTCGGTGGGAGGGTGTAGTTGCATGACTACTGAGTCTTGGGGAGAGTTTTGAGTTTTCTGTGACTGAGTAGAAAGCCCATCTCAAAACGCCAATGAATCAATTCCTTATTGATAACCAAAACAACAATTCTGACACACTAAAAAGAATAATCCTAAAAAGAAAAAAAAAAAAAAAGTGGATCAGTAGTGTGATTGCTGATCATAACAAACAGGTGAAAACTCTAAACGGGAGGGGAGGACAGAGGCGGAACCAGGGGTGTAAACAGGAACCACATAAAAGACAGCAAAACAAACGCAGCCCACACGACAGAAAAGAGAAAACAGGACGGGGTAGCCATGACAGTGCAAAGGATTATTTGGCATCACGGATGGAAGAAGACTGTGTAGGAAATGTCAGTAGTGTCTTTGAAAATCATCAGAATGATGTTACAATTCTCAGCTGTGTTTAAAGGATCCTAAAATAGCCTTCAGTGACGCAATGGTCCAGAAATGCAGCCCACCTGGAGCCATGCTTTTGGAATGCAGCTATGGAGTGTTTAAGCCCGGGCAGCTTTGGAACGTGGTACAGTACATGGCGGCCATTCAGAACCAGGGTACTTTGCATGTCTTGAACAGAAAAACACCCACCCTGTTTATTCTAAGGCAGATGGTTTATATTTTCGCTGTGTCCCAGTTTTCAGTGTACCTGAACCTAGGCTTGGGTGGTAATACGGTATACCGCAGGATCTAAAAATAACAACGGTATCAGTTTCAATACCGTTATACCGCCGTAAAAACAATACACTCCGTCCATTGGCAAGCCGAATGACTGTCCGACCCACGAATGGCATGAAAAGCCTGCATTAACTCTGTGTGGTATTGACCAATCGGCGATGGTTAGGGGCGGGATTTGGATTTTAAAACATGGCGGCACACGTGTGTGCGGGGCTGGAATGGAAGCCTGCACCAAGATGGAGCCGGGGGATGCCGTGGTGAGCTGGACTGCTCTCCCCCAGTAAAGGAGCGGGTCGTGGAGGCTGGAGCTGCACGAATGGGCCGTGTGTTCACGTGCTTGGAGGCTGAGAACACAGAAGCCAATGACCGCAAGAGCTGTGGCGCTCGAAGTGAGGTAGTCGTTCGGCAGCACTAGCGGGGCTGCACTGTAAACTCTCACCAAGTTGGAACCGGGGGACGCCGTGGCGAGCTGATCTGCTCTCCCCCAGCAAGGAACTTTAAAGGGACTTTCGTTCAGTGTGGAGCCACATGAGTGGACTGTTTGTTCGCGTGCTCGAAGGCTGGAAACATTAAAACCGTCGATCGCAAGAGTTGTGGAGCCCGGAGTGAGGCAGCTTGCCTGCCAGAGTTTTGTTTTAGCCCTAATGAGCAGTAAGGGAGCGGGTCGTGGAGGCGGACCGGATGCGCGAGAAGAATTTTAACTCGAGACTCTTGACCGGTTTTATGCAATTCGGGGGCTTTATTGGGGTTTTTTTTGTGTTTTTTTCTACTTTGTCTAATTTGCATTAATAAAGTTTTCTTAAAAGGATATATTTTGTTCTGCTTCTTCCAAAAAGAACAAACCAGGGGTACACATTCGATTTGTTCTTGGGTCCCAGTGCCCTTGTAGTCCACTGGGTGGAATAATCGGGTAACCCCGATTATCAAAATTTGGATACCGCCCAAGCCTACCTGAACCCCATTATTAAGAACACTGGGTACTTGGTACAGGTTATGCTAAGAGCTGGGTTACAGCAAAAGTGTGGAGCAGATCAAGGAGGGCATTCTTGGACCTCGTCCTGTAGGGCTGGCAAAACCTATGGCTGACAGTTATGGGCTGTTAATTCCAAATTGTAACAAGAGAGTGATTTGAAAATGGTTCTGCTGATATTTTGAATTAGGGTTCAATTTTTGTAACCTTGAACTCCAGACTCTAGTACGGCTGTGACTTGGCGCAACACTGCAGTTTTATCCCTTTTTGCTCGGAGCAGATATGTTATTCAAATACAAGGTGCCTTAGTTCCTTTGGGGATCTGAATGCAAATGATATTCTTCTGAAGCGCATCTACTTCAACATCTCTTTTACTGCAGTACACTGACTCTATCAGCGTAGCATTTTAACAAGCGAATCTATTACTCAGAATGAATAGGGGCAACTATGTGGTAAGATTGAGCTTTTGAATGCTATTGCTTGAGAGTCTTGATTACTATTGAATGACCTTGCAGACAGTTTCTTAAAATAAATGTATGTTATTGTAAATCTTATCATAATAATTTCTGTTTACTGTTTAAAATGAGAGACAACTGGAAGTTACTGAATAAGTTAAAAGTTTAGATGACATCATTAGATTACAGTTGTAACACAATGTTTTTTTAAGTTGTTCTAGCAGTCTCAATGTTTTAGGTACATTAATATTGATTACTATATTCCAGGCCTAGTTTTGTAGCAGCATGTCCATTCTGTCTGTCTTGCAGCAAGACGGCTTCTGGATCTACTCTGAATACTGCAACAACCATCTGGACGCATGCATGGAGCTGTCCAAGCTGATGAAGGATGGACGCTATCAGCACTTCTTCGAGGCCTGCCGCCTCCTGCAGCAGATGATTGACATCGCCATTGATGGCTTCCTGCTCACCCCTGTGCAGAAGATCTGCAAATACCCACTGCAGCTGGCTGAGCTTCTCAAATACACAGCGCAGGAGCACAGGTTACACAAAAACACGTTGCTGCCATGATAAATACTCGAGCTGATGGCTATGAAGCCTATTGGGCAGTTTTAGATGCATAACATGCCAACCAATTAGCCTTTTCATGGAATATCTATTCAATAGTCTGACTGTCTGTATATGTGTATGTACACTATGTAGAGGAAAGTATTGGGACGCCCTGACCATTACACCAACAGGAACTTCATTGCATTCAGATGCATAAGGAGCTTCCACCCTTCTTAGAAAGGTTTCCTCAAGATTTTGGACTTTCTGTGGAAACCACTGTGTGCCCATTCATTCGGTAGGGCATTTATGAGGTCAGGCACTGATGTTGACCGCAAAGTTTTCCTCTCCAGTTCATCCCAAAGGTCCTGGACATGAATATTGCTTTGTACCCTGGGGTACAGTCTTGCAGGAATCGAAAAGGTTCTTCCCCAAACCTGTCCACAAAGGAGGAGACATGGCTTTTCAAAAATATCTTGGTGTTCTGGAGAATTTAGTTTGTCCTTCACAGGTAGAATGGGACCTAACCCAAACCATGAAATACAAGGGTGTCCCAATACTTTTGTCCATACAGTGTGTGTATGTATGTATGCATGCATGTCTGTTTAAATGTATGTATGTGTATTCATACACTGATCAGTCATTCCATAACAAAAACCACCTGGATAATATTTTGCTCATCGAGGCATGGACCTCTGAAGGTCTTCTGTGGTATCTGGCACCAAGAGATTTGTAGCAGATTCTTTAAGTGATTTGAGTTGCGAGTCTCCACGGATTGGACAAGTTTGTCCAGCACATTGCACAGATGTTTAATCACAATGAGATCTGGGGACTTTGATAACCAATCAGTAGCTTTGCCATGTTCCTCAAACCATTCCTTATCATTGTTTGCAGTGTGACAGGGCTCATTATCCTGATGATTCATCAGACATGGACACCTTCTCCCATATCCCTTGATTCCAGTTCTGAGGCTCATTGTGGGCACCTTTTAGAAAGGGGTCATCATGAGCACTTTGACTGGTCTAACCTTTACTCCCAATGTAAATCATTATGACTTGGATGCCTATGTCCCTGTCACTGGTTTACCAGTTGTCCTTATGTGGACCACTCTTGGTACAAGCCACTGTGTACCTCTACTGCATGACAACTCACAAGACCAGTCATCTGTCCTTCACAATTTGGCCCTTGTCAAACTCAAACCCATCTTGTCTGTTTTTCCTGCTTCAACTCATCAGCTTCACTATTGACCTGCTGCCTTGTGGTGCAGCTGGTGGTCTAGTGGGTAGGGAGTTGCCCCTCACTTCAGAAGGTTTGAATCCCAGGACTGTGAGTGGCACTATTGGGGTAGCTTTGTGCTCCCCACACCCTTTGGTGTCAGCCCACTGCTTCTCATGGAGAGTGGGTTAAATGCAGGTACATTTTTTGCATCTTTCACACTGTGTGTTGTGGTGTGGTATGTTCATGTGTGACATTACGTGCTCACTTTTGAGTCGCTGTAAATGGAGAACCTTAATTGATATCTGGATATCTGGAAGTTTCCATCGCATGTTTTGTTGCATAATTTCAAATCCAGTGTAGTGGTATATATAGAGAAAAATTACATTAATGTCCAAATATTTATGGGCCTTATTATGACAACCATGGTGCCTGTTTGTTAATGATATAGATATGACAAATGTCAACCCACCTATATATATACATATACATATATAAATATTAGGGGTGGAGACAAATACGGTATTCGGATTGGCACAAATAACGCGTTTTTTACGAATACCGTATTCGGACAAATACTTAAAAAAATATTTGTATTCCGAACGCCCCGCCCCCTCCCCTCCCTCCCTCCGTTACACACTCGCGTGGTTTGGGCACTCGCCCTGCAATCAGAAAGTCGTGGGTCGATCCTCGAGACTGCAGGAACCTCTGAGGTACCCTGAGTATGTACACTCCCCACACACCGCTCCCCACACGCTGCTCCCCGTCCCCACATACTGCTCCCCGAGACCGTCCCCACACACTTCTCCGCACGGGTGCAGAATTCATGGCCCCTGTTTCACTTGGTGAATGGGTTTAAATGCAGAGGTGTTAAATGCACGATTGATCACTTTCACTTTTAGAAATTCCTTCTCCCCTCCCCCTCCCCCCATCACACCGCTCAAGTTCAGGAGGAGATTCTGACGTTGTTTGTGCGCTGCAGTATGAATTTGACCAGAATACAAATACAAATACGAATAATTTTCCCTTTTAACAAATACAAATACAGATAAAAATAGTGGCCGCTCT
>JBBMFX010000030.1:17055335-17078835 GCA_037832545.1 Rhabdalestes septentrionalis | reverse complement strand
AGTCAGGCCATCACTCTAATGTAAGTTTTGATATTATTATTATTATTGTTATTATTATTATTATTATTATTATTATTATTATTATTATTATTATTACACCATTTATAGAGCCATTTCTGCTCTTAGAGCTTTTGAAAAACGAGCATTATTCCAACATCAAAATGTCTGTTAGTATCTAGTGTATTGTGCTTGTACACCGCTTGGATTATCAACAACAGATAGCAGAGTTTTGATCAAACTTTTTTGTTCATTTAAAGTTTACAAAGTTTACAAACTGACCCCGGCTCCACATCAGCAAGGGAAAAGTTATGTAGCCCTCACTGGATAAAAGTTTGGGGACCCCTGATTTAAACCAATGTTTGGTTGTCTCCCCAGGTTTTATATCAACCACGCAATCACACTTCGCATTTTCTAGTTTTTATTCATCTTTTTCTTTTTACAGCCAAAAAATGTTCCGTCTCTCATCAGAGCTTGTGTGAAACTTTGGAACCTTTCCAATGTCGAAACGTCTGTTAAAATCTGTAGTTGTGTGCTTGTATTAATACTCTGTGATTGATTGTATTACTGGGAGTGTTGATCATGTAAAAAAAGTCGAGCGACCTCTGTAAAATATGGGGAGAAATAGAAATGGTTGTTACCTTAAAATGTGTGTCAGAGAGAGTCTGATGTCACGGATTAGGGAGTCTGGCGCAGACAAACCCTGGTTTTGTAGCAGCTGCGTGAACATACTTTGCATTTTCTCATGGAATTGCATCTTGTTAAGTCTGTATGCTTCTGCCTTTAATGTTACTTAACCATAGTTATCTCCAAACTCTTATATTCTCTTCGTATCTGGTGTCCATCGAAGTAGGATGGGTTCCCCTGTCAGGTGTCTGGCAGCGACCACTGGGGGGCGCTACAGGACCTAATGACGGTCACAGCTGAAACAACTTGGGGGGTTAATCAAGGGGTTACTTAAGGGACCCTGAAACGTGGCTAGGCACGTGTCCATTGTTTCATGTCTCCTTTTCATCCTCTCTCCTTGTCGATTCTCTTTTCACCTCACCTCAGCTCCTGTCCCCTTACATCTTGCACTTATCTGTAAATATTGTAAATAAAAGCTCACCCCATGGATTCACGCATTGATGTCTCGTCTCTCTCATCAACCCGGCGGCTATCTCAGCCGTCTGTGACATCCCCTTTTGAGCTTCCCAGAGTTTCTTCCTCCGGTTTAGGACATTTTTCCTTGCCCTGGTTTCTCCCTACACCTGCAGACCTGGATTTTATGAAAGCTACATTGTGACAGAAAAAAATGCAACTTGACTTTATTCTTTAGCACTTTGTGTTTCACTGTTTAGTTCAAAAGTGAATGTGCTGAAAAGTACCACCCTGTCTGAATACTCCTGAAAAGTTCATTTGCAGAAATCTGTTGCAGTTTCTGTTGCATAAGGATTGCAGGTGTTTAAAGACCAACAGCATTCATGACTAGTGTTAATTAGAGCTTTCAGCAGTAGCTCACACAACTAAGTATACTATTTATCACTTTTCTTCAACAAATCCAAGCAAAATGATACCTAAGAAGTGATGCTCCAAACACCAAGCTTTCAGTTCACAAAGTAACACAAATGACCAGCAGAGGTGTTGAACTGTAAGCCATTGAGTACTATAGTGAAATGCGAACATGCTTGATATGTATTGTGCCTTGTCTTTTTACAGCTAGAATGAGTGTGTTGACTAAGAATACACCCGAAAATACAGCCATCCCAATGTCAAAGTCAGTGTAGATGAATGTAACCTTTTAATAATAAACTCAGCCTGCCAAACACTACACTAATTAACCTGGTCGGTGACAAGTGCAATGACAAGTGAGGTTGTAATTGCTTCTTCACATTCCATCATGTTCCAGAAAAAATGGGAGTCGAATATCAAGTGTACTCCATTATGCCAGAGAAGCAACACATCATTTTTGGTTTTCTAACATCAAACGATGCCGCAGCTGGCAAAACAATGCTTCTATCATCTCTGGGGGACTGGTGCAAGTGGGCTGTGTCACAGATGGGCACATTTGACAGATGCCTCAAGGAAGAGCTGTCAGAAAAACACTCTGAGAAGAAGGTGAACTTTTATGTGAAGGTAGGGCAAGATCTCCCTATGCAAGTCCTGGTAAAAAAAATAAATATAAATAAATAAAAATCATTGAAAGTGTGCTCATATCACCATATTGAAATGTACTGAGACCAATTTAAAAAATAGGGTATGTTGCTTTGAAAGGTGGAAAAAAGTGTCGTTTAAAGTTTTAATTTATACAGTTTTCCACTTGCACAAGATGTAAGTGCCTGCATTTCCAGCTGTTGTCTATTCCATGTGCACAGCAGCATGTGAAATTGATTGTTAATCGGTGTTGCTTCCTAAGTGGACAGTTTTATTTCACAGAAGTGTGATTGACTTGGAGTTTTATTGTGTCGTTTAATTGTTCCCTTTATTTAAGTGTATAGTAAGTGTAAAATAAGTGTATATTTATGAAAATACATATTTAAGTACAACTTATACCCTGAATTAAATTTACATCGATTGCATTAATTGTAAAGTTTGAATCAAGATCTGTGCTTCGGCTGTTTTGCAATTTGTTTTGATGTTGACAAGTTAACGTGGCAGAAAATTTAAAGAATGGTTTTTACAAAGCATAAATATGTTGTCAACAGAAAGCTTCCGATTGAATTTCTCAGAGCAATAAATAACTGCAACTTAGGCCAAGTCCACACGTACACGGGTTTTTTAAAACAATCACTTCCTCACGACCACGTTTAAAAAAATATCTACGTCCAAACGCAAACGCTAAAAACGCTGTCAAACGCATGACATGGCAGCAGGTGGAGATATAAACTTAAACTTCAGGCATTGTAGACAAATTAATGTCAACATGGCGCATATTGTGACGTCACCTGAACGGCGCACAGTATGTCGCAAGGCAGTCCGTTTTTCAAAATCTTCATTTTTCGCGTCCACACATGAACTTAAAAACTGAGTTTTCAATACTCTCCACTATGGCCAGAGTTTTTAAAAACCTTCATTTTCAGTGACCTAAAATGCCATTTAAATGCACAAAAAAACCTCAGAAATACCCATGTACGTGTGGCCAAGGCCTTAGTTATTGTAGCTTAGTTTTCGCAGTGGTGCCACAGGCAGTTAAGGAATTATACATATTGCTAGTTTACAGTCATTCTTAATTTTCTCACATTCCTAAGCATAACTAAAATGCTTCTTAGGAATAAATGTGCCATCTCTGTGAAAGGTGTGTAGCTGAAAAAGGTAGGCCTATGCTACGCTACTGTTTTAAAGCCAATCATAATGGTTTTGCTTGGAGAACCAAAAATATTCTGAGGTGATTCAGACTGTAAAAAGTTTGGTTTAGATATGCTATTTGCTGCTTAAATATCAACATAGAATAGAATGTACAGAATTAGGGCCCCATAGTGGTTCACTTGGTAGCCCTGAGCCACATACCTCCAGGATTGGGAATCCGGGTCCTGGTGTGCGTGAGTCAGCAGTTTAAGTTTTAAAGTGGTATTGTAACTAAGTTATTATAGCCTAGTTTTTAAGTTTTAAAAGTGGTATTGTAACTTAGTTATATGTAGCTTACGCCACCATGAAACTGTAAGATGTTAAGATGCAGCTTAACTATGACGTGTTAAGTTTGACGTGTTAACTATGACGTATTAACTATGACGTGTTGGTCTGGGCTGGAACTAATATATTTGACATCTCCCCATGTACAGGACTTGATACGTCGCGACATCCTTTACTACAAAGGGCGCATCGACATGGACAGGTATGAAATGAGAGATGCAATCGATGGCCGGGACGATGACTTCAACGTGAGCGTCAAGAACGCATTCAAACTGCACAACAAGGAGACAGAGGAGATCCACATCTTCTTAGCCAAAAAGCTAGAGGAAAAGATGCGCTGGCTCAGGGCTTTTCATGAAGAACGTAAAATGGTGCAGGAGGACGAAAAAATAGGTAAAGATTTCAAAACACATCAAATGCAATTTTATGTAATCTGAACTAATAGATTTCTTGCTCATTATTTTTCCTCTTGATTCTCTGAACAGGGATAAAACAGGGTTCCTAGAGAGGCTAAGTGAAATGTATTTAAAATTTAATTTATATAACAAAAAACAAATGACTCTCTTTAATTTAATAACTGTTTCTGCACTGTTCATGTGCAGTAATGGTCACAGCAATCAAAATATGACCTGATATGCTTGAGGGACAAAATAAAAAATGCTTCAGCAAGAAAAATGATAGAAATAAGTCCATCGATTAGGTGCCGTGTAAGACAATGTACATACAAGCATGGGTGTCAGAAGCACTAGAATATATTATAATAGTTGTTTGTGGGGGTGGAGGTGTGTGGGGGGGTCTGAGTGCCTGGTCGAGTGTGGGGGCTGGGGGCTGTGCTAACTTGGACTGCTGGTTCGCTCCTAAACTCCTTGCACTGAGCTGATAATTTAGACCTGATGTACTCTGATGATGCAAAAATTCCTTATTGTATGAATTTCAGAGATCGATACGCCTATAAACCATTCCATCTTTCCATATTTAAATGTAAACGTACCACCCTCTGGGGCAAGCAGCACATTCTCATCTGTGTCCTTCATTTTACATTTTACCAAAAACAAAAATGTTAAATTATTCCAATGAATATCCATATAATTTCGGTTATTTAACATTTTATTTATTTAAAAGTAGGATAAAAATAAAAGAATAAGAAAATAAATGTGAAGGGCTCAATTTAAAAAATTTTGTGTGTTAGATGTTTGTTTGTAACAACTCTGTATCTAAACATTTTTGAACTGAATAACAGCTGAAAAAGGCATGTTTCTAATAGGAAGATCAACAGTGAAACTGTCACATTTCATCTGTCAGAGTTGGTTTAAAACACAAATTGAGTATGATACTGTGTTGATGCATGTCTGTGTGAATTAGATCACTGGTTTGTTGAACAATGGCACTAAAATAAGGTCCCTCTGTTAGTATGTGGTGGATATAAATAAAATTAAAATGAATTGAAAACATACAAGCAAAATACTATGAATTAACTGTGAGATTATTGAAATGGGAATTTAAAGAGTTTTTCTTTTCCTGTAAAATTTTTTTAAATAGTAACACACTGATTAACTGTTGAAAGGGTTTTTATTTATTTATTTTACATATTACATAGATCCCAGAGGAAATTACTTGTGTCCTCTGTATTTAATCCGAAAGTGGCACCCGGGGAGCAGTGTGTGGGGATGGTATCTTGCTCAAGCGTATCTCAGTGGTGCCACAGGCAGTAAAGGAATTATACATATTGCTAGTTTACAGTCATTCTTAATTTCCTCACATTCCTAAGCATTACTAAAATGCTTCTTAGGAATAAATGTGCCATCTCTGTGAAAGGTGTGTAGCTGAAAAAGGTAGGCCTATGCTACGCTACTGTTTTAAAGCCAATCATAATGGTTTTGCTTGGAGAACCAAAAATATTCTGAGGTGATTCTCACTGTAAAAAGTTTGGTTTAGATATGCTAATTGCTACTTAAATATCAACACAGAATAGAATGTACAGAATTAGGGCCCCATAGTGGTTCACTTGGTAGCCCTGAGCCACATACCTCCAGGATTGGGGGTTGGAATCCGGGTCCTGGTGTGCGTGAGTCAGCATGTCCTCCTCGTGGTGACTAGGTGGTGTGAGTATCATCCTGGGTCTCCAGGACTGGGGTTTCTCCCACAATCCAGAGACATATTTCAGGTGAACTGGGGAATCTACATTGACTGTAGGTGTGAGTGAATGGTGTGGGTGCCCTGCCAATGGTGAGACTTTTCTTCACACCTAAAGACCCCGGAATAGACTCTAGGTAACTGTGACTCGAGTGAGTGAGTTTATAGGATCATGTTATGCAATTGAAAAGCATTGAACTTTTTATTTGAATGTATAGGGCAAGGTGCAATCAATAAAAATCTAGCATTAAATGTTAAATGAACTCTCTCCTTGTTGAATGAAAAGTTGGTTGGAGACACATTTATCCCTTTAATGTTAAATCTGGTTGCTTCTAATGACTATATGTGTACATATATTGTATAGAAGGAATGTTTTGGAAAATATTTGCTACATTCAGAATGTATTTATTGTTGTTTTAGGCTTTGAAATTTCTGAATATCAGAAACGGCAAGCAGCCATGACAGTGCGTAAGGTGGCCAAACAGAAAGGTGAGGCACCAAAGCGATACCAGGTGAATTCATTTTTTTTCTACTCTAACTGCTGACCCTGTCTTATCATTGCTGTTTAGGCCGTTTGCATGAAAACCCGGCAGCTATGTAGCATCATGGGTCAATGTTTTCCCTTTAAATCACCTAAATTAAAGGGAAAAAAACACTACAACTAATTCTAGTCTGGTGACATTAACATGACTAAAGGCGTGCCGTTTCAAAAATGACAATACAGAAGTCTGTGTGGTTTCTAATAACAAGATATTACAGCCTGTGGTCTTCTTTAAAATATTATGGTTGTAGTTGTTTATTAATCTATGAAGTGTTCACAAATAAAAATAGAGACATATCTTTGATCCAGCCGTGATCGATCAGTTTAAATATTTGAATTAAGCATCAATGAAAAGACAGCCTAATATTTATGCATGCTGCGTTCTTAATAATGATCTATAAAGAGCAATGTAAAGCTGTATAGATTTTACAACCATATAACTTAAATGAATACATGTGTTGTGTGTTAAGTAAAAATAAAATGCATGGACATTGTGTTTTTAATTGAATGTTAAATGTATTTTGCATAATACTTTCTTCTTGCCATATTTACACCTTGTTTTTGAAATTCGTTGTACTTCACTGACAAACGGTGAAGTATTTTCTTGAATTTGCAGATTCATTTATAGATATCATCTTGAGAAAGAGGGCCATATTATATGGACATGGTATGAAAATGATAAAGGTATATTTATAAGCGTTCTATGTAGAGTTAAACTTTCTCCAAGATGCCATGGCAACTGCTGTGAAAATGGCTCTATTAAAAATAGGGTGGGCAGAATCAGCAATGCTATTGTTGAAGCGGTCGTAAATGTATCCTTGGACTTGAATGTTCATGGAATTGAAGATGCATATCAATGCACTTCCTATCAAATACGTACTTAGCAATTCAGGTAAACAAGCAGCTAAGCTCAGAGCTTGCTTTGATGCAGAAAGATTGCTGTGTTTTCTTTTTCAAGATGCCATGGCAACTTCTCACATTCTTAGCAACAAATATCAATTGTCAAAATTGATATTAGTCATAGTTGTAGCCTAGTGGGAAATATGCAGATATATTTTTAGCTTTGCATCGAAATGTAGTAACTTTGGAAAGTAGCTTGTTTTCCTCAGATTAGTAGCTGAACATATATGCATATACACTCCATGGACAAAAGTATTGGGACGGCTGACTGTCACTCCAACAGGGACTTAAATTACTTTTTTTTTTTAAACCACAGACTTTAATGTGGAGTACGTAGCCCGGATGCAGCTTCTACTCTACATGGAAGGCTTTCCACAATATTTTGGAGTTTCTGTGGAAATTATTTTTGCCCACTTATTCTATAGACCCTTTAAGAGATCAGGCACTGATGTTGCGCGAGAAAGGCCTGGCTCGTAGTCCCTGTTCCAGTTTATCACAAACTTGTTCCCCACCTTTGAAGCATGGTGTTGTCAACAACTGTCTAGGTATGCTGAAACTTTCAGATAGCACTGGCAGTTAAGGGGACTTACCTAAACACTGAAAAAAGGTGTGTCCTAATACTTTTGTCCATATAGTGTATGTAGTGTATGATGTGTGAAGCATGAGTTTTCATAGTTCTACAATGGCTGTGATGCTTTTGGCTTTGTCAGTAATAGTTGTTTTTTCCCCACTGTCCACTTTTTCCCTTCCTTCTGCCTCTTTGCTGCTCAGGTGTGAGCCAAAACAGGTATGTGCCCCCTTCATCCCAGCCCCCCCAGGACCCCATAACCCAAGAACAGTATGTGCTCCCTTCCGACTTGGCACAATCAGATCTATTTGAGATTCATCAACCTAGACGGAGCCAGTCTCCATTCTGGCAAAACTTTGGTAGGTTAACATTGTTAAAAAAATAACCAAAATAATAGACTTTCTCTCTGGATGATCCCATCTGCTTTCTGTGAATCATGTTATACTTCAACTGAGTGTCATGTTGTGGACCGACAATGGACTTTCGACTTCGGAGATGCTGGCATTTCAGCTTTCAATGACTGATACTTTCATTCATCATTTGTTTTTTTGTTTTTTTTCCTCAACCAGCAACTCTTTCTACCATGGGTAGTGGCAATGTCATTGTGACAGTCTACTTAATCTACTTAATGTCTACTTGGGTTGTAAGGTTATAGGATTTTGAGGGAATGATTCATCCACACTGCTAAAATGGTTAACCATAAAATTAGGCTGTGGGGCCATTTAGCCTTAATAATGCTAACTGGACACTAGATTTCTTTCATTATCTGCAACATTAGCATTTTCAGAGGAAGTACTCATTTTAGTGTACTACTAAAAGAGAACTATGGCCAAAAAAAGGCTTTTGAGGGTGAAGCAGGATTTTACAAAATCAGAGGGTTTTAATAATCTCTGAATACGCCCTGTGTTGAGTTACGAGAGTCGTGAGCGCTGCATGGTTCCTAGTACTGTCTTCTTCTATATTTCCAAATCAAGGGGGCACAGCGGCTCAGTTTGAGATGATCAAAGGCTTCAGTTGCAAAATATTTGCTCTGTACTGTCTGTAAGAGTTACCTTTTTTTGCATAAAAGGCACATGTAGTCTCCTTTGAAGGTGCACCATGCAGGTGGGTCATGGAAAAATCAGCTTAACATGACAAGCCTGTACCAAATTTTCTGAACAGGGTATTCATTTGTTCTTGGTGAAGGCGACTGACCGTTTTTGAATTTGCAGTTTGCTAAAATGTTCCTTCTCAAGTTGCTATCATTGGGGCCAAATTCAAGTTACACTGTAGATTTGTTTGGCATCTAAATGGCCAAATGGCCAGATCTTCTTATCTGAAGCACTTTACTTGATGTTCAGTTATAATGTCTCAGTAGCATCGTCAACATTGCCTAAAGTCCCACATGTAACAATAGCTTGGATATACTTTTGATAGTGGCTTAGTTCCGTCTTTGATATTAGACTACGAGTGTTAAGCAGACATTAAGGTATAATGGTGGAACATTTAGAAAAAGGTTCTGAATTTCATATAGAGTGGATGAATTTATCAGTGCAGCTTGAGAATATACTTTGTGCTGTAAGCCCACGTTTGAAGAACAAACACTGTTTTTCTATGTCCATGAAAGTCTTGTTTAATAGTATAATACTGATATTTTTGTCAAAAGGGGTTATTTTGTTTGTTGTATATCGCCACTCTCTAATAAGCACAGCCAGATCATTCATACGATTTGTATTTAAGAGGGTTTTTTTTAATTATTATTATTATTTGTCTAATAGCTGCACTAAATGCTCATTATCACTCTTCCTGATAACAGAAATATTAATGAAAGGACAGTTTCATGTACATATTTGAAAGGAAAAAAAAGTGTTATCTATGAATCAAATCTGGTTGGAGTATCAACCATGTTAACTGTACATGAAAGTTCATTTTCTGCCAAGAATACTTTGTGACTTGTGACTGTGACTATGAACTGAATATGTCTTTAGTATACAGTGATTTGCTGGTTATAAGAAACAAGCTGCATTTTGCACAGCACAAGGTAGACAATGTAATCTCTTGGAGGTGACACACATGGTTTTTTTTTACAAAATGGACCTACAAGCGTAGATACCCATGAATAAATGTGATCAACTGAAAACTCAAAATATATAATCTTTTGATGTTAAACAATAATGCACACATTTATTTTTCATTTCGTCTTGGTTAGTATTGACAAATGAACTGACATGATGTGGTCTGTGTGTGGGGCCTGTCCTTTAGTTCCAATTCCTCCTGGAATACTTGAGCATTTTTCAAGCTCAGTCTGTTTTTCACCCTCAATTTGCTGCATCTGTAGGGTGGATTACCCCCATCCCGATAATATTGATGTACTTTATTTTATGATTGGTTAAATAAGTGTTGATCTGAAACACCCTTAGTGTAGAAGCCACTGGGCAGGTGCTGAGACCAAGCACAGGAAAATTATTTTCTGTATAACCAAACTGCTACAAGCTCAACAGATAACGTTGCTAAATGCTGGAGTTTGCCTTTAATGCCATTCTCATGGTGTTGCATTGGGTGGAAGACAAGCTCAGGTCAAGCTTCGAATGTGTTCACATGTTTTACAACTTTCAGTGCATAAAACTTGTTGAACAGTGCCTTGCAGCATTTGACCCCTGCTTAAAGGTTGAGTTAATAAAGCCTGCATTAAGTTCATTATATTTCCTAGCTGACTATTAGATCCTAATGATCCCCATAGCTGCAGGAATGTGTGCTTCTCACCAGAATGATGTATGCATAAATTAGAGAATGTGTTGTATTGGTGAAAAATTGGCTTTGGTAAATGCACAGCATTCCAGCCTTTTCAACCGAATGTATATCTGCTGTATCTGTAGCATGTGATTGATTATCACAGACATTAGTTTCCCTGTACTTATAAATTTCAGAAGGCAAAATGACTCCTAAATTCAAAGAAAGTGACATGGAAGAACCACTTTCGCTGTAAATGTGAATGTGCATAAAGTACATCTTTTGTTACATTTAAAGAACCTCTAACATAAAAATCCCTTTGGTAAGAAGCTTAATTTCATGCAGTAAAAAGTAAGTAAACTTTATTTACAGTTCAGGTTCACCACAGTGCTGTATAATACAGATCTAAAATAACATATGATATAAATCACGTCATACAAACTAACAAATAAGATAAAAGACAATAAGAAATAAATGTCTCAGAGACGGATACCCACTATACTAATTAAGATCACTTACATCTATCAGCTAAAATTGCTCAAAGGCTTGAGGGAAAAGGTACATATCAAGAACAGATGCTTTATGACATCTGACATAAAATTGCGTAAACATTTATAAATAAGAACTCCACTGTGTGTCGTTTGTCATTAACTCTGGCTGAGATTAAATGAAAAACACCTCCTTAATGATGCCTGTAGGAATAAGCCTTTATAAAGGCTTTATGATTATGGAGGTTTATGTAACAACTTATTTTGGTGTCATGTATCCTTGCGACTATAGCACTTGCCCCAAAATCCTCACACACATACATTATGGTGAATCCAAAGTGCTTCTTCTATGGTAGCACTCATAATTTTTTTTTAATTATTGGGTAGGGCAGGGCACACCCAAACATTTGTTTCTGATGGGCCAAAGTGTAATATAAAGAATGCCCCAAGGGGCAATAAGACAAAACATCTAGGTAGCTGTTAGCGTTACTTTTTCGTCCATTACCAATTTCTGCATGTATGTATTCTTTAAATTTTCCAAGGGTATTTAAAGGAATACTTTACACCAGTGGTAGCTAAATGTTGTCTGTGTACCACAAATGCCAGTTACCCTCTAGCAAGTTAAATTTTTTTTACACTAAACATTTTATTTTTATAACATTACACTGTTCAAAAAGTACTTAGATTTTAATTTGTAGAAGAAAATAAAAAAGGTAAAAGAGTGAGAAACTGGGCCAGTTTGTGAGGTTTGGCCTGTGGGCCCGTTTGGGTTTCAGTACCTGCTCATTGGCTTTTACTATATGAACTCTTGGAGTATAAGGAAATGCACCATATAGATCAGCTGTACATTACAGATGCAGCAGATATAGATTTTGTTCATATAAGAAGGGGCTGAGGAAATGCTTTGTGCCAGCTAGATTAAAATAGGCTTCTCTGTGTAATTTTGGACAAATGTGAGTATCTGAGAGCCTAGCTGGACCTGTATGTCTGACTGTTCGGATATTTGTTGGGTAGGTATTCGGTTTTCAATGTTGGGATACAGATATTCATTTTTTTCCATATGTATAAACTATATGGCCAAATTGTATTGGGACTCTTGACCAATAAACCAATGAGGACATTAATGTGCATCCAAATGAATTGCCATTAAAATAGATAGATTTCAATGTGGAGTTGGTCCACCTTTGCAACTATAACAGATTCCACTCTTCTTGGAAGTCTTTCCACATGGTTTTGGAGATTTTCTGTGGGATTATGTGCGCATTCATTCTGTGGAGAATTTTATGAGATCAGACACCGACCAGTAATCTGTCCCAAAGTTTTTGTCCATATAGGTGACTATATCAGTTTGGATCTCATTCACAGTTAAACACTGAATATTTCAGTGAGTGAGCATTTAGCCAACAGAGCCAAGAGATGGAGATGAACAGAAAAGGCTGCTGAGCTAATCACTAAATCTGAAATAACTTGACATAGTCCTCACCTACATATGTATTTTTGGTTCCAGCTTAAATAGACCCTCTGTTTCCTGTTCTGCCTTAAATGGTGCAACATTATATTCTGACTGTTGCAGCCTAGAGTGCTACTTAGCAATGGATCTTGAAGTTGGCTGTTCATTTAGTATGTCAGGGAACAAATATTTTAAGGGATCTTGGTCTTACTTTGGTAGCATTGCTGCTATCGAGGCCGAAAAAATGTTTGGGGTATGAAGAAACAGCATCCAAGGTTTGTGAATTAAGATTTAAACTTATTTTAACTCTCACACACCCCTTCCACTATTTTGAGCGGCCTTACAGCTTTACATATTAAAGGAAAACTTTTCTTCTTTTTTTCTTAAAATTGGGTATCTTTTGTTTACCAAATCTTTACTTTAGCCATGTGCTCATGAATAATAAACATTCACCCATTCACAAACCTGCAGCTACACACTGTATGTAGTGTAGATACCAAAAATTGTGTATCTGAGGTATTTTAAATAAGAGATGTATTTTGTATAGATGTATGCTAGAGTTTTTCATTAAATAAATGCATGTTAATGGTGCAGAGTGATCTGCATGAGATATGAAGTTCTGTAGCCTCCATCTCTGTATTTCTTTTATCGTTGATTGTAGCTGCCATTAAAATGACTTGCAACGTGAGGCAACATCAGTGGGATGGCATGAGTAGTGGGATGTTTCAGTTTAGTTCCTTACTATAAAACATCCATCCAGTTTTCCTTTTTACAACGGAAAACATGTTTCTAACATTGTGGCACTGACGGTGATGGATCTAAAAATGAATGCAACACAGCGTCGAGCTCCCATGCATATTATTAGAACACTAATTAGTGGGGAAACAAGTTATTTCAGTTTGCAATGTGATGACAGCAGAAAGTGTGAGCAGCAACATTGAACACAAATGATTCCCCAGATTTCACCTATTCCCTCAGTGAGTGACAATCTCAGTGTGATTTCATCATCAAACCCAAGCTCTAGGCAACATTAGACATCAAATTAACATGGCTTGAACAATACAGATCATGTGCAGTGAATGGAGTTGAATGCAGGGTCATGCTGCAATAATTTAAAACAGTTGCCAAATAAATACATGCATTGTTTTCTGTGTGCAGATTTGTATCCATTTACAAATTACCATAATATTAGTTTAATGATGAATGTTTCTACAAATGTTCTTGTTTTTGGGTTGTTTTTTGGGTTTTTGACTACACAGTGTATTGTAAGGGGCTTCCAGCCAATTACTTGCTTTGGTGAATGAACTATAAAGATGATGTTTACATGGATAGAGAGATTTTCTGATGTTTCACAATAACAAATGGTGATGAACTTGATAGTCTTTTTTATTCTATCATTAAGTTATAATTCCTTTTTTTGTCTACTAATTCCATTCTTAAAAGAATAACATAAAAGATTGTGTTATTGTGAGGGGATATTTTAATAGTCCACTATGAATTTGAGCTGTTTTAAAATGCACCAAAGAAACACTTTTAGAATACATGCTAATTTGTGTCCAGAATTCTCCCTTAATTAGACTGACCAAGTAAAATTCATGCTGATTGCGGATATGTTCCATTGCATTAGCGTAAACGATCGTCAAGTCTATTTTTGTCCAACGGACCATTTTAATCCATGTCTTTGGGAATCATTTTTCTCAGTAGAGCCCTTTTCTTCCCCTTGATTCCACTTTGCGGGCTGGATTATTTGACAGTGAATCTGATACAAAGGTTTAACCTAATCTTTTGACAGTGAATTTAAGCATTACTTTTCATGCAAATCCTTCTGTTGTAATAAGAAGTACTGAGAATGTGTTGTATGTAATAAACCTTAATTCTGTACAAAGACTGATGTTGTTTGTTGCAATTAAACAATTCAGTTCAGTTTTATTCTATTAAGTTCAGTTCTTTTTATTACCAGTTTTGTCACAAAGAAGCTTTACAAAATCCAGGTCTGAGCCCCTTTTGAGGAAGCCAAGGGCGACACAGGCGAATCAAAATTCTCTAAAGCTGGACAAAGAAACCTGGGGAGCAACCTAGATCCAAAAGGGGAACCCATCCTCTGGTCAGCCCAAATTTAAGAGATGTTCCTATCTAGATAACTAACAATAAAAAATCCTTAGTGTACAAACTTAATCACTGCTGAACAGTTGGAACAGTCTAGGACTAACAGAGGAGGTACAGTTAAGAGGCAGTAGTGGTAGTTTTTCCTGGAAGAAGTTTGGGGTGTAGCCTGAATATCTCCAGTCCACAGCAGCAAAAACATGGATGGGGAGCTGAAGCCCAGATTGTGGTCAGCCAGGTTAGACAGATGGGCAGCGTTTTCCCCAGGAGAAGGTAGGCCAAAGAAAGGGGTGGAGGACAAAGAACAATTCTGTGTAAGTTTACAGTGTAAATATTACAACCTTAAAGAGTCGAGAATGTTGCAAGACTCATAGCTAGAAAGGGCTGAGCTGAGGGGTGTGATAGACATGAGAGCACCCTGAGACACTGGCTCCTCTCAACTCCACCATCAACAAACCTGAGAGAATGTGAGGTGTGGTTAAGTGACAGCATCAGCATCCCAGTTTACTAGAATACTTTGTGCCCATCACTTCCAGGCTCTACACCCCCAGCTCTACATCTGTAGAGGAAAAGTTCCTCACAGAAAGTCTGACCAAACAAGTACGTTTTCAGGCTAGTCTTAACTGAGATTGTGCCTGAGTCTTTAGATGAAAAGATTCTTCTCCTGTTGTAGCTTTCATATTTCTAGGGATGCGTAGATAGCTAGCACTTTGAGTGTGGATGTCCATAGCGAGAGTTACACTCATGGAGGTATTCTGCTGCAAGGCCTTTAGGGGCTTTATATGTCATTACTTTAAATTTATAATCAATATGACATTTGACTGGAAGCCAATGTAGCATTGGTATTATAAGATCAAGTTGTCTGCTTCTAGTCAGGCTGTATTCTGGACTGCTTGAAATGTATTGAGGTATTGATGGAGCATCCTGAGTACAGGGCATTACGGCTTTTGGGCCTGGAAGTAATACAGACATAAACTAAATTTGTTGTATCATATAATGATGTCTAGCTTAGCAAGTATTCAAAGATGAAGAAAAGCTGTTTTAGGAATAGTATTTTTATGGGTGGAAAGGACAGATCTGGGTCAATAGTGACACGAATATTTTTTACAGTTGACACAGGAGAAGCTGAGGATCCAGCAGGATTTGGCATAAAGCCTGGCAGCTTGTTTCTGGCAGCTTTTGGACGTAGAAGAAGGATCTCATGTGACACACAGCCTTTTATATCATTAATACAGTTCTATTTATGCAGTCTTATTTAATCTATCCGACTAGTCAGAGATATCTGCGTAGCGGTGGACGATAATCCCATGGTTTTAGATAATCTTATGCACGTACACTGTAAATAAATTTAGTCCTAATACAGAACCTTGTGGGACTCCATATTTTAGTTTGATTCTCTGTTCACACTTACAATTATCAGCAATTGGTAAGCTATGATCTCAACCAGAACAAAGCTGTTTTTGTGACTTGGACCAGGTTTTATATTTTTTGCTCTACTGTGCAAATTATGCAGCGTCTAGCAAGATCATCAAAATACACAGGCTTTGTTAGCTGAAAATAAAAGTAATTTGCTCTCTTTACTAGGGCTGTTTTGCTCCTATGATAAGGCTGGAATTCATTTCAATTATCCAGTTCACATAACTGTTGGGACATGACTTTCTATAAAACCTTAATGGAAGGGTAGAAAATGGTCGGTGGTTAGAGAACTTGCATGTATCAGAGGTTTAATAACTAGTAGTTTAATAGCATTTGGTAAATAACCAATTCTAAGGGAGGAGATTCTAATTAAAAGAGGCCCGGTTATTATTGGTAAGACCTCTTAAGTAGTCTTTTAGGAACTAGATTGAGTGTACAGGACGAAGATTTTGATGAGAGGATAGTTGTATTGAGTTCTGCATGTTGAACTGGATTAAAGGAAACCAGACTTTGCTGCAGCAAAATTTGCACAATGTCTCCACTGGCTATATCAGGCAACAGTAGAGTAAGACGTCATGTTTTGAATGTCTTGTATAATGGCTTCAATTTCATAGTTTAAAAAGTGCATAAAATCACCACTTTAGGTTGCATGGGTCTGAGGTTCTGTACCTCCCTGGTCCTGAGTTATTTTAGAAGTTTAGAACTAATTGATAGCCTGAGTACGCCACGGATTCAGGTTCATTTTCCAGATAGAGTGAAAGGATTACTTGCCATTGTCACTCACAGTTTCTATTTGTTTATCAAACCGCAGACTTTGGACCAGATGGAGCGCCAACTGGGTTTGATAGCCAAATGGAGTTTTTTCTCTAAAAATAGGAGCAGTTGTGGATGTTCTTTTACAAATATATAAAAGCAAGGGATATTAATGTAGGGACCACCAGTGAGCAAGCTGGTGCGTAATTCTCAACATAGCAGTTACACTGAAATGGCGATGGCCTCTCTTGTCATCTCCAAACTGGACTACTGCAACTCTCTACTGGCTGGACTTCAACAGAAGGTAACTAAATCTCTTCAGTTTATTCAGAACGCAGCTCACTCACACCACACCCTTATTTTGAAACCTTCACTGGCTCCCTGTAAATGCTCTAATTAATTTCAAGTCTTTAACTCTTGCTATCAAAGCCAAGAATGGTTTAACACCCCCATACATGGTGATGTTGATCAAACAACGGATCTCTTCTCGACCTCTCAGGGCTTCAAGCACGGCTCGTCTTGAGCCTCCGCCGCTCAAAAGAAGAGGGAAACATGGTCAAGACTCTTCTCAGTCTCGCCCCCTAGTGGTGGAATGAACTCCCTCTCACCATCAGATCAGCAGACTCTCTTGCTGTTTTCAAACGTCAGCTAAAGACCCATCGACTCAAGGAGCATCTTGGCAACTAACCATCTCCTATTTCTCCTTCTTACCTTCCTAACAATGTTTTTTACCTTCTTTTACAGGTGTTGTCTTGTGTCAAGATTGTTGTAGTTAAGTATGAGTGACAAGTGTTGATCAGGTGTACTGAGCTCTTATGCAGCTTATGCAAGCTGGGCAAACAGGTCATATGTGACAAATAAAGCAGACATTACAAACACACAGGGTTTAAAATGCACTGTTGTGTGTGCTACCCTACCCTACCCTGCTGAGTATGGGGCTGCAGTTTGGTAAGAGTGCCCATGCTGACCCCTGTCTTAGTGACGCCTTGCTTTGCATATTCTTTCATTAGTTGTTAGAGGTCAATTTGTTACTGACTTGTATCAGATGTGCTGGATGAGACAATGCACAAAAATATCCACGTTGTGGATCTGGTATGGGGAAGCTCTGCATTTAAGGGAACAATACAGGGATGTAAAGTCTAAATATAGCAACAACTTCCTTTAAAGTTCTTGAGTTTGTCAACCATACTTAGAAGACCCTTTAATTAGAACATTGTTTTTGTTATGTAAAGGTTCTTTGAACTCAAATCAGAACATATATAATAAATGTGTTTCACACTCAATTTTAGTGCCCCTGGACACATCATCAGTGATGTAACCTGGGATCACAACAATCAGACCCTCCCCCAGATGACCCAGCTGGGGTTGATGAAGCCCCAGCTTGTGTCTAGTTAGTGCTCCCCTACTCTACAATGTCTACAACCTTGACAGGCTTCCACTTCCACGCCGTCCTGACTTCATTCCCAGCCTGGGCAACCTTTGGGTCACAGGTCTCCCAATATTCTAGAAGCTCCCTAGACTGAGTCACCATGAGCTCCTCACTTAGGCTGCTGATGGGGAGCTTCAGCTTGTTGTTCTGCCCATACAGAGTGATGCTGCTCAGGCTTCAAATCTGCTGATCCTCCTCTCAAAGCCTTCAATGCTGAAATGAGGACTTCATAGAACAAGAGGGGCCAAATGATCTGAGGGAGTATTCCATGCTGGTGTCTAGGCCTTGAACTTTCCAGGGAGGCCAGACTTGTGGCTAGCCACCTTACCCAAGCTCTTCACTGGTGCCTTCGTGATTGATGGTATCTTGGTGGTGCCCAGTGAGAAGCAAACCTTGTCAGTAACCTTCACTTTCATCAGCACAAGGGACCTCGAATTAGCCAGCTTGAAGCTCATATGCACCCAAGAAATAATTTCCTCCAGGCCATTCAGGATCAACCGGCAACTTTGGCCAGATATAGTTGTCATTGTCCGGTCATCCATGAAGGCTAGGAATGGTGGCTGTCGGACTCCAGATTTGGTGTGGCAACCCCTACCTTGAACTTCCGCAGACTTCACCAGCAGGTCCATGGCTAGTGCAAAGAGGATGGTCGAGATTGGACATCCAGGAATAATCCTCTTTTCGAGCTTTTTGGTCCTGAGCAGACTCTCAGATGGAAGTAGGCATAGTAGTCCAGGATGAGGTCTCTGAACTACTTTGGGATATGATGCCGGTTCATTGCCTGTTCGACCAGCTTGTAGGGTATGGATCCATAGGCATTTGCGAGGTCCAGTCATAATACATCCAGGTCTCCTTTGTTCTCCTTGGCTTCACTGATAAACTGCATGGCCACATCTGTATGCTCTAGACTCCCAGATAGCTTTGGGATCCCTTCTTTCTGAACTGGGGTACTCAAATTTTATTTACAAAAAGTGTTCTTTAAATGGCTAAATGGTGTTTTTTTCTGTGACATCACAACAACTAAACTTTTTTGGCAGCTTATGTATTATGTATTAATCAACTTCAGCTCTAGGTTTTTTTTTTTGTATTCTGAGGAATTCAATACTTGTGTAAATATCACTGATAATTCCACAAAAAGATTGCTGTGATGCTTTACAGACTGCAGCAGTGCTGCAGATACACAGTGATTCAGATCCATTGCCGTGAGGTCACATGGTTAAATCCCTTCATGGTACACTGAATAAATAAGATTAAATATCAGAGATCTGCATAGTCCTTTCTCTTCTACTCTAGTCACTGTGTGTTTCCCAGATTTAAAGCAACTAATTCAATAATATGTTGGTTTGGGGGCAGTGCTTGAGAACATTTAAGGGGGCACATTGCTTAATGGAAGGAATCTCAAATTTAAAAGTATTATTTGGTCTCACATTGTTGAGCAGAGACAAACAGAAGACCCTTTAAGTGAACCTAGAGGTTTTGTTTTAAAAAGAGTGCATGCCTACCAGTGAGAGAGTATTGAGCATGCAATTTCTGGCAATAGGGCTAAGTTTGTATCTCATTTACTGTCTACTGAGATAATATAATCAGATGCACAGTCGTGCTTCGCTCCAGGGGCTGCTGCTTCTTTAACATAAGTATATCCTGAGGCCAAGTGTTGGTAAAACATCACTCCTAAGCACTGCACGGGGACAGAGAGTAATATGACCCTTCTACATGACATCACTTTACTCTTAGGCAACAGGCGGTACGATGTCTTTGAACTTTTCTCTCAGGCTCTGTTGGGCAGAATAGCTGTAGTGTGTGTTGGAGCATAAAGCCAGATGTGACAGCAGATGAGCATGAAGCCCCTGATCTCCAGCTGACTAATAAGACTCAAAGTGACAGCAGAGAGAGGCAGAGACTTGGTATTATACCACAGTTAGCTCCAACCTCACAGTGTGCTTGGCTGGCATTTTATAAGTTCCAAAATTACAGAATAATGGAACAAAATAATGGAAACACCACAGGAGCTACTCATAGTTATTAGCCATTTCATTGGGTGAATCTACCAAATTGCCTCCGTTTGTAGATTTACACATACCAACTATAGACTGTAACTATAAATTGTTGGAAAATGTGTCAGCTGCCCTCTACCATATATGTCAGAAATCCTTTGAAAGGTAAAAAGAAATATGCAGCCAAAAGTTCTCCTGTAGTCACAAACTGACAACCAGCGAAGAGACAGAGAGTAATGAGCAAAACTGTGCATAATATTTTAGGGTGATAAGTGCACAAAAAAAATGCTGCACTGCCTCATTCAGACATAAAACAAAATACAGTGACTTTTTCTGGTGCCACTCTTAGTTTTCACCAGGGTTGTTGCCATTCCTGAATTGAACTGAGAATAAATAATAAGCGAAGATTTTATTTTAATTGATTTGCTAAATAGCATACCTAAAATATTATAAATCCCATAAATGACAAATGTTAGGGTATTGTGGCTTTTCATGTTATGTTTAGTTATCTGAAGGGTTTTATTTTTTTTATTAAGAAACTTACTAATGTCTTATTTGCATTTTTTTTCTGCACATTTAATATCAATAATTTTTTTTATTACATTTGATAAAAAATTGAGATAATATTCTATGAAAGGAGAAGAGTCATTTCACACCCTGCTAAGTTTTGCCTTGGTTTCATGGTACTTTTTTGACATCCCTAATTTCCTCTAATTTCCCTATTTCTCTCCTTGGTTTGTCCCATGACTCACAATAGTTTCAGTTGGGCCTTGTTTGTTACTTTATTTAAACTGTCCCAATGCAGGTGGTGTTCAAATCCAAATCCATCCCTCCCGACCTCCCATATCTACCTTGCTTTCTTTCCCTTCTTCTCCTTTGTTCTTGTTGTGTTTATCTGTGTATGCCATTATTGTTTGCAGTTATTGCCTGGCTCCTGCTCCCTTATGAGTTTCAGGTCCTTCTGCAGTTGATGTCTGCTCCTCCCCGGTCCCAGTGTTCTGGTTCATGTTGGCCTGTCCTCACTACTTGTGTTTCCCTCCTTATCTGCTGCCCTGGACTGTGAGTGTATGAGATGCGTTGACTTCGATTGTCAGGAGTGCTAGACCTAACCTCATGATGAGTCTTTGTAAAGGGCCTATGGAGTTGTTGCTTTGGAAGGATAAGTTGACTGTGGCCCTCATCAGGAGGGTGTGTCTGTTCCCTGAGGTGTGTTCTGTGACAGGACCTTGCTAGGAACCATGTGTGGTTGCTGGGCCCTCTTGCTGGACAGACACCTCCTGAGAAATTGAGGGTCCTGCCCATCAGTGAGCTCACGTCCCCTGGGTGGCTGGCGTGTGTAGGCCCAGTGGTCAGTAGTTTGTTTGGCTGGCCCCTAGTCCTGGGACAGCCTCACTGGTCTGAACAGTGTATGTATCTCTGTGAAATCTGTGTTTACTGCCTGTGCTCTCTGAAAGAACTGTAGCCTGCCCTGTTCTAGCCTGTTTGATTCCTGACAAACCTTAAAAGCTTGTCTGCGTCTCAGCAAAGTCTGTGGTTCCTTTGTTCCCTGTTCTGTTTTCCCTCTGTTGAAAAAGTCAGTTCTCCATGCCACTTTTGCTACAAGTTTTCAGTAATAAACCTACTTTCACATCTCCGGCTTATGTGTTACAGTCTCTACACCCGCGTTACCCATTTGGCAGAGTTTTTAAGCATAAAAAAAAAGAAATAAAGGCTAAATACCACCCAAGTGTTCGAATCTGTTTTTTGTGTGAAATCAATTGCATCATTATTAGTTATTCTTGTTAAACCGGGCAATAGCTGGGAAACCGGAGAATCTGAGAATTATATGGTAAACAACATCACATATGTGGTGGCCGTTAAAAAGGGGTCATTCAAATGTGGTCATATTGGTAAAAAAACCTTATGACACCAGTGTCAGTCATATATAACTCATGTCATTGTTGTTTCATACTTTATGCATCCTCAGATGTTTTTTCAAACTTCACATGGTATATTAAAAGACTCAAATTCATGCTGCTACATATAATCAACTCCATTTCCTTTTTTTTCAACTGGAATTGCTGAGTTCATTCCTAAACCGACCTCGGCGCTGATATTCACCGTTTGTGCACCTCCAGGATGTGGAATTACATCCCCAAGTTGTTAACTCCTAAGCAGATGTTAATGAGTAGTAATCCATTCTGATTTTAAACTAGACTTGGTTCTGCCTGTTTCTGTCTGACCTTAATGTCTTGCTAATTGCCAAAGAAAAAAAAAACTCTTACAAAATTCATTAAAAGATATTGCATTGCCATTAGTCTGTACCCAGGAACATTACACCTTATGAGTTTTTGATTGATATTGAGGTAAGCAATAAAGTGAGACAAAACAATGTCAGCCACTTTCTGCGAGAGTGCTGTTTATAGACACAATCATTCATCTGCAGCTGATAGGAAAGCTGGGACTGCCGGGACTGCTGGGCCTGAGCACCTCCCTGTGTGACTGGATGTCCTGACTCGCAGACCACAGTCAGAGAGGATCAGAGGCAACCTCTGGTCCCAACATTGAGCACAGGGACCTGAGGGCCTGCGTGCGCAAGTGTCTGCAGACAAGGCAATAAGAAAGGAGAGGATGTGCAGGCACTGATAGTCTAGCTGTCTCTGAATATGGACAATTATAGTGTATTTTTTATTTGCAAGAGCCTGCTGTGATCACTTCAAAGAACATCAATGGCTCTTCAGAGGACATTGTTCACATTAAGAACTTTGTATGGACCCTCAGCCCCTGCTCCATTGCTGAAATATCCCTGGAGTGTATCAGGTGAGGTATTGGACTCAAAACCAGAACCCACAACGAACTTATGAAATGCTTTGCATATCCACACTGAACCATTTTGATTTTGAACGTACATCCCTGTAAATACACCTCTGTCTCTGTTATTGGTCATAGTCAGTGTATTATTAAATACTGAATTACTCTGCTGCTGAAATGGTGTATCTGCCAATATACAGTTCAATCAAATTAGTACTTATGGCTTTTATCCGCTGCACTGTTTGTGTCACAATTTTTGCACTGTATAGTCCTGTCCTGCCTGCACCAATGTGTTTTTGTATTGTGTGTGTGCCATGGTCCTGGCCATTGTTTATTGTAAGTTATTGAAATGACAAACATCATCTTGACTTGAAAATGGATTACAGCAATGTAGCATAGTTTATAGAGTTGAGCCGGATACTCGGCTGAAACGAGTATCAGGTTAGCTGTTTTTTTCCGTTAACGTTTAGGGTTTCTTCAGCTTCAGGTTTGTTTTTTACTTTGGTTTGTAGTACTTAAAACTATATTACAAATTAATTATCTACACACACACACACACACACACACACACACACACACACACACACACACACACACACACACACACACACCCCCTCTCT
>JBBMFX010000030.1:17034064-17049869 GCA_037832545.1 Rhabdalestes septentrionalis | reverse complement strand
TCTCTCTCTCTCTCTCTCTCTCTCTCTCTCTCTCTCTCTCTCTCTCTCTCTCTCTCTCTCTCTCTCTCTCTCTATCCATCTTTCTATTCATCTCTCTATCTTTCTCTCTATCTCTATCTATATATCTCTATCTATCCATCTTTCTGTCTATCTCTATCGATCCATCTATATATCTACCTCTCTATCTCTCTCTTTCTCTCTTTCTGTGTCTCTCTGTCTATCTAACTCTATCTCTCCATCTATCTCTATCTTTATTTATCTCTATCTATCTATCTATCTATCTATCTATCTATCTATCTATCTATCTATCTATCTATCTATCTTTCTTATAAATGTATCAGCAATTCAATTTCATGTAAAGTATTTTTTGCGATTTTAAACAGGCTTTTGCCAGAGGTCCTTTCTGTGTGGAGTTTGAATGTTTTTCCTGTGTCTGCGTAGGTTTTTGCTTGAAGCTCATGCTTCCTCTCACAGTCCAAAGAGATGTAAGTCTGGTGAATTGGAGAGGTTAAATTGTATGCATGGATGTGTTTGTCTTTGTATATGTGATGGACTGGGAACCTGTTCAGGGTGTTTTTCTGCCTTTTGCCCAATGAGTGCTGGGAGAGGTCCCTGCTCTCCCCATGACCCTGGGAAGGATAGGCAGCTCAGAATATGAATAAATGGATTAAGACCAATTATTCTGTTCAAATCATTATGCATTGTAACTACAATAAAGTGGGCATCTGGAATATCTAAATGATATAAAATATGAAAAAGGGTAAAGAAGGAGATAAAAGACAAGGTTTTAATCTGATGGTGACAGACATTAACAGACATGCACACTATTTACATACATATGCCATCATTATTTATTATGAAGTGCACTTTGACTTTTCCATGGTTCAGACTGGTTTGTTGATGCTGGATTGGATTGAGTTCTGGAAAATTGGACAAATCAGCACCTTGAACTGTTTTCCTCAAATTATACCTGAACAATTGCTGTGTGAGATTATGCATTATCCTGCCATATCCTGAATTATCCTCTGTCATGTGCAATCATTACTTGGCCTGCAGCAACTTTTAGGTGGGTAATATCCACAAAGTACTATTCACATGATTGCTAGGCCAAGGTTTCCCAGTAGTACACTGCTCAGAACATCACACTGCCTCCACAGACATTCCATCTTCACATAGTGCATCTGGATGCCATTTCTTCCTCAGGTAAGATACACTTGCAGGCAAGTGTCCACATAATACAAAGGAAAATACGATTAATCAGACTGGCCACCTTCCATGGTCCAGTTCTGATGCTCACATGTCCTTTGTAAGCACTTTCAGGGGCAGCAGCTACATAACCCCACTTGCAGCAAACTGCACTGTTTTGACACTGTTCTATCATAGCCAGCATATTTTTTTGTCAGCAATTTATTCCACAGTAGCATTTCTGTGGGATCAGAACAGACGGGCTGGCTCTGGGCGCCAATGATCCTTTAACTGGTTCATTAGTTGTCCTTCCTTAGATGACATTGGTAGGTACAACCCACTGCATACTGGGAGCAAACCACAAGACCTGCCGTTCTGGAGATGCTTTACCCTGTTTGCCTAAACATCTTTGTCAAAGTTCTCCATATTCTTACACTTGGCCATTTTTCTCTGTATCCAGCACATCAACTTCGGACTGCTCACTTGCTTTCTAATATATCCCATCTCTTGACAGGTGCCCCCTATAACAACAGAATCAATGTTTGATTCTCCCAAACTAAATAAGCCTCCATTAAATTTGAATGCATTTAGTTTAGTCTTATTTCCAACCCTTAGAGTTACATACAAACAGGGACATAAAACTGCAACTAATTTTTAAGAGTTTAATCAGGACTATAGTTTCACAGAATATATTTGCAACATTTGCATTAATGTTAATTTTCCATTTTTAATATCTGTAAAAAAAATTTGATTTGAAACATGGATAGAAAAAATAGAATTAAAAGGAATTTAATCATTTCTTCCATGCTGTGGAAACTTTAAACAGTGAGCTTGGATGTCAATTGTATTCATACACACTAAAAATGAAAATAATTGCTTTGAAACTATTTAAAAAATAATAATAATAATGATTAAACTGAACATGGCTATAGCAATCTTGTGTGGTAAGGACTGTAATGAAAATTAGCAAACTGACAAAAGGTTCTTCTCTCAATTTAAAGATTTTCTTTTCTTTTCAAGAATGTTATTTTTAAGAGAGTTATTTGTTCTGGATTTGGAAGTTCTCTTTAAAGAAACTGGACCTTCGCTGACCTTCACCTCCTTGATCAATAGTCAGCAGAATCACATAAATGTGGTATTTAGAAAAGGAAACATTCAAATATAAGAATCACATACTAAAGACACTTATATATAATATAAGTGAATATATGGATTGCCCTTAAGTAAATGTTTAATTTCCCTTACAGGACACAATGTTAAATAAAGAAATATGTATTACTAAGAGACTAAGACAAAAACCATATTGGAATTTCACAACAGCATTACATTTGTATGACAATTCAAAATATTTCTAATATCAGCCTGAGGAGCAAACTCATTACAACTTTGAGGTTTTCGTACAAGTAAAAAACGAGAGCAGATTTTCTTTCTCACAGTACCCGTCATGTGCCTTGACATCATGCCTTTACAAACGCCATATTGTTCCGTTCTGATGGACAATCAGTATTCATTCATCTTTATTATGACCTCCACTGCGCGGTCAATGTTTTTTCTCTTCCCCTTTTCCCCCACTTGAAATGTGTAGCTCTTGGCGTGCTTGAAGCTCCACATGACTGATGCGATTTAAGGGATTTGTGTCCCCAGGTGGGTGTGTGTTTTCATGTTAGCGCACTTTGAAGTGGCGTTGGCTCTAGGTACTATTTGGGCAATAGCTTGACAACTGTTTCACTGAAATAAAAGTTGAATGGCAAGTTGGATTCTAGATGAAAGACCCTTGCTCATTACAAATGGTTAGTAGAGTAGCGCTACCTACTGAATTATGTCTATGTAAAAATATAGAGCTTCATTTGCCAATGTCTTGTGACATATAGGTTTTTTTTTTTTTTTGTGGCCACACACCAGTGGTCGCACACCAGATTTGTGGCCGCACACCAGATTTTGCGAAATTTCATCCATAAGGTTGCTCTGACTGACATGTTTTAAAGTACACCATTTCTTGGTGATGTCCCAGTGGCAGTGCCACTCTAATCCACGGAGGCCCACCTCCCCAATTTACGGGAATTAAAGGATCTGCTGGAGACTGAAATTTTGGTGCCAAATACCACAGAACACCTTCAGAACTATTGTGGACTCGGTCCGGTCTGGTGGCACCATAGGCACCTACTCCAAATAAGGCAGAGGGTTTTAATATTATGGCACATTGGTGTAATGCACACCAGTAAAAAATACCACCACCTGCTATGACCTCAACAAAAAATATAAAGTAGAATTATTACATTTCTGGCAGCTTTAACGACCACTGAAAAATTATGAGTCCAATGGCTGTTAAATTGGATCACGTTAGATTGCTTTGCCATGACACCTCGGTATGGTTGTAGCAAAAATGAAAAAAAAAAAGGCAGATAAATGACAGCTTGCAAGGTTCTCTATGTTAGCTCTGAGTCATAGCAATGAAAATTTATAACTGAGCCATAACATACATTTATTTTTTAAAATGGAGTTTAAAAAAATCTAATTTCTAAGCTGTATGGTAATGAATACACCAAAAGAAAACGATGATCTTAAAACAAAGCTTGATTTGTTTTGCTTAAAAGATGTTACTTTTTGTGTCATAGTAATTTAGATTATATTAACAATCAGTAAAAAGAATAAAGAAAAGAATAGTGTTCCATATGTTACTGTAATATTTTCACCTGAAATAATGTCATATTTGAGTGGAATTCGCTGCTTTGAACACATCTCCACGTGGTGACCATAGTTGTGGGGCCTTAAGTTCTGTTTGGATTGACCTTTAAATTGCCTCAGAGAGAGAAAAACGCAAACAAAATGAGATGATAATAAAAGTAAATGGCACATAAACTCACAGGCTGATGCCTTGTCAATCGTGAATCAAAGGTATTATAAGCATGAAGCTACTGGGCTAGAACTTCAAGCCAGGCAGCGAAAGCCTGAAATCAATTCATTTCTAGTTTTGCATGCTGCTCTCTTCACAGCGGAATTGTCAGGGCCTATTCACAGGAAATTAAGTGAAAACAACATTTTGAAAAAAAAGGCAGCGGGGTTCAGTTCTTGGAAATGTCAGTAGAAAAAGGGCCCAGCAGTGCTAAGGTGGGAAACCACACACCTCTGAACACGTCGCATTTGTGGGGAGCAATTTAATGTGGTGCTCGCTTATCCTCCCCAACCAGTTTGAGTTCATTAATTACTGTTAATCAAAACAGCCTGTGCCGTTTTTTGTGTTGTTGCCTTCTTTCTTTGCCTCTATCTGCTTGATAATGCTCATGCAGGGCAATATGCGATGAGGGCTTCGGCAAAAAATACATAAATTAACGAGAAAAGAATGGAAAGAGGATGCTTTATAATTGGTTATGAGTCATTTGGAAAGTGAAAATGGAGCCCAAAGTGCTGCCCAAGGCCACGTGCTTGATTCAGAGCCTTGTGTGCATGACTTGTCACGATCCATTTATTGGTTCAGAGTGAGGAGCAGGTTGATGCGCTCATGTAGTCATGACCCTTCAAATTGCCCCTGAAGCAAATCTGAACCAAAGGGACTGAGGTCGCAGAGTCACCATCTGAACCAGACACTGTCATGTCTGGACCCCCCACACAATTACCAATTCATATCTTTGCAATGCCGAAAATTCACTTTGTCTTCAGCTGGCCTAAATATGTCTCTAAAGTATAAATGATTTGAGGGACCCGGTGGCGCCGAAATGACATTTGGAATCTTATGCCTGAAGAGAGACCCCATTATGTGCCAATAGGTGATGATCTCTTTGAAGTGCAAGCCTTTGAGTTTGGAGTCCTATCAAGAACTCAGAAATTAATGCATGGCTGTCTCTTTGCTTCAGATTGTCAGGGAGCGTTTTGAAAAAAAAAAAAAGCGCCTTGCAATGTGACTGGAGCCTCTTGGCTGAAAGAGTCAGCAACCTAAAGATGTTTTTTTATGCCTGCTTCACAAGGTGACATGAAAAGGAAATCTCTTTCAAGCTTTGAGAACACAGGTTGGGAATGAACTACAAAGGAGAGTGATGCTTCAAACTCATTTGACAGATGGCATCCAAGTAGGAGGACTAGAGACAAAATGAACATATACCTGTGAGTCCTTTATGAACAGCATAAAAAAAAAAATACATCGACATTTTGAAATGCAATCCAGTCAAAAAGCTATTTTAGTAAAAAGCGAGCAGAGCATTTGGTCAAGGTTTATATTATGTGTCCTACATAACTATACATGTTATACTGATGTTATTCATATATCCAACAACACTGGAACTCTGGATGATATATTCCCTGTACAGAGGAATTACACTTGTATGGCCTATTGATATTACACTTGTATCAAGTATTACAGACTTAATGTGAGTAAAATATATGATTTAATGTAAATATATTTAAAAAAATCTTACCCATGCAGAAATCTTTTTGAAGTAAAATGTAGAAAAATATACCTTCACATTTTGGAGGAGGGATTATTGGCTTCCAGGTGATTGGTTTAAATGTTTAAATATTTATGAAATGATTTACTGTAAAAGTGAAACATGCAAAGAAATAATAAATCACAAAAGAGTCTAAGACTGTGTTATAATGATCCCCGTGTGAAAAAACCCCTCCTCTATCATGAACTTGATGCCAACACTGAAAGTGTCATATTCAAACTAGCAAAAATCATCATTATTGTCTTCATTAAAAAACATAATTGTCACATATTTTTTAAAACCAGGAATAGCTCTGTGATGTAATGGTATATATAGCAGGTGCCTTTTTAAATATTGGTACATTATATTGTATAATTGTATATTCCATGCTCTATTGTCTGTTGGAGCAGCTTTCAGGGTTTTCAGATGCTGAAGTCCCAACTTTAGTTTTGTGATACTGATACAAAAGTAATATCATTTTTTTATATTAAACTAAAGCTGTAAATTGTAATAAACCTCTTTTTATTGTAATTCCCATAATACAGATAATAATAAAACCCACTGTGGAAAGTTCTGTCAGTCTGATGAAAGGACATGATGTATGAACAGGATTTAGCTTTTTAACCTGATATCATTTGAGAAAGCTATTGTGAGTACCAATCTAGGACTTTTTGGCATAACACTCCAAGTGTAATTAGACTGCTGTCTCTGTGCACTGCTCATAGTAATGAATCACAAATTTGAAAATTGAATCTATTGGAAAAAGACATTTGTGCTCACCCTTGCTTACCAGCTTATTGTTGAAGCATTCCACACACCCATTAGTCTTCTCAGTTATATTTTTAATATGTATACTATTATTCTGAGAAATGGTTTAATATTTTGATCATTTGTTTTCTCATTTTTAATTAATTTGTTTTACCTTTATTAATACAATGGATTAATCACAATACACCAACCAACCCAATTAATACACTAATGAAGTTTTACCTTCTAGAATGGAAGAACATCCAGAATGCCTTGTATTTGAAATATGGTGAGGTGAAGAGGAAATTAAAATTACAGTGTTCAGTTGATTTATCCCAAAAACTGAAATTTTGAACAAAACATCTTAAAATACATTCTGATATTTTAGTTAAAAAGAAATAAGGAGAGCTTAGATATAAAAAAAAACAATTCATTGATATGAAGTTGAAGTTGACAGTGCTAGTTCTTTTTTATGGTGGTGGGATAAAAAAAGTTGGACGCACCATCAAAAGGCACCTTCGCTCCATTATTATCACCTAATGTTCCCCTTGCCTGATTTGAAATTCACCCTTTCATCTTCATCTCCTGGCGACATGGTGAGGTAATACGCATGGCATTTCTTTGAGCCTCAGATCAGTTGAAGTTTAAAGGGAGGGTTCAACAAAAAAAAAAAGCTAATGAGGCTAACAGCGACCGAAAGCTAGTAGTATCAGTTAACAGTAGATCAGACAGTCGTGAGAAGAATACTTTCATAGTTGGAGCATCCATTTAGGTCTTCATTACGAACTAATTGCATACTGTAGGCCCCTGTAACAGAACCCCAATGACTTTGACCTTTTGGGAGCAGTTTCTTCGGGCTTAGGACCACGCAAAGACGGGTTTAGATTGAAATGACAGTTTCACATGAAAGAAGCAATATGCTCTTATTAGATTTGACTCCATGGAGGGTTCTTAAGACCTGTCGGTTCCCTGAAGTGGTTACTGTGCAGTGCATGTGAATGATAGGAGCATGCACCATGACTATGGAGATCATCAGATATGGCAGCCGCGGAAACCTTCACTTGCACAGGCGAGCCTCTACATGCGTAGCACATATCGACATATTGATTTGCGTTCTTACATATTGCAATTGGCAACAAAGCCCGGCAGAGAGGAAGCCTATGTTCGCTTTGTGAAAGTGCATGGCATTGACTTTTTTATCTGAGAAAACATGACTGCTGACAGGTGGACTGGAAGGTCTTATAAACCAGCAGCGTGCAATTTATTTTCTAAACCAGCCAGTGATTCGCTTGCGTATTTTCATGTCATCCGCATCCGAGCTCGCCTAAGTTAGATTGATGCTGTTTTTTCATACACATAGCCTGGAGTTAAGCAGCCAAAAAAAAAAATCAGTCAAACATATTGTAACTTTATAGTGTATATGTGAATATACGCTCCTGCAGAATGTCATATTTCTGTCGTTAAATGCTCTCTGTTGTCTCTTTTTTGTTTTTTTATGTATCTTTGTTGTTTTAGGGTAGCGCTCAGGGCACCGTGTTTATTGAAACAGAGAGAGGAAGCGAGAGTGAGGGCAAAAGAAATACAGAGCGAAAGATGACAGAGGGAATAAAATGACAGTCATGTAAAAGAAAGAAGGAGAAAAAGAAAAAAGAAAGAGACAAAGAAAGAAAGTGACAATGAACGAAAAAAGAGAAAAAGAAAGAGAGAAAAAGATACAAAGAAAGAAAGAAAGAAAGCACGCCACGATCCATAGGATTTATACGCGCTCCTTCCTGTCCTAAGCTGAAGGATAATTACTGGACTGATGTGATCCAGAAGAGATTCAGGGATATCCTTTGTTTGTCTTCCTAAAGGCAATGAGTACTTTGGGGACACACCGAGAAAGTCCGCGGATTAAAATGGAGCAGTGGCATGCATAACAAACTGATCCAAGGTCTCTTCCTTTCACAAGTGTCTGAGCCCTGGTGAAGATCGCCAAAGACTACCAGGTTTGCAGTTTTTAATTACGGCTCAATATGTTTATACTGGCATCGTCTGCTCTCCTTTCAACCGGCGCGTCTGAATCTGTTGCCATTGTGAACTTATGGAAATGCATACTGACTTTACCAAGTCACTTGTGTGTTTACAGTGTCCCTAAGGGGCTGCAATACAACTGGCCTGAGCCAAATCAATTCTGCAGTGCCCAGGTTTATTCGAGGCCTGCATGTGCAAATAGATGCTCAATATTGAAGGTCAGGTTTGTGTATCTTCATTACCTGCTTTCGCTGCATTCCGATATGCGCACGGTGAACTACCTTTGTATGGATCTGATTCACTCTGCCAGAATGAAGTTCTTGCTGTTCGTTTTAATTCATTACTGCAAAAATGCTTTTATTATAGTCAATACCTGGTTTGACTGATCGAGACGCTATTGACCCTAACTTGGGCACAGGCGCAGAAATCGTTGCTGCATATTCGTACAGTAGCACACCTCACAAAAGTCTCAAAAATCGTCACAAGTCAAATGGTCTCTGAAAACTGTTAACCTTGACTCGTTTTAGCCAGCTTAATGCCTTGGAACATCTTGTATGGGCTACTGGTTGCGCAAAGAAGTCAAAGCAATCCATTTCCATAAACCATTCAACTCAATTAATTGGTTTTAACGCTTGTGTATTATTTAGGCATTAGCTGTGATTTTCGTAATGCGGTGCACAGTTTTAATGCCCCGGCCAATCCCTTCTCACCTTGTTCCCTTTTGCCCCGAAAAATCAGTGCCCCTTTAATTAGGACTTTCATGCTCCTGGCAAGTGAATTTACCCCCAGCTGGGTCGACATGGCTTAGCAAGAGTTTTACAACTCGCCTCATTGATTTACAGATTATCTCACATTGGAGACAGTCTTCCCATAGGGAGGAGAGAGGGTGTGGTGAGAAAATGTGGGAAAGAATGTAGTCCCTCTTGTGGGTTGCATTGATCAGCCTGGAAAATCTACTATAGGAGCCTTCTTTATATCTCCCTGAAAGCTGTTGTGCCTTTGTCTAATCCTCACCTCCAGAAGAGTTAGCAGGCTTTTTCTGTGCATTTGACTTCACATTATCCCATTTGTGGACTACAAAGAGACGAACGGCATAAAGCAGACCTTGTGAGTGTTGATGAATTTTGTCCAGGTGTGGTTGAAAGCACATTAGTGATATAAATATTGGGCAGTGATTAACATTTTGAATCGCGATTAATCGCGTGGTTTTCTGTCATTAATCACACTGTTATTTGCAAAATAAAATAATTAATTCAAAAGTAGTGCACTGTGCAACACTCAGCTAAGTTGCTTGGGATCCCTCATACAAACTTTTTAACATGTCCATTTAAAATTAATGGCATTCTCTGGAGTTGCCATTTGTACGTAAAACTGCTTGAAAGCTTGAGGAAATAATTCGCTGCTCAAGTACTGTTCCCACTAAGGAAGATCAACTAGCACTTTTTCTTCCCTCCACTCGATGCTCTTCTGTTGACTCTTTGAAAGTTGGGCGCGCTGGGAGATGAAGGAGAAATCCATATGTCTATGGCAAATCATTGATATTCACATGCCTCACCTCCGTCTCCTTGCTCCTTTGTGTCCAATCCATCCTCTGCGCCCTTAGCGGAGTAGGTCAGAAAATCCAATAAACCTGGGATCAGGTTTCTTGCTCTTAGCCTCTTGCGCCTCCCCAAACTGGGGCCCCCTCACCAACCAAGCCCACTCGTGCTGTTTGGATGCTAATCTGTGCCCTGCTGCTTCCTCTTAAAGTTGGATTCTTGGTTTAATCTTAAATCACGCATCATATTATGCCAAAAAGGCCTCCTTTTACTCTCATGCTTGACCTCTACTCATCTCAAATAGTCTAAACATTGTTCTAGCCAGATCCCATCATATTTCATTTTATTTGGAGCCGACCTGTAAGATAAGCATTAAAGCTGCACTACATGGGGAACTGTATGCACACTGAGCACAGCATACGGTGTGGAATAATGATTGTGTTTGTGTCCATATGTCTGATGGCTGCATATGAGTGTCTGCCTACACAGACTGCAGACTATGTATGTTATTGCAAGCTAGTTACGGTACAGCACACTTGGTGATTCACAGCGTTATCAGACTGTTTCACAGATCCAAGGCTTCACACACAATCTGCCGAGGGGAGCCACTGAATGCATGGTCAGAGGCTGCTTTAATTGATCTGGGATGGCGTTATGGAGGGATCACGGCCTGAATAACACACTAACCCAGTGATGATTTACATTGTGTCAGAATAGTCCCAAGTAATTGGCAAGGAGGTATGAGGTGCACAGAAGCACAGCCAGTGCAAGGCTGACTTACAAAAGTTCTTTATTTCATCTGAGTCAGCCTTTTGTGCTTCTCTGTGGCTTCTATTTCCCCGGCTGCATCTGTACTTTTCACCCTCTCGCACTCTCAAGCTTAACCCCTGTGCACTCATCAGAGTACAGATTTGACTTTGGCCTTTTTTTTTTTTTTTGCAACTTTTCAAATGGCCCAATCACACTGGATATCACTGCACACCTGATGTCAAAACCTAGTCCATATCTGAGTGCTTCTTTACACTTACTCCATGAAACAAATCTAACACTCAGGGATATGAAAAACAAGAAAAACAAACAGCTTTTGGAATACTGCCGAAGAGGTATTTCAGTTCTTATCTTGGTAGTTAAATACTCCATGCTAAACTAATGCTTTTAACTACAGACTAATAAAAATATAGTTAATTTGCATGACGCATACACAGCTGTATGCAAAAAAAAATCATTGCTTAATTTTGGTATAACTTGTGTGTATCTCTAAGCACATGCTGGTGGTTACTTGTCTGCAGCAGAGAGTTTGCCGGTCCGATAAGAAAAGAGAACTGCACCTTTATCATGAAACAAATACTCGAGTACTCATCTATTTGGTACATGGTAATAAATAAAGGAGTGGATTGTATATTACTTCTTCTGTAGGCAACACTGTAAAGTTTTATTGTGAAGGAACAAAATCAGTGTAAATTATTGGAAGTTTTCCAGACAATGCGACTTCCTTTTTTCATTTTTATGGAGAACAGAAACATTTACATGCAGACATACAGAGACCTGGGAAAAAAACAAGAAACTACTGCAAAAATAGTGTTATATAAGTATTGTTGACAATATTTTTTCTAATTTCCAAATCAAGATATTGGACTTTAAAGTGTCATTTTAAAGGAAATTAAGCAGTGTTTACATAAATTGAATAATTAAAAAGATGCTGGTTAACTCAAACCAAATGGCATAAATTACCTTTGATGTACTTCTCGTTCTATTTTGCCATCCAACTGGTTTCATTGCAAGAGGAGAGTGTGGATTACAGCAGTGGTTTTTATATCATACCTCATGAAATTGCATGTGATTCAGGTGATCACTAATCTGTAAAGCAGAATGAGGTGCTTGAGTAGGAATTTAACAGAAACTGGCATGGAATGTTTGTCATACCCTTGCTGATTTAAAAAAAAGAAGCTTTTTTCAAGCTTGAAATTAGATTTTAAACCCTTTTTATTTAGTGTTTTTAATATTCAAATTGAAATTCATGTTCATTTTTGATATAATGATACTACCCTTGCAGAGGTTATGGATTTTGCAATACATTACCACCCTTAAGCTGATTATTGTCCGTAGGATGTTGAGAACTGTAAGACTGTACATGTTTATTTATGGGGTTTTTTTCCAAGCCTGAAATATTCATGATTGCACACTGCACATAAATTCAGCCTGCCTGTCATTGATATCTGTCTTGGTCGGATGATCAGAGATGAAACTGAAACAGCTGCTTCTAAATAAAACAGAGCAGAGTCTTACTCTATTTGGCAGGGGCTCATGCAGAATTAAATTAGAATTAGACTTGCCGAGAATGCATAAATCTGATCTTGGATGCCCCTTGAGGCCGATGTCAAGAGCGAACGCCCAAAGCCGTCACCTTATGCATCTCCCTCTGCATTAACAACCATGCCAAAGACAGTGTTGTATCTTAATTGTAGCAAGTGACATTTTTTAGATTTTAAACGGCAGTAGATTTTGCCCCTACTTCATTGGAGATATGGCGAGAGAAATGGGGCTGACATGCCAGTAACATTTTCTTTTCCTCACATCGCCTGTTGTCAAGCAGATGTATGGGTGAATCACTATCAGCCATAACATTAAAACCACTTTTCTATTCATTTGTGGATCCCATTCACTTTCCCAAAAAAGCTCTGATATATTGAGGCATGGATTCTGTAAGATGTCTGAAAATGCACTGTGGCATCTGGGACCAAAATGTTGCATCAGAGCCTAAAGTTGTCAGATGAGGCCTCTGCGGATCAGACAAGTTCGCCCATAGGTACTTGATCCAATTAAGATCGTAGGGCCAAGTCAAGCATGGGCATCAACAGTTCTCCAAGAAACTAAACACGACAATCCAAGCTGGTGGAATCACAAGGAGGTACCTGTATTTATCGGACCCTGCAGAGGAGCTGCTTGAAGAACAAGAACTTGAAGCACTGGTTATCTCTGTCAAGCCAGTGCAGTTTACACTGAGGTAGTATCTTATAGAGAATAACTGCACATCTAACTCAAAATGTGCACAAAAAATTGTCTTGTATCTTCACCAGCAAGGTAATGCATGGGGGCAACATTAAGAAAGGATGGAAACACCACCATCGAAGAGAAACCATCAAATTAATACTTTGGAAAACCTAGCCCACAAAAAGGACTATAGAAAAGAAAAAAAAACCTTTTGAATATTTTATTTTTCCTTTTTTTTAATCAGGCCTTTTACGCTTAACAATCTCTCAGCAAGTATTTATTAAAATGACCTCCACACTTCAGTGGACAATGAACTCGAGAAGAAAAAATTCTCTGAAAAATGTATTTAAATATAATCCATGGAGGGAGTGGTGCACGTTTGTCAGACTCCAGTTCTCATGGGTCACTGCTCTACAGAAATCAATGTTCTGACTCATTAATCACACTGATTCAACTCACAAGCTGTTTAGCTGGTCCATCATGTTTTGATTTGGAGGGCTGGAGCTTCGGCAGTGCTTCGGCCCGGAGGGAACCCAGTTTAACATATCTGCTGCACTGAGATACATATGATTGGCAAAAATCAATTTAGCGCCAATGTCAGGTGTAACTATTGGCATTCCCCAATAAAACAGTCGTTATGTGTTAATACAAGGTAGGTATGCCAAATAAACTGACCACCAAGTGTAAACAGGGTAAAACACCAGTGGTCCAGAGGAGTTTGCTCAGGGTAAAACATTGAAAGTGATGGGTTTGTTCTCGTAAACATGTCTTGTTGTGTTACCATCCAACACAATAGCCAAAAAGAGAATCCTGGTGTATGCAGTATTGATGAACTCCTTTGAGCATGGGCTGTGCAACACTATGGAAAATAAATGGTAAAATGTTTCTGTTTATGAGTAGATGAATGGATTTAATTTAGCTTTACTTGTTTGACCCAGTTTAATTCATTGTCATAAGGTGTTATGAACTAATTGAGAGTCATGAGCTTTATTTACACGCCAAAACCATATTTCCAGTTATTTTGGCGAGAGGAACTTAAAAGTAATGCGATAGTAGTGTAACGCCTTACATTTTAAATACAGTAATATTGTAATGTAACAAATTACATTGAAATGATAGTAACCAGTAATAAATAACACATTACAGTTTTGAAGTAACTTGCCCAACACTGATCTATCCACACAAAGAATGGTATGCATGTTGCACCACAAGCCTGATGTAGAATAAGAGTTTTTTGTTCCTATTTGGGCATGTCCTTTTGGACTTGAGCATGCACAAAGCAGTTTTGGGGAATAGCTCAACAACAGTTCCTCCAAAAATTAAAAAGCGGCATGATCCCAGATTATTGCGATTTGTTTAAGGAGTAGTGCCACCTGGTGAATAATATTACTGGAAAATACTTCTCCAGCCAATATATTGTTACATTAGTTTTGCCCCAGTGCAACTGTCATATATGACAACATCTCATTAACTGCTCAAGCCTAAAATTGGAAATTTGGTGTGTTTACACTTGGCTAATAGCAAATAAAAAATTCAGCAGCCGACACATACATGTGTGAATGGTCAATCGCTCCTAAATTTTGTAGCATCATTAATGATGACATATTTACTCATTACAAAAACTTAGCCATAAGACATCAGTCCACCAAGTTTTACAAAATTCAAAGGATCCTGTTGAAGCTGGTATATCATTCAACCTCCATCTAAATGAACCAGTTTGCACATTCTGTTATTTATTTTTTATTTTTTTATTTTTTAAGTGTGGTTTCAAAACGAACAAATTATCATCTTATCATCTACTACAGAATAGTAATTCTGTCATGCTTTTTAAGGGATGGCTTGAAACGATTGACAAAAGTTTTTTTTTTTAATCACTTGGACTTAAAGTTCCTTGTTAGTGACTCTTACTCTTCAAATCTGTGTACTGAATCTTCTTTTAAGGATAATAATATAAAATTATTCTTATTTGTTTATCCTCATTTTTTCAGTCTCATGGAGTTTCATTTCCCTATTTTCTTTCTTAAACAAATCATCTTTACCTTAGTAATGTTGGAAAAAATCTCACACTGTACTCTGAAGAAGTCTCCTGAAAATTCTCCACATTGTGAAGAATAAAAGTCCCTTAACATATAGAAGGTTAATTTATAGAAATCTCTCAAAAATACAGGATTTTAATTCATGGAAGTCTCCTGCGAAACACTGCGCTGCAGTTGTCTTTTGTCCTCTGTTTTAATACGGCTTATCCACACAAAAACTTCAGTAATGCATTTCGGTGATTTATTTCCCTAAACTGAACGCAAGTTTAATCAGATTTTCTTATAAGCACCTGCTTTTCACAAAAGCCATTTGCGATGTGAGTTATTCATGGCATGCACGTTGTCTTGTGAGCAAGCTATCACTGAAATATATTTAGAATTAATAAGATGATCGAGGTGCCGTTTGCTGCACTGCAGAGCTTTCAACACTGTAGGCTTAGAGCCTTTCCTGAGGACTAGCTAGAACTCAGAAACCTCTCATGAAATGATGTGTACGATGAAAGTATGGATGAATAAGTGCCATATTATTAATGCAAACATTTCTTCTGCACATGTCTCGTATACTGACCTTGACTGAGTGAACTGCACAGTCTTTACCACATTTCTGGACTAGCTTTTCCAGAGGTGCATCAAAGAGTAGAAAAATGTAAATTGTGTCTGGCAACTCAGACAGAGACAGTAATTGGCACACAAACACATTTTAGAGGCTTTTAACAGATTTTTTTTCTCCCTCTACCCCCGTGAACTCACATCCCCCAGCCCTCCATACCTGCACACAGGAGAAACTTTTGGAGTGCGCTGCTTTATAATTGGAGTGCACGAAAACAGATGTAATGAGCCATTCCTGCAGAACCTGGTCCTGATCACACGTGAGCAG
>JBBMFX010000030.1:16985795-17022338 GCA_037832545.1 Rhabdalestes septentrionalis | reverse complement strand
GTTAGAGAGACGAACCGCGCAATCCCAGTACAAATACAGGCAATAAGGGCTCCATATGAAAACGAATTCATTTTTGTGCATAGAAAACATGTGCATTCGATTAACGTGCAAGTTATCTGCGATGCTGACATGGTCCTGACAAACGTGGGTGCGCGATAACCTGATAACTCCTTTATCCACTCTCACTTTTGGAGTGAAGGTGTCAATAAATAATTAATTTATATTATTGATGACCAATTAACATGAATTTATTAGCAACTCTTCTCTCAGTATAAACCAGAATTACTACTAGCGTTAACAAAAATAGCAATTTTTATTAGTAGTAATAGTAGGAGAAGTAGTAGAAGTAGTAGTAGCAGTATAAGTGGAGAGTTCAATAGATATTTCCTTGGAGCTTTGGAACCTTTCTTTTGGAATTAATATATTAGTTATGTAGTACTATGGAGTTTTTACAACTTACATATTTCATAGTTTGAACTGAAACTATCAGTGTGATCTAAACACGCTTTTGGAATGCAGCATTCAAGTGAAACTACCACAAAACTCTACAAAGGAGAAGTTCTGTTTATCTATTTTGCTCACTAATAGAAATATTTCGGTCAAAGTGCTGAGAACACAACCTGAGCTCTTTGAGGGCACAGTGTCCTGCTCCTTTCTCTGGCAACCATTCTAACACATCCCTGAACATCCTAAATGGTCAGAGTGTGCTCAGCACATGGAGAGCTATTTTTTTAATGAAAGCACCCTTCTAGCTCCAGCATTTTTTAGGTCATAGCAACCGCTAACACTTTCGGCTAGTCTGTGCGTTGTTGTGGATAACTGGTGAGCCTCATGAGGTTCCTCCAATGGTTTTACTTTCAAGTATTTCCCTCAGGCTTGTGCATACATTCTGAACAGCCCATAATAACAAAATGACTTGTGGTATTGTGAGCATCTGGCTTCACTCTTTTGAAGGGAAATTCGACCTTCTGTGTAATTAAATAAATAAAATGTAGTCGTTTTGAATGGTTTGATATGAAATGCATTGCATTCACTAGGATTTTTTATAATGTTGGTCATAGGACTCAGGGGTCAGCTTTTATTTACACAAAAAAGTGATCAGCTTACCCACCCACACGTCCTCTTTTCACAAATATATTGTTAAACAATGTCTCAGGTACCACTGTGAAATATTCTTGCTCAGAGTGTTTTTTAAGCAGATCATTTCACTTTAAATATACTGAATTACTTTGTTAACACTCTTTACGCATCTCTTTAACCAAACTAGCTGTATGTGTCAGGGAGTTAACGTAAAGGTCTAGCTGGAACACTTTTTACCATGTGCATTTGCACTTGGTCCTCAAATGTGTCTCTGATCAGTCAGACTGAAATCCGATTCAAATGTGGAGAGTAACGTGCAAGCCTTGCACTTAACAAGCATTTGACAATCTGTGCTGCTCCTCAATTTTTTGTTATGTGCAAAATAATATCACAGCTTTTCACACCACAATCAGTGTTTATACGAGGCTGTTAAGAATAATTATTTTGCTGTGACAACATGACTGATGTGCTTTAAAACAGTGTATTGCAGAGAGATGGTGAAAAACAACAAATCTAAGCAAAGTTTAAGTGTAATGGCATTTTGGTTAAGCTAATTGGCTCAACAAAAGTGTGATACGGAATTAAAATTAATCACACATCAGGGCATCAAGTAAAAAAAAAAAACAGTGATGCCCACATTTAGGTATGTTTCAATTTGTTTAAGCTAAAATGTTAAATTAGGTATTTGTCATGGCTATACTTCACATACCACAGTCCTGGCCATTCACTTTGCCAGAGTACTGAGCCTGGCATGTCTCTTCCCCTGTTTGCCTTCTAATTTTGGTTTCTCCAGAATCTGCCGTCCATTTGCCATCATGCCAACTGGCTAGTGTGGCATTTTGTTTGTTTGTGTAAGTTCCTTTACACTGAGTAGACTGAAGAAATATGTCAGGCAGTCCCTCGTCAGCGTCGAAGGCACTAACCAAGTAGACATAAACGGCTCACCCTGGTGTTTCCTGGCTTTTCTTCCTCTGCACCACGGTGAGCTTCCAAGAGGCTTCTGGAACTGTTTCTTTTTTTAACTGTTTAGCTAAAGCCTGCTCAGCATCTCCTCTGTTTGCATTACCTACCAAAACTACTGAAATAAATGGGTAGCTGCTGTGAGTGCATGATTTACCTGGACCATCCCGGAATAGAAGGATGAATCCCTCTAGATGTAGCAGAGGTGCCACTCATGGTAGAAGATGTTATAGTCTTTTTACACCAATGACAGATCAGGCTCTGTCACCCTGGTACTTCCCACTGCCGGGCCTCCACAGGTAGGTTCAGTGCCACCTTCACCCACCAATTCAACTAGATCAGGTCAGGTCCATATCTCCTTATCAGTGTGGAACAGAAGAAATTCAGAGAGGGTGCCCCAGTGTACAGAGTGTGCCAGCTCCTTGACTTGAGGTGATGGTGGAGCAGCTTACAAGACCTTGTTTGCTTATTTAACTCTGAGGCTGTTTAACTTAAGGAACACTGAATCCAGCACTTTCTTCTCGGACTGTTTCTGTTTAGTGGTTTACCATAAGGTAAGCAGGGTTCAGTATCTCCTTTGTTTGCATTTCCCACCAAGTCTCACCGGTATCACTCTTGACACTTGGTGGGAGTGAGTTGTTTACCTGGACTAGGCTGGAATATGTCAGTATGTTTACAGGTTCACAAAACCTAAAGTTCCAATTTGCTTGCTCAACCAAATGGCCAACAACGGTTAATAAACATTTGGCAGCCATTACACACCTTTATGAATTAATCTAATGAAAGCTTGTATTATTACAAGTGAACGTATAAACCATATGTCAAACAAACTGATCCTAAGGTGTTATCCTAAGGTGTTACTATTTCTCTGAAATGATTAGATCTTGAAAAGTGATTTAGTCTTAACTTCTTATGAATCAGTTACAAAATTCAGATGGTCCTTTTTCAACTTTTGAACTGGATAAATCACTCAACCTCTTGCTAATTTGGCCAGGTCCTCCTGATCTGCATTTTTTTTTTGCCAATTCTTGATTTAAGTGTTCATGATTTGTAGTGCCTCAACATTTTGTTACCTGGACTGAAACTTGTGGATTTCTTTTGAATGTCATTTTAATGTCAGTAGAGTGATGTCATAAGGAGTAATGCTGTGCCCCCAACTAGAAGGCCAAGACAACTTTTTTTTTACTAGCATATCACAGCAAAACAGCCACATTCAATAAGCTGTTATAGTCAAAGACTTGCTCTTAGAGGTGGAGATAAAGAGTTCTACAGCACACTGCCCTAGGGGCAATGCTGCTTCGATACCACTTCGAAGTGCATTTGGTTATGATGTGCCAGGTCACGAGTACAAGCCCTGCTCCGGGCAAATTCCCATTAGGCTAACATGAAAAGGCACCATGGGGAAGATGTTCAGGAAAAAAAAAATCAATTCAGAAATTCAATATCACACCAATAACAGGTCTTGCGATTCACCTCTCTCTCACCACTCATATCGTGGACTTCCCATTGATATTTTGTTTTGTTTGTTTTAAATCAAAAGCATTCTTGTGTGACAGTATAAAGAACTCCCTACTGCTCATCTCTTCAAAACTGCAGCAAGGGAGACACTGGCTTAAGGTCTGTTGTTCTCTTCCCAATTTAACAGTCCTGTGCTGTGTGGTTTCGAATCCAGGATAGGTGCAGCACATTTGCCTGGATATTGTTTGTCATGAGGTGCCACCAAACTCATTCATGATGATTCTGATAACTGGTACTTGAGCAGATTCCTCTGTGTGCTTTAATTTGATTCCTTCGGCGCTTTCTGAGAAGTACAGATCGGGACACCATATAGTCAGAGAGGAAAACATTGGTTGAGTTTGGAAAGAGGCTGTTGCTCAAGCTTCTTTTCTAATGGCTTAATTATGCCTCTGTTCAACCCCATTGTAAAATGTAAACAGTTTATTGCAGAGAAAACCTAAACTTCCTAAGTGGTTGCTAAGGTAAATTTACAAAAAAGGCTTCAAAACTCCCTCCCGCCTGGTGGCGCAGTGCTGATGATGCTCATGCCCAACCTTTCATATCTTACTTCAAAATACACAGTAACGTTTGCTTAAATATCAAAACGCGCAAGAATTCAGATACATTCTTATGTATGTGTTATAAATGTGTTTTTTTTTTTTTACTATTGTTTGAATAATTGTGTATTTATTATTCCTGTTAATATTTTCTCATGTTTTGGGTAACTCTGGACCGCTTTTATATGTATGTGTTTTGTTTCTCATTTTATATGAAACATTTTGGATCTTGCAGTTACATTCTGTCTGCCTCGACCCTCTCTCATTACAATTAGACAATAAAATTAATAAATCCCTGTGTGTAAAATTCTCCATTAACATCATGCTGTATTTTTGTGTCTGTGGCATGCGATGGTGCGCATGCCATGTAAGTTTTTATCAGAGGGAGAAACTGGGGGTGAGAGAGGAGGGGGTGTTAGAGGAGCTGACGGATTCACTTGACTATACATTACATTTTTATCATTAAAATCTTGTTGTTGGCACAGAAAACCACAACATGCGAATAATATCTCAGCCACTCCGAAGTCTGTGAGTGCCACTGCAGGGCTCATTACCACCGGTTTGTTTTCACACAGGACCATTTCTTCCTAATTGTGGATCGATTGTGCATTTCCTTACCTTTGTGTGAACAATTGTTGCGAAATGGTAGACAGCCGGTTAATTTCCCTGTTTGTTTTTTTTTATGTTCGTTTGGTGGCAGCATTAAAACCTCAATGAACTTTTGTTATCACTGTGGCATGCCCTCCTACAGGACCTCTTGAAATGCCATGCTTGTCTTATCTGTGAATATTTTTAACCATGCATGCTGGTACAACATTTTTCTGCAATTCGCACAGTACATTCAGTAAAACTAAATTCTGGAGAATGCATACCTGTCAAGTATCCCGTTTTGGCCTGCAAAGTCCCGTAATTTACCCTTCTTTACTGCCGATCTCGCGTATTCATATTTTCCCGTAAATCTCCCATATTTTAACCTGTATTATAAAAAAAAAACACCCCTCCCCCCAAAAAATCTGAGCTCTGTCACTAGCCTCACGATAACTGCAACTGCAGTAGCCTACTACAGGTACTGTAGGTGGCAGTGGTCGCAAGGTTAGTGTGTGAGGTCCATGGAAAAAAGAAGAAATAACTGACAGATGATGGACGCCAGGACAGAGAAGGAAGGCAATCCTGCCAAAAAACCAAAACCCTCGTAAAAATACCGCAATCAATGGGACAACAAATTTATTTTTCAGAAGAAGAGCAGGGTGGGGGACAGTCACGTGTTTTAAAAGATTTGTAGATTTAATATTGTTTAAAGAGTTAAGAAAAGCACGGCTGCCAAATTTTCCCTAAACCTTTGCGTAAGATTTTAAGCGCCGAGCGGGGGGGTGGGGTGGGGTTTCTGCCTTACATCCCAAGCGTCAAGCCGGGGGTGGGTACTTTCTTTTTTGCCGAAGATTGCTGCGACATTAGGTGGCCCACCTACCGTTGAGGAGTGTGCACAATGGGAAAAATAGAAAAAAATAGATTTTTAGCGTGAGAAAGGTGTGAAGACAGTCAGATGCGTGCGTCTCACGCTCATTATGTGAGAGTTGGCAGCCCTGGAAAAGTTATGTTAAATGAAAAGAAAAACTATACAAAAAAGCAATATGAAATGAATGTGTGTGAATGTGGAATGAAAATGAAATGTAAATGAAAAGACAATGTTAAATGAACAGAAAATATGCAAATAAGCCTTTAAATAAATGCTCTTCATAAATATACACTTTGTGTTTTCATTTAGGCTATGAATGTTCACTACGTGTCAGTGTCAACAAGGGTAGGCCAACATTGGCTTTATGCACAGCTGCACTGTGCATAATGGATAATGTGGCTGTAGTTTAATTCTACTCTATCTACAATAAAAAGAAAATGTTATTTGGATCATCCCAAGAATTTGTAAACTACAGCATGTCATTTAGCAATATAAACTAGGCACATTCATTTCCCACGCTTGAAGCAGATGTTAATGCTGCAAACTCACTACAACCACAAACCACACAACAACTGTGGGAACAAAAGTGAAACAAGTTTTAGTACACAACAAACAATGGGTGTACATGCATCTACACAAACTCACCTCTTTCACACCACAGCATAGAGTATTAAATGTTTTTTTCTTGGGCAAACAATGCAGATAAATGGTCTTATTGCAACAGTTTTTTCTGTAACATAGCCATATGCCAACACTAACAAATCCTGTCAAGGGCAGGTTTTATCCTACAACCTAAAGTGTCCATGCAGCCTTACATTTGATCTTTAAAACAGAGTCTGTTAAATTACTATTAGGAGTTCAGATCAATCAAAATATTAAGGCATTTAGGAAACAAATGTTGAAAAACCATCTTGCATACATGCCACATGAAACATTCTGGCATTGCAACTTTCGATACCACTCATAGTGTTTTCACCGGGCGAATCTTGCTCAGGAGTGTGTGACTGGGGAACAGTTTTGTCAGTTTTGAAAAACTTTCTTTGTAATTATATGGCCAGCTATTGAATGAAGATTAAGTGAAATATAAAGATCATTTTTGTGCACCCCAAACATGGCCACCATTTGTGGGAGGATTATTGATCAGTTTTCTGGAATGCACTTGGGTTTGAAAACAGCTTTTATGCTCATAAACACACCAGGCAAGTGAGCAAGCCACCTCAGACCACGAAAAAAATTAGATGTAAAAAAACCCTTATTTGGTGAGCTTTGGTAAACACACAATATGTTTTAATAAGTGTATAATAAGGTCATTATTTGCATTTGTGGTGATTTGATGTATTATATGCATACTATTTCATGAAAAGAAAGGAACGTTTCTAATACAACTTTATCTGAAAAATGAAATTTGACCTATGTTCAAAATTGTTTTTTGGAAAAACAGTTCTTCTCAGTGTTGGACGACGGATCTCCTCTCATCATTCTTGGTGACTTCAACCTCCCAAGCGACGAGATGCTGCCCTGCGGACTCGCCAGGTTCCTGTCGTCTTTTGGCCTGACTCTCTGCAAATCTCCTCCGACTCACAAAGCAGGCAACACTCTTGACCTAGTATCCACCAGATCACTTCCCAAACTCTACATACTGTCTACTCTTCTACATGTCTCTGATCATCACCCTCTCTCCCTCAAATTTCCTCTTCAGTCCTCCTCAACGCCCCTGCGGACAGCACCTACATCTGCCACAGAAATCTCTCTTCTTTCTCTCTATCCTCTCTCTCTTCATCAGTCCTATCCTCATTACCTCCTCCTAACTCTACCAATCCCAGTCCTTCCTCCCGAAGCCGGGACCTTGGATCGATAGTGCTCCGTGTGTTTGTTGTGTGCAGTGTTTTCCCTCATTGCAGGTACCCGTTCGTGGCTGGTAAGTGTCGCTGAAGCGGGCTGGGCAGTGAGGGCGAGTGGACCAGGGCCACGAGGCTGAAGTGCAGCCATGGACAGGAGACGAGACCGGAGGACAGAAGACTCATGACGCATGCTACCCCAGCCAAAAGGGAAGTGTTGAAGGCATAGGGAATGAGTGTGGCAGCACGCCAGGCCTGGGGGAGCGTGTAGGAGTCTGAGCGACTGTGTGTGTTTGGCAGGTCCATGGAGTGCGAGGAGGCCACCGGAGAGGACGCGGAGGAAGTGGATGTACGAGAGAGGGCACCAACACGGACACGGGAATCCAAGGAAGGGTAGTGGCTGTGAGCATGCGGCTGCTCGGGAGAGCTGGAAAGCCGAGCGGACAAACAGCGAGTGGACTGATTTGTTGAGGAAGTAATGACGCTGCCCGAAGGGATATACGGTTTGAGGAAATTTTTGTTTAGTTTAGTTTTGTCTATTTTGGTGGAGGGGGCCTCCGGTGGGAGCGATGAGGTCCACAGAGTTAGGACTACTTTATTTTGTGTTTGTGTTTCCTTTTTGTCCCTTTCCCTGTTTGGTAAAATGTTTGTTTGCAGGGCTTTTAGCTCTGACTCAGTACATAAAAAACTGTAGGTTGTTCTCTCATCTTCACTGCGTAGTAATTGTAATGTTCACTAGCTTCAGCCTGCTTACTGTGTAACTCATTTTGTTTGCTGTGTGTTGCTGGATTTATATTTATTGCTGTGATATAGTTGGGGTTTTTTTTGTTTGTCTCTGTGGCACGTGTGTATTGGGAACCAGCGCCTGTTTTTTTTCTGTCTGTGGTCAAACAATAAAAGTGCAGAAACATTATTTTTCTGCGAATATCTCATCCATTTCCTGTGCTCCCCCCGAGGTCCAAAAGGGGTCCAATAAAGTGGGTGTAAGTCCTAACTGCCCAACAAAATATACGCCATGGGGGTCTCTTACCCCGGGCCGCCCCGGTACCACAAGCGCATCTCTCCACCGGTGTAGTGGCTGTCAGAGGTCCTGCGAAGCAAACGAAGGGAACTGAGAGCAGCCGAAAGAAGATGTAGCATAACCCTTAAGAACATTGACCTCCTTTCTTATCGCTCCATCCTATCCAATTTTGCAAACGATTTAACTTCTGCAAAATCTTCTTTTACAGATCCAAGTTCGAAGAATGTCCATCTAAACCTTGTAAGCTCTTTGCCACTTTTCATGCCTTCTCAAATCTTCTCTCCCTGTATCTCCACATCTCTCACCAGAAGACTTTGTGAAGTTCTTCAAAGAGAAGATCGACAACATCAGAAGGCCGTTCCCCCCAACCACCACGCTGCCTGCCACTCCGAGACCTGACCATGCTGCTCTGTTCGACACCTTCACACCCCTCCCTTCTGAGGAGGTGTCACTGTTTTTGATGTCCAGCAAACCCTCTTTGTCTCCATTTGACCCTCTCCCATCAGCCACACACCAGATGATAGCCCTTGATCCCATCCCGCACATTGCCTACATTATCAACGGCTCCCTGACAATTGTTCCGTTTGCCTTCAAGTCTGCTGTGGTCACACCGATTCTGAAGAAACCTTGGCTGGATTCTTCAGACATCAACAACTACTTCTCTCTTTCATTTCCAAAGTCTTAGAACATGCTGTCTATAATCAGATCAACCTACTTCTCTCCTGAACAGCACCCACCACCTCAAACTGGACCCCAGCAAGACTGAGCTCCTTTTCATTAAAGGGAGTCCATCACCAAGCCACGATCTCACAGTTTTTTTGAGAACTCAGTCATTGCCCCTTCTAAGAAGGTATGAAATCTTGGTGTTACTTGAGGAAGATCTGTCTTTCTCACCACAGGTAGACCAGATCTCCAGAACATACAGATACCTTCTTTACACCATCAGAAGGATCCGACCCTTTCTCTTCAGATTCTTTGCAGATTCTTGTTCAGTCTCTTGTCATCTCCAAACTGGACTACAGCAACTCACTACTGGCTGGACTTCCAGATAAGGTAACTAAACCACTCCAGCTTATTCAGAATGCAGCCGCAAGATTAGTCTTCAACGTTCCTAAGCTCACACACACCACACCCTTGTTACGAAACCTTCACTGGCTCCCTGTATACACTCTAATTAAATTAAAATCTGTAACACTTGCTTTCAAAATCAAGAATGGTCTAGCACCCTCATACATGATGCATTGATCAGACAACGTATCTCTTCTCGTCCTCTCAGGGCTTCAAGCACGGCTCGTCTTGAGCCCCCGCCGCTCAAAAGAAGAGGGAAACATTAGACTCTTCTCAGTCTCGCCCCCTAGTGGTGGAATGAACTCCCTCTCACCATCAGATCGGCAGAGTCTCTTGATGTTTTCAAACATCGGCTAAAGACCCACCGACTCAAGGAGCACCATCTCTTATTTTGCTTGCTTACAAAAAAAACTCTCCTAATCTTGTTTTATATTCTTTTACACATGTTGTCTTATATGCCACGATTGGTGTAGTTAGGTATCAGTGACGGTGTTGATCAGGTGTAGTTAGGTATCAGTGACGGTGTTGATCAGGTGTACTGAGCTACAGTAGCATGGTCAATTGGTGGATGTTGAATTAAGTCTTGCTTTACAGGTCCTTGATACAGTTGCGGACTACTTGAGCACTGATGTACATTGCTCTGGATAAGGGTGTCAGCCAAATGCCGTGAATGTAATGTAAAGGTTGGAAATTTCTTTTGTTTCTTTTTTGTTTCCCTATTTTTTAAGAACTACTGCAATTGAGAAGAGGACACACAGCATTAATTTTTTTAAATTCAGCATATCTGTTAAATGTCATGTGTGGCGTTTCAATGTGAAAATAAACTATTGTGATGCTATTCTTTCTCTGTATGTTACTACAGACCCCAGTAAATTGACCATTATGCTGGCTGTGTATGCGAGCACAGGTTTTACCATTCATCAAAATGTCACCTGTAATGGCTGGTAAATTAGCCATGTGTTTCCAAGACCTGAATAGGGCTAATAAATCTCACTGGTAGAAAGAATGTTTGCAAGATATAGTTCATATGACCTTTATTTTGACCTCACAGAACTTGAAGTTGACTTGTTCTGTTCAAATGGATCAAATGCTCATGAAACATGATATTACTTCAATTAGATTTCCCTGTATATTTTTATTTATATATTTGTGGGCAAAAGTTCTGTTCATGACTTTGGTTGCTTACAAGTATTACTGTGATTGAGCTATAATATTCAAATAACACAGTTATATGCATATATTGTCTATGTCTGATGAGGAAAAGGCTGATACTGGCTGTTAGCCCAGTGTAGCACATACAGAATGAATGCAAAAGAGCAGGTAAACTACACAGTTGATCTAAGAACACACTCACTAGAGTGTAGAGATTACCACTGGCTTTTAACAGTGATCTAGTCGACATATGGGCGACATATGACGGCGGGAGAGGTGGAGGGTGAAGAGTGTCCATGATAAATTCCTGAATAAACTCACCTGCTGATAGAGAAAACAGTTGATGAGGAGCAGTTTGATGGTACGGCTTTTTGTAACCCTGGAGGTGGATCTGGACCATGAAGTTGTAACCAGTCGGCAGGGTGGAGAAAATGGTGAGAGGACCAGGTGAGTTCCTCTCCTTACTGACCTGATCTGACCGTTTCCCTGATGGACAGGGCAAACCACTCAACAGAGTTTGAAGGATGAGTAGTAGGTGCATAGGCTGTCACGGAATCTTCCTTCTCTCTCCTCAGCAGTCAGAGAGGTGTGCCTTAATTGCGCAGGTTACCTGGCTCCAGAGTGGTACCCAGGAAGATGTGGGGTACCGATGGATGCTGGTGCGGGTGATGGAGGTGATCGGGAGTGGGTGGATGGCGACAGGGGCTGAGGGGCTGGCCCGAGATGTGGGCTCATATGTTGATCTGTAGACAGAGCTGGATCAGAACAACAAGGGTAGTGGGGAGCTCCCATCCTAAGCCCCTGATGGGTCTTAGATATTAGCTCATGCTGGAGTTACAGGATTTCTCTGCAAGCCAGAATATGCTCCAGGAGGGCCTCCCGGTTTAGCCCACCAGTCTCAGCTGCTGGTCTCGCTGTGGTGTCGCAGAGTGAGGAGAACTCCACTGAGTTCACAGCAGTAGGCTCAGTCAGGAGAAGGCTCATACTGGCTGTTAGCATCATGTAGCGCAAATGGTAACCCCAAACATGGGGTGAACATGAAAGAGCAGGTAAACAATGCAGTTGACTTAAGAAAGCTCTTAGAGAGCAGATATTCCTACTGCAAAATTGTGTTCTCAAATACACAACAAGATAATACAGCAATAAACTGGAGTACTCACAGTGAACACAGAATTCTAGGCTAGATTTGATATAAAGACTCAATGACTGAGGGGCAAATTAATGATGCTGACCTGTTTGTATTTTCAGTTCCTAATAACAATCACAAGACTTGTGTGCATACGTTTATGTTTACGTTGACATCATTTAGCAGACACTCTTATCCACAGTATCATACAAAGCTTGACTCAAAACCTTTGGTTTACTAAGTCGCTGACAGCGAAGTTACACACCTTAACAAACCCTGTAAAATGAAAAACGTCAGGTTAAAACACAAGTAAGGAGGGCCAGTTTGGAAGTAAATGGCTCAAGGTTTTTAAAATATTAAAAAAAATTATAGAAGAGAGATAAACAAGAGGACTGGTTTGTCACCAAGGTGCTCTTCGAAGAGGTGGGTCTTCAGATGAAACATGACAGCGAGGGACTCCACAGATCTGATGGCAAGAGGGAGTTCATTCCACCATTGGGGCCCCATTTTTTTCCTTCTATTTTCTATTCTTGCATGTCGTTTTATAATGGCTTTTCAGTGTCAATGAATTTAAAAATAAATCTTTTCGACCCATGGTGGCACAGTGGGTAACACTGTTGCCTCACACCTCCATGGCTCTGACATAATAAATGTACTGTCCACTTTATTAGACACTCATAACCTGCTGACACACATTGTAGATGTAAAATGATTGGTTATTATTGTTAGTCATCTTCTAAATGTTCATCAGTGGTCGGTTTCTGGCCACTGGATTCTGTTGGTTGGGTATTTTGGTCTGTGCTCAGCTATTCTCTGCTGAGGTGTGTAAAACTCCTGTTATGAATATTGATGAATGATAATTCAGTGAAAGAGGTACAGAAGACTACAGCATGTAATTGTATTATTGCATTTGTAAAAATTGTATCTGGATGGGAAGAAAGATATTGTTATATAATATGAAATATATACAAGTGTACGTAAGTGTCTGTTCAGTGAATACTGTTTAAAGAATCTGCATTTTGAGTTTCTGTAAACTAAGCGTGAGAAGCCTGTACTATGAAAAAAAAACATCGATTACTAGTGATAATGGCAGCTTCAGATGATTTCTATTGTTTTCTTTCAAATTTCAAATGTATGTTTATCAACTCACTGCTCACATCCTGATAAGTGAACCCCATATGGAGACTTGTGAGACTTTATCAGTTTGGTTTCATTCCATCTCTTCACTGCCATACAAGCTGAGGGCTGCCAGGATCTAAGATGGCTAAAGGATAGCAGTGAAAAGAAGTAGTCTGTGCATTAGTGCCTGACAGATAGGCAGAATGAGTGTAGAGAAAGGCATGATGGCTGAAGTTTGGAATAGCAGATTTTCCTGCAGAAATATCAGGGCAATCACCAGATGGAGGGGCTGGGAGTGACAGTGCGATGGGCTGAAGAGACAGACTGCAGCAGAGGAGAACAGACGACGAGACAAAGAAAGGCTGGGCGAGAGGTGGGAGGCAAGGAAGTGAGAGTTAAATTAAGGAGAACGGAAAGCTGAGAAATTGCAACGAAAGGTTACTGTTAACTTCTGGGACAAAATGTCAGTGAAAAACCTCCAGCATAATTTTGACCTGGGATGATTTTAGCCATTTCTCTCTGTTTCACAGACACATGGTTGGTCAGAAGTATTTTATTAGCCTACTCTGTACAGACACTGACTGGATATTTATCAGGTACAACAGCAACGTTTGTGCATTTTTTAGGTGGAAAATTACAGTCTAAAGCTCTATTGCTGCCCAATCTTTCAGTCACCAGCCCATCACCACCCACAGCATCAATGGAAAGGAACCACAATATTTTATGTGTTGAACTAGCCCCTAACCCTAACCATTGCTCGTTCTCAGAATTGTTCAAAATAATAGTTACATTTTATAATAATAGCCTTTATAAAACTAAAACTGTAAACATGTTTCTCACAGCAATTCAAAACTAACACTAACCCTAATCCTAACTCTAAACCTAACAGTCACCAGTTAATGCAGATACTGGCAGTGTAAATGCACTGTGCACGAAAAAAGCCCTAAAACGTGATCACAAGCACGTATTTGGCTTACATTGTATATCGTGATTGTGATGGCCAAACCCATGGCCACACTCTAAAGGCGGTAACCTTTTGTATATTCATTTCTTTGTTGAAAACAATGACACCACATTTTAGTTCAAATAAGTTTATTGATTGGTTTGATACATTTGTTCTATTTGTAAGCGCGGACACTTAGTTCACTTATGTATGCATTCCAGGTCATTATTTTGATGAAGTTCTGAACAAACATTTGTTTGTGTGCGTTTTTTACCTGCAATCATCCTGGAAGCTGCCAGACAAAAAATGGTGGCCAGGGTGTGGACCCTTAAGTACAAAGAGGGATAATTTGGCTGTACCACAACTTTCTGCTGGGGGGTGGGAGGGTGGGGGTGGGGGTTGTGTGTTTGCTTTACATTAGAAAACTAAAGAAGTTATCTTTATTTAAAACAGTTGAGTTTAGGGTTAATGTTTTGATGATCTTTTTTGAAGTTAAGTTTATTAACAAACCAGATTATACTGAACTGTTTGTTGTTTCACAACTGTATGTGTTTGAGTTACCCCTTGTTCAAATGGTTTGATCAGCCATTATATATACCTAGTATATATACCCAGGTGTGTCATTTAGTTGTTAGGTCTCATTATTTGTCTGTGTTAGGTTTGTTGAAACAGTCTGTTGGTTTTGTTAAGTTTGCCTGAGTTTAACTGATGTTGAGATGAAGCCTCATGAGGATTCAAACCACTGTCAGGACCCGATCCGTGCCGGCTGCCCGATCGGTTCAGCACATGCGTGCACATGCGCTCTTCGACAGCTGCCATGTTGCTGCCCGATCCGTCGCAGGTTGTAAAATACAGTCATGCACGACTTTACGCCACGCTTTACAGATCTGTGTGTTCTGCTAATGAGATCCTCCCGCGAGGATGTGTGTGTTTTATTCAGGCCCGAGAGTTTATTGAGAGCAGAACACAGGCTTGTATGGATCAGCGGGGCTTTAAAGTCAATGCTATATGTGCAGTGTATGCTGGACAAACAGTTAAGAGCTCCACACACAAACATACACTTGATCAAGGTTGGACAATGGTTCATTTCTCATCCAACCTTTTTTCTTACCTGTATTTTTTCCCCAATTTGCCTGGGTTATTTATTGCACAATAAAGATGTGTCTAATTTGTTTTTGTAGTGATATTTGGTCTGTCATCACATTAAATGTTTAAGCACTGTAGGCTTATATTTTTCTTATTTCTCTTATGTAAAAATCATAAATTTAAATGGTCGATCATGAAAATATTTTGCCATCATCTGTAATCCATACAGACAGGTGTTTAATTCCTTCTAAGTATATATATGTGTGTGCTTCTATACATAATAACTGTAAGTAATTTAAAAACAAATTATTACATGAAGCACTTAAACACATTTTAAAAATCACTATAGTTATTAAAATAACCAGATGAAGTGAAATTATATTTATAGCATTTATTGCCATTTATATTTATACACATCCATATATTAGACAATATATGGACATATACACAGTGTATGTTCATGACAATAAATGCTTGAAAAAATCCCCCTTTTTAATGTAAAATTTCCAGTATACTTTCCAGTATAATTTTTTTTCCAGTAAAATTTATCTTATGTGTGGATCTGTGTGGATCACACTGTCTACCATAAAGCGTTTCATTCGGTCAAAGTTTGTGGTGTCTGGCATGGATCAGGCAGCAACAAGGCGGCTTTCGGAGAGCCCGCGGAACGGATCGGGCAGTCGGCACGGACCGGGTACTGACAACCACTTTATCCAATTGGTTCGAGAAAGGGTTCATTACTCAAAGCTTCATGTGCACAAGACACCACCTACTGGCCAGATGTATAATTATCAAAACTGTATGACCAAATAACTGCTCAACATAAATGATCACATATGTGTATAACAAAATATTGTGTGTATTCTGTGTCTTAATTTTACACAAAATGGTAATATCATATGGTATGGCAAGTTGTGTATGCTTGTGTAGCTTAGACAATGATGTACAAAACAGGGGGAATTCTTTGTTCATTTTTATTCAGAAAAAAAAAATTTCCAACTGTTTTTGATTTTAAGCGATTCCTTTTTTTTTAAACAACCTCTCTGGCCTTTGAAAACACACTTTCACATGGCACAGAAGATGCCGGCGTGCACAAAAACGTAAGAGCAAGACTGTATAATAATTGGGGTACAGTAATTTTTGCCTCTCCCAGTACTCCAGAGGGTTTTCCAGCCTGCTTGTAGTTGGCTCTAAAAGGTAGCACTATACCTCCACAGTGGCATCTGCTGTCACATTGTGGGTCTTAAAGGATATACAGTGTCTGTTACATGTCTTTTTTGCACAATAAACAAAAGTCAACATGGTAAAATTGTGCATTTGTAATATTGTAATTACTTGCATATCCTCCTTATTCTCATGCTAGGCACGGTAAAGCCCTAGCTTGGATGGGGTGTTGTTATTGTACCCCAACTCCTTGGAACACAATACCGTTGTATAAAAAAAGAAACAGTGAAAAATACACTTCTTAATAAGCAAACCTAATGCATCTAAAATTGTTAGATTTAGCTAAACTTATTAGGAGTTATAAGTACAAAATATTTCCACACAGGGGAAATTCTCCTCTTCCTAACTGGCTCCATCCTCTTACCTAGCCTTCTCTCCTCACTCTCGTAAATCTTCAAACTATCTATCTCTCTCTCTCTCTGAACTCTCCAAGGTATCTCCAAACTATATAAACGCTATCCAAACTCTAGAATCCAAACTATCTTAACTCTATCCAAACTCTGAACTGACCGCAACTCTCTATCAAAAACCCCACATTTTGAATGGGGCTTGAGGGGTTTATATCGCTAGCAAACCCCGCGGGCAAAATCTGAACCACTTCCCGAAGCAGTCACGTGGTACAGCAGGCAGCGAGGTTTCGGACGTCATCATTTTTGGCTCCTCCCCTAAATGAAGCAAGCCTCGAGACGCACTTCGCCGAAACGCCCCCTCCAGTACTCGCCACACGCTCCGAAGCCTCGGCACGTTGTGTTTTTCTAAAAACATTTTGAGACTCCTCATGGACCTACACTCCGATCCCTCATAGACACAGTGATGGTTGCATGAAAATTTGTGAGATCAGTTTGGGAAGCCACACCTTTGTTTCATTTAACATTTGTGAAATAGACACTAAAGGCATAATGAAATAGAATTTTTTGTTTATTTATCACCATCAAGATTTTCATTGTAGTATGTTGTATTTGATCATGGCTTCAGTGACACTCTTAAAACAGTATTATATTGCTTGTGCAAGGATCACTTCACTTACACATTTGCTGTATAATTAAAGATACAAATGGTGTTGCTGGGTCAATGAAAGACAACCAACACTAAATATAGAATTAAATACCAACATAATGAACACCAGATGAATTATCTGAGAAGATATTTGGACAGTAGACCATTATCATCAAAGCCTTGACACTGAGAGTTGCATGTGTTGTGCTTGTCTGTCAGATGCAGTGGTATTATTGGAGTTTTGAAAAACTACATTTACAGGACAGTGTTTAGATGCACCTACCTTATTTGTACAGTCTACAGCTCATTCCATTCCAAATGTGTTAGTCATTCTCTTCAGGAATAATCACTTTCTGCTGGCTGGATATTTCTGGCTGGCAGACTGTTGTGACACTGACATCTGTAAAACCTCCAGTGCTGCTGATGCTCCAACACATAATTCAAGGAACCCACTGAGCATACCTTATTCACGGCTGCCTTTTGTATCACCACCCCAATATTAAAGACTTGGCTTTTTGTCTGCGCTCAATATAATACAGGTCCAAGTTGGCACCACAAAATTTGCTGCTTCTGTTTCAGCACCTCAAACCTGTGGAACCTACAGTTACTGCAGATAATTACTGAACCTGTCAGTATGGTGTGTCATTTTCAGAACAGCTTGAAATTTTCTGTCTTGACCTTCATGCATAGCTTATTATTTCATTATGGGAGAGCCACTTAATTGTGACCAATTATCTCAGACTAAATGTAGGCAGCTTTGTCGAGCATGACCCTGCCTTGTTCTGGTGGGCATTTAAGAGTTTCTGTACTGTTAATAACCTGTGAAAAGTAATGATAAGGAGGCATGAATACGGATGGACGTGGCACTTAGACCATTCTGGAAACGGAGGGCACAAATAGCATTGCTAGATATGACAACCTGGCTTGGCTGCCAGTCAGACTATGTCCATGTTCTATATCAGAGCATTTTTTTTTACTGAAAGAACTTTAAAATAGTCTGAGTTCAACATATTCACATTAAGGGCATTATATTATCCTTCAAGGTTGAACAGTTGTAATTGCTCATCATATCGGTGCATTGAAAAATGGGGCTCTCTGAGAAAAGTGGTGATAATAATTGGTCAGTTAAGTGCTTACAGAATGAGATGAGCTTTTTTAACCTCTCTGTCGAAGCAGCCATCCAAAGTCTTTCATTTTCATTTTTAATGAGTACAACAGTTTCACATGAATCCAACACCCTCCTTCAAGTCTGAGGCAAGATCCTGTTAGAGCTATGGCTTATTGTCACTTTGACCTCAAAACGGATGTGAACAAATTCTTCCAAAGCAGGCTCGAATTCGAGCAGCCACATTGTTATTAAAATATCCAAGCTAAGACTCTGCGATAATGCAAAGTTCATCCGTTTTTCGAACATCACTTCAAAATCCATTTTACCGTGCCTAATGTTTTCCGGCTAAACGCCGTTCTTGCAATCTGCAGACCAGCATTCCCAAGTACTGTTGCCATCTATTCAGACTTATTTATTAATCATTTCTGTCCTTCATTCTGAGGTAGCAGCTGCAGGCTAGCATTTCCCATTCTGAGTGAAGAGGCTTGCTGTTCGTTTGGGGGCTTGCATGGCTAACAAAGCACTGTGTCTGTGAGCTCCTCCATTATTATTTTTTTTCTTTTTTTGCAGAGCAGGAACGAGGGCAGCAGAAGGAGGAATGCTGCCCTGGCTGTGCTCCTTTGTCCCCAGCTACAGCCAGATAATAATTACCAGCTCTTTTGTCCGAGCCACGTTAGCCTCCTTGAGATATTGTCGTAATAATGACCCTCTCCTATATATCACTTTGATAAGTGTCAATACAGGCCAAAAACTAAATTGACCCTTTTAACAATCGGGGCAGCATCCCTTTTCATTGCTATATATTGGAGAGACATGCTAAATCAACCGGAAGGAAGGCTGGCACCCACCTCTCCATTCACCTTTTAATCTGTTATTGACATTTTTGACGACAGTCCAATAATGACTTATAAGTCACTTTTATGGAAGTGGCAAATAAAGTCAGACCCATATTTCCTGACAGTGCCTTGAAGCATAGTCTATAAAATATAATAGAGTTAGTACCTCTTATTTATTCGCTAAGTCAAACATTGTAGAGCAACCTTTCGAACAGTTTACAAAGGCTATTGTTAGGGAAATGGCCAGGGACTGAAGGCCACCTAATTGGTTCTCCAAGAGCACCAAACTGAGACAGCACTCTCTCTCTCACTCTCTCTCACTCTCTCTGTCTCTCTCTCTTTCGCTCTCTCTCTCTCTTTTTCTTTCCTCTAAAAGTGTCAACACCAGCTAAGAAGGGTCTGTCCATGTTACCAATAACACACACAGAAAGGCACCATTTTGTTAAAAGGTAAGACTTGGTGGGAATTACATGCTGTCAGAGGCAAAGCCAAAGAGTTGTGAAGTCGTGTCATACAATCCCTCGGGGATGCACTACTTTAAAACAACAACGATTATACACATGCTCCATCACTAAGAGTGTCAATGGAACTTCTGTCTGAACCTAAGATATTTCAGAGGGAGGTCTGGAGATCTAGCCACTCAGATCAATTGCTCGAGAAATTAGCGTGAATTATTAATGCGCACATTCCTTTTTTTTAGTGATGGAAAAATCATTTGAGATGGATTTAGTTCTTGGCTGGAGATTCATCCGTTGTTTAAGATGTCAATATTAGTCGTTAAGGTTGGCCAACGTCAGCCTAGCTGCTTATTTTTAAACAGGGGCAAAGGGAAGAGCGTTCGGGTACGCAGTGTGGACCTCTCAATCTTTTGACCTTCAAGAAGGCACTTTACCTGGCATTGCTTGATAAATATTCAAGGGATCTCATGGTGCATGTAAGAGGATACTTGGCTTTTGAGTCCTAGCAATAGCATAATGTACCACTCCAAGGAGACTTTTGTTTTTCCTTAGTAGTCCATATGGAATGGCATAAAACATGAGACAGAGTGGTGTCTCTGCAAGGTCATGTGACTGTGATTCATGCTATTGAAATTGGATCCCTGTGGCTATATTACTCAGTGTTATGGCACTGATTGAAATGCAAGACTACCACACAAAGCTGAGCGGTAGAAGTCCTTGACTTGTTTTTAATGCTAGAGAACCCACTGTCATTGTAGTTACACTGCCAATAAGATGCTGAAGGAAGCCTCTTCTGCATTCCTTCATGAAACTCAAAATGCATTAACTTTCTCCTGCAATTTGAACAGATAATTGCATTCTGTGTACACCACAGATGATGACCTGGAGATGTAATTATTGTATCATTTCCCCTCTGTTTGCAGGCCCCCTTTTAAAACGGCAGAGCATTCAGCTGTCTTTCAAGTGTGCTTTAATTGGAATATTTCACTTTGATGGTGTGGTTACCTACTCAGAGAAATAATTAGGTGAAGGGACGCTTCACCTCTTTCATAATTTCATGAAACTCGGTCCAGCTAATCGTGTCCGGGGTCAAATCAACTGAAAGTATGAAACACTGGAGCATGAAAATATGCAATAATGAGTGCAAATAGTCAGGGGTAAAGGCACTGAGTGAGTTTAGGGCCTCTATGCTATTTCCTTCAAATGTTACAATCTATTCATTGAATATAATATCAATTATTAATCGGAGTGCAGGAAACTGTTAATTGTTTAACATTAAAACAGGCAGGCACATTTTGTTAAGAAAGGTCTTTAACAAATATAACTGCAAAAAGTAGTGTGATAGAACTGAAGGTAGGATGCAGGATCAGCGTTCAGGTAGACTTTGATACGCTTCGGGTATTTTTCTGTTTTTATTTTCCTCTGTGACCGTTCGAGAGCAGTAGTAGGAGCACATAGTTTACCTTTAAAGAAGGGCCTGCACAGCCAAATAAAGAGCTTTGATTATGGAAATAAATAGTAATATATATAGTGCTTTGTGAGCACTTTGGATACAGAATAAAATGAAAGAAATATTCTCATACCATACACTGTCAAAAAACATCAGTGAAAACATTCTGCTTGCCACTTGACTGCCTTAAAACATCATTATTGTTGTATAAGTTTAATTTAACATACTCATTACCCTATCTGTACAGTGTGGGCTACATTACTGGAACACTTACTATAGCAGTATCGTGTGGGAGAGCGCTGGGAATTCTCTGCTGTTGTTTCAGGTATGACTGCAGAATGGCAGATTTCCAAAACCCAACTCAATTAAGAATACGACACATAAAACCCCCGAATTATGAGCTTATGTTCTACCAAAAACATCAGGGTATGTGTCAGAGCCACAGTATGTTCCTCTCTGTGCATACAAGATTCTGGACTATGTTACAGAGGCCTCAAAACTAAATGTAAAATGCATATCTCCAGTATTTAATGTGTCCTCATATTGCATTTAATATAGTTTCCATTTTTCAGATGAAACTTGCCGACATATTCCTCAGCATACATCTGCAGAAATATTTCCGTGCTTCTTCTGAATACCATTTGTAACTCTAGGCACATTAAAAGATTTTGAGGTTTCGGGTTTGTTTTTTTTTCCAAGTAATGCTTTCTTGGTAGCTTCACATGCTTTTAGACCCGTGGTACTCAGTCTCCTCGAAATGGAAGGATGGACATTTCAATTAATTTGATTTCTCTGTGTACCAGCAAGTTGGAAGACCTTTCAGAGCAGTCTGAAATCTTTTCACACTTTTATGTCTTGGCCAGTTTAAATTCTTTTCATTTTTCTTACTTTACTTGTTATCAGTATCAGCGCTTGGTGATTAATCAGCAATCTATTACTGTATTATCTACATACTCTACATATCACCACTCAGAGCACCTCAGTCCAGAAAGGTTTAAGCCACACCCACTTAGGGTTTTGTAGTTAAAACAACAAACTGTAAATGAAAAACGATAAACTATAAATATATAAACCAGGAACCCATTTTGAAACCAAGATACGTAGTCCTAAAAATAATCATTAAATTAATAACAAGCCTTCATATTATGCGCACCATATAAAATTCTTTATGAAACATGATTCTTTGGGAAATGGGGGAGCCAACTTATGTGGCATGTTGTATTTTGGAGAGCGGGGCTTGATTTCTCCCAGCGTAGTGTGCTGTTTATTTCATGACGACTGTTTCGGTCTTGCCCAGTTGTTTGGAGCTCTTTTTGAACTCAATGTTTTTGCTCCACTTCCTTCTGCAAGTGTTTGTCTTTATTTTACCTTCTACATAAATCTCCCCTTTCCATTTGAGGTGCACAGGAGACAGAAACTTGCCTGGCAGCTAAGGTGTGTTTTGGTTGCTGCTTTTGTGTATGAGTGACCATGGATGGGAAAAAAAGGAGAACATCTTTAATTAAAGGACACAGCTGTAACTCTTGAAAGTACATGGATGGAGGCGTTAAAGTAGCAGTAGTGTGCACAAAAGTACAAACTGGCAAAATAAGTCCTGATAGACAGTAATATTGCACTGGATGTTGGCAGCTTTTTTTCCCTGCTATATATTTTTCCTGCTTTTTTTATTACCCTAAAAAATAAATAACTTGTGCTTAATGGCCATTTAGACTGGAAATTAAATACATGAAAGCTTACTAACTTTTGTGCAGCACTGTGTATCAGTGTCTAATTTAATTCAAAGTCATGGTTAATTCTATTAATGTCTGAATGGCTAAACAATTTTAGCTATTATACTGTACCTAACTGTACCTAAGGAATATACCCATTCGCTTCAAATACCATTGCATTGACTAATCATAAGCATGTTGTGCACTTTGAAGCAAGAATACTACCATGCACTTTAACTCTAACAAGTCTATTAATGCATCCACTTGAAAGGAAATGCTTTGTTGTGGGGATTTAAGTGGCTTTAGCATGAGTGTGTGTGGTTTTTTTTCATATACCACATATGTGGGTTTTTAATAGACCATGTGTGATATTATCCATTATACATGGAAAGAAGAGCCAGAGCTTAAGCTTTAAGTTTTAGGAAGCATGAAAGTTAAACAATTGTCTGCCCACTTGTGACATGGACTGCTTGTTTTAATAAATAGTAAATGGTAAATCTGTGAGCCTTTTAAAAGGTCCAGTGAGCTGTCAGGAGCTCTTTAAACAAAGAGATACAATGAGTGGTGGGATTGCAGTGGGGAATGAAACAAAAAAACAATGGCATAATGGAGCCATTACATGCATTTCAGCATTTGATGGGGGTGGGGGGCTATGGGAATGAATTAAGCCCTCTAATTTAGTGCCCTAGTGCCATTAATTAGCTTGAATATAAATTATAGAATGCATCAAAATGAAGTGAATGTGTGAAAGACTGGATGTTTTACATTCGAATGACCATTCTGTAACGGTGGATGCTGGATGCAACAACAAAAGGAGGTAGGCGTTGAATGTGACCCATGCATTTTCAGCCCAGGCTTGGTGTTTTCAGTGGCAGGCGCGATATGGGGTTTGGTGAAAATGAGAAAACGTAGTGTGTGGTGACCCAAACGTAAGGTTACGCTCAACGCTTTCCCTGCAGCTGCTTTCATCCTGATCGCGCCCACATCTCCAGCGAGGGAGGCCCACCGACGAGCTTGAAGCGAGGCTGACAAGTCAGCGTTGATGAAAAGCGGTGGGAAAAGAAGCAGCTTTGCACCGGCTAATTAATCATGACAACCTGAAAACACCCACACCTCTGTTTCTCCATCTCTGCATGCCGGTGTTGCGTTTCTCACTCATGGATCCACTGTGGTGGCTCTGGGATCAATACAGGACAGAAACAAGCTCTCCTCTGATGAGAGGAGCACTGATGAAAGCGGCAAGAAGCTGCGTGTTCCCAAGCTAAAAGAGGGAGGCAGCCATGCCTCCCGATTTGATGTGTCACAACAGCCTGATTGAGTTTTGTTCGCTGTGACATTAGGATAGATGGCTCACGCTCGCGATTAGACGTACCACCAGAATCGGTAATGATTTCATTCTCACAATCTGCATGGGTTTTATATATTCTCAGCAGATATCCCCCAGAAAACATTTCTATTGGTTATTTATCCTCAGACACAAGCAAGGCCAGGGTCGCCAACACAAAGTGAAAGAGGCTATTTTAAAGGAGTGAGGCAAGGCAGTGATGGTTTGATGAAGCCACTGAGTCAGACATAATCATTTTCGTCAGGAAATATGACTGATATCAGTCACAAATGTTTCTAGAAGCCTTACACTGATTCAAAAATGTTATTTTGCTCATTCCTTTCTTGTTGTACTGAAATAATAAATATTTTACAATCCTTTCTCTTGACCCTCTGTAGTGTTATTCAGTTCTCACTGCAATGCTCATGCTCATGTTCTTGAAGGGTTTTGGCTTCTTTTCATCTTCGGCCTGTCTTTTCTAATAACAAACTTGTTTATCTAGCTCTTTCCCACCAGACACCCTTCAGATTCATCAAACGCAGCCGTACTACACTTGTATTCATGGAAAACTTGGTTTACCTTAATTGACTGAGTTTCTTAAGTTTGTCTCATGTTCTTGAGTTTCTTATTAACATTAGGCTAAGGGTTCAGTTGGAGTCTGAAACTGGGAATGGGAGTATTAAATTGAAGAAAAGCCTACATACATTTCTCAGATACTAAAACACTTTTCTCTCAATGTACTATTCCTTCATCTCTTGCTCTACATTGGTTATATTGATACAATTTATTGATACATTTGATCAGCTTCAAGTATCTCACAGTCACCTTTAATAAAACCAATTTAAAGGGCTCATGTCCTAAATGTATTGTTTTTTTTAATCAACCCCCAGAGTCCTCTTATAACATTTGTGTTTTTGTACCAAAAACAGTGATCGATTTTTCCATGACATTTTCTAACCTCTCTTTATCCCTTAGCATTAAACAGGTTGTATTTGTTGCTCTGCATTTAAGACTGATGTAAGCTCTGTTCAGATTAGCTTCCATATACTAAACATTCAAAAAACAGTCCAGGCTAAAACACTGCTAATTAATTCAGCATGAATAGTCAGGGCTAAAGTGCTGTAGGCTGTGTTGAATGCTACATTTTAAAACTTCCACAGTGTTTGTATGGTACTTCAAACTCTTTTATTTAAGAAAGTTAGAAAGAATTGCTCACCCCTTAAACCAAAAGTACTTCACTATAATGTCACCTGAAATTAAGGTTGGTGAAGGTATTTATTCATGTTAAATGCATGAACAGTCAAAAGATATTTGAATGCAAATCCTGGATGCTTTCTGCTCTTTTGATCTACTTTTGTTTTTGTTGTTTTATACGTTTTATTTTATCTCAGCAGATATATATGGTCAATGATTAACACTCTCCTGATATGCCATGCAGACTTCCTGGGAAATCTCAGCATTCTGGTGAGGCTCCTACCAAAGAGACTATTTTGTTGCTTGCACTGGAGACAAAAGATAACATTATCAAATGTCAGAGAGCATTAACATCACATCAAGTTGATGCTCAGTGATTATAGCCAATGAACCTTTTCTCTTTTGCTTGAACTTGCATGAATAAGGTCCAAACAAACCCTCTGCCTTGCTTGCCTCTGCATTAGCATAAATCTGTAAATCTGTGTGTAATGAGAGCCTTGGGGCACCTTTATTGCATTCCCTGCCTCTGATCACTTGTGCAAACTCAGATGCGGTTCACGCATGTTAATAACCCTGCTCAACGCCGGCAGATTTATACGACTCACCTGATGTGTGTTATGTCCCAAAACAAAACATACATCATAATTAAAATGTAATTAAACCTTATTTTTTAAACATAATATGAAAATTCCATCTGTCCTTTACAATATATGAATAATATTGTGGTGAATGGGTTGGTAAAATTTGCCTAAGCATTCTCAACTTCCAAATATTTTTTCTGAAAATGACCAAGCTTGAGAAAAATGTTCAAGGATTTCTTGGTTATACAGTAAACCCCTACTTATCGCATTCAAGAGCAGCCATGTATAGTGAACAACCTCGAATATGAGTAAAAAAAATCGGTTCTAAAATCAACATGCATAGTTTTTTCGGTGAGACTAAAGAGATTAAAGCCGTGACTGTTGAACCGCAGTTATACAGGCCTTACTGTACATATTCACATCCCTAAACCTCTAAACATCAGGTGTCAGCATGGGCGCCAGAGGACAACACTTGAGAGACAAAAAATGCCTTAATTGTTTTGCTGGTTAATGTATAACTATTTCCTTCCAAGTGAACATGTTCTTTTAATTCCAAATTGTTTTTACAAAACTGGGTTTTTTTTGCACCAATAGAGAGAGAGAGAGAGAGTGTGTGTGTGTGTGTGTGTGTGTGTGCATGCATGTATATCTATATAGTTCCTAATTAATTAACAGACATTAGAATACTTGAGTGTTGCTGCCTTTGAATGAGCCCAGTGTTGTTGCTAGCAGGCCTTTGTTGGCTGCTCCTATCCACCTCCACAATATCTATGAATAAAACAATACATCATCATTCTAATTATCCTCATGAAACCTGTCTCACCATAGAGAAAGGGACTAACCTTTGAACCTCTTGTGCACTTGGATGGGATGACTATTTAACATCGCCTAATTAATCAACCACAAACTGTGGTGGCTGTAAGCGAAGATATGGTGCGCGTAAAGCGAGCAGGAGCGTCCTGTTAGTGCATGCTGGATCGCGGAGGGAGGAAGGTTGGCAGCTGGTGGGCCGGTTTTGATGGGACTTTGGGGACATGCCCATGTTTGCTTGCTTGGCACAGTTAAAAGCAGGGGACGGGCTGGCAGGTGGTGCTTTGCCCGTAAGTTCAGCGCCTTGCAGAGGCACATGGGGAATACAATTATTTGTTTGTGTTGGCGAAGTAGGAAAAGGAGTTCAACATTTTGGGCAGCACAGGGAGGAAATCTGAGTTGCTAGAAAAAAATCATAGAAAAAAATCTGTTTTGAGAGGCATGGGGCATGAGGGGGAAAAAAATCAATGTTTTGGAGAGCCATGGGGGCATGTAATATGCTTTTTCCACTGTGAAAGAAAAAAAAGACCCTCCCCACCCCAATTTTGGATTCATTTGATTCTTGATAAATCCAGTGTTTTTAGACATCAGTTGTGTCAACAGGACACAATAACTAATGAAGCATTTTATCCCAAACACCACTTTCATTCATGACTCAATACTGTGGTCACAGTGTTGAGCCCCTTCAACTAAAATATGACATTCTACATTTTTTTCAAATTAAATACTTTCTTTCATGTGAATATTACTTTACATATAATGATGTTTTTTATTTATTCATTTTTTGTCAGTCCGTCAGTCTGTCTGTCTGTTTTGTTTGTTTATTTGTTTCTTTGTTTATCAGTTGTATGTGTGTACGCTGCAAAATGAGGCAAAATGAGAAATAGTGTTATACAATGTGGTGGAGTGATTCTGTTAGCGTTCTGATTTTTCTGTTAGTGTATTATTATGAATGATCATGCCACACAAATTCCAAGACCTAATATTTTTGAAGCATGAAATCTGTTTGAGCCCGTCTTTACTGCAATGGCTCTACTATCATTAACACTGTGGCCTTACCAACACAAGATGTAATTACTTCTGCTACACTTTATTTTAATGATTATTTTGATAATAATTTTTGGAAAAAAAAAAACAACAACACTGGAATATGTGTTCAAATATTACACTGGAAAATGAATCCCTGTCATTTTATAAATAACTGTTATAAAAATCTACAATTTGGTTTCTAGTTTGTATGATAATCATCAAACGACCTATGTTTACCTAATTTGACTTTTTTCAATAATTGTTCATACCAGTGTTTACAATGATGCACTTCAATGAAGACTGTCACCTAAAATAAAATAAAAAATAACAAAGGAAAATTAATGTTATGTTGTGAAAAGGACATGAAGGTAAACAAGGGATGAAAACCATGAAACATGTTTCAGAATAAAATGTGTTAATTTAAATTCATTCAAATAACAAGTCATTGTGACCATGAATTATAAAAAATACGTCTAGTTTTGTACTCTATGTGTAGGGAAGAAAACTTCAACACAGTTACATGGAAACACACAAGAAAGTAGAGTGTGAGAAAAGTTGAGGCAGTTTACTTCCAGGAATGTGTTTCTATATGAATGTGAACAGACAGCCACGAGACCTTGGGCAACGGTGGCCAGACGGAGGAGCAGCGGAAAAGCTGAAGGTGTCTTTTGTGGAGAAAGCATCGCTCTGCCCAGGGCCCCGTCAACCGCTTTGCTGTTGCCATGGCAACGCAACTCCGGCTCTGGCGCCCGCTTTTCATCAGATAAGGGCAAGGGCTTGTTTGTCTCTGCGTGTGTATAAAGCTTTGCCAAAAAGACTCACACTCCTCCCTCCTAAATGTGGAACAAAGCTTTCATCGTGGTGCTCGGGGAGAGGTGATTGCACGGCATTGAAATAAAAAAGCATTAACAGGGAAACAATGATGATGGCTCATTTAATCCTAATTATCCCGCAATGTCGTTAGACCACTGGACAGATTTTTGTTCCCCTCTTGCAGAGGACCATGTTCTTTTCAACCTATGAAGAGCTATTTGTTGGGTCTCTTTGAAAGTTCGGTCTTGTTTGAGTTGCCCTTTTAGAGTTTACGCCATTCTATTTTTTACGATCAGCTTCCTTTTATTTAACTTCCTGGATGAATGAATTGGGTTCACATTGTACATGATGCTATCTGGCGAAAAAAATAGTTTGAAATACGGATGGTGATTCATTAGCTACCAATTTCAATTGAAATGCTACAAAAAGTAGGAGAGCGCACCAACTTGCCTCTCTTTTATCCACTTTGTCAAGAAGCATGAATTCAAAGGTATGAGTCTGTAATAATGTATTATATATGAGTGACATTTCTTACACGGTGTGTCTCTGATTTTAACCTGATTTGAAGATGAGCTGCAGGAGTACTTAGCTTTTACAAAATGCAAGTAGAAACATCTCTACGGTTTTACTCTGAGGAAAACACCACACGTTAGCATTATAACAGGATTGCTTGGTTATTCAAACCTGTTGAATTGCTTTCTGATGTTTGACAGCTTGAGCAGAGACTTTTCCAAAGGAGTATTTGGCTTGCTATCTTCAGGTACGCTAGAAAGCTTCTCCGTGCCTTATCCACAGACCCAGAAGGCTTTACTATGACAAGAGTGTGACACCACTCGGTCAGCGAACTTTTTGGAGCCTGTAATAATACCCAATTATAATCGGGGCTAATTGGAAACCCGAGCGTTTGTTTTGTCTTTCTATCATTTTCGAAAAGCTGACAGCAACAAATCACTGAGGGATCGATGGTGGATTACAGGCGCTCATGGGCCTGCATAGTGAAGAGGGCTTTCTTCCACTCCCTCCTGTCTTCGAAGAGAAAACTCATTAGGCTTTGGGAAGATTTCAGCAAAGTGATGGGGAGGCAAGGGTGAAAAAGGCATTACAAGTTAAAAGAAAGAGAGTGCAGGGAAAGCGAGAGGGAAGAAGAACAAGTTGAAACTTAACTGCCCCCTTTAGACTTGACTTGCACAGAACTCTAATAAATGAGTGTTGCGCCACAATAAAACATGGCAAGTGTTTATGGCTTCACATAAAGTGGCCCCGTTATTTTGGCCCAGGGATCCATTGTGATGAGATAATTTGAATACATCTCTACGGCATACCGTAAACATTTTACACGCCAAGGATTCGGTGAATGAGAGCGGAGACGGATTTTACGATTTCCTCAGAATGCCTTTGGGTTTGTTTTTAGCCCCCATATTCCCCCTTTCACCCCACCCTACCACAGAAAAGTAAACATTTGTGGCTTCCAACAAACAGTTCTCAAAGGGCGTGTAATGGATGGTCCATATTCCCCATCTGAGTCGGAGCTGACAGTGAGTCAAGGGTGCGCAGTGTTAATGTGGGATCACTGGGGCTGGGCCTTTTCACCAGCCTCCAGGGGCCTGACACACATGCGCCTGAATGCAATTGGGCTGTAATCAGATGGAGTCAGGCTCTGGTGACTCTGTAAGCAGGGTAATAAACACGCAGGACATTTTTCCTTGTACTTGCCATAAAGCCTGTTGTTGGCCAGTGCACTTTATTGGTTCGAACACCCAAGCATTTTGCACCATGAGTTAAAGTACTTAATGCTGCAAGGCATCCGACTCGTTTGTTGTGACATGAATTAAAAGTCAAGTGATTAGACACCATTTCATTGGTGCTCACTCTTTTGTGTCTGTAGCATAGATGAAAAACTCTGCCTTTGACATGTCAATAATGGTGATACTGGCATTAACCTGTAAAATTAGACATCTTAACTATTAGTATTTTTTTTTATATATCAGCATTAACAGCTGCATTTAATACATGATTTGGTTTTAATCATGTAACCATATAAATATATATACATTTAGCTAAATAAATTGTCAATTTCAAAAACATATATGCCCCAATAGTGCTTTCAAGTGAAGTGTAAAATTGCCTTTTGTTCATTACCACACTTCCACAGTGCTTTAATCCTCAAAAATTTGCAGTGATTCTTTTAAGACTATCATATTATTGTTTGCCTCCTTGCTCTGGTTTGTATTCCGAGCACACTTCACAATGTATCCAGTGGAACCAATGATTAACAATTATGCAAGTGCATCTAATTATGGTCGGCTAATTATCAGGGTGAGAGACTTTCAAATGACAAGAAAAAAGGGAAGGCTTGGGGAAATGGGAGCGCCAGCAAAATGAGAAGGTTTGAGGAATCCTGAAGCGTAATAGCTTTCTTCCTTGCTTGTACCTGCCGCATTGTACAGTAAACAAAACGCAAACGCATTTGTCCGAAAACGTCTAGAATTGAAAGCTCTCACAAGCTGAAGTGGTGGAACAATTTTCCGCGGTCCTTCACATCAATGTTATTGATGCACTGAACTTTAATGAAGTCAAGCGTGAAAAAGTGGACACTCGGGACATTTAGCAAGATGACATGTATTTAATATTTTAGAGCCAAACAGTTGCAGGGGAATGGGGGTCAGTTCTCTTTGAAGAGAATGTGACTCTGAGCTGACCCCTATTGATTTATTTGCAAAGCAAATCTGAGGGAAAAATGGAACACACCGACAGGCATTCTCCTGCAGGTGGAGGGATATAGATCCTGCTGAAACACAAACTCTTTGTGACAGAATTTGACCATGTGCTTCCTGACTTTTTTCTTTTCCCTTCTCTTTCTTATTAAAAGGATATCTCATGAAAACACCATCCCTAACATCTTGACACCACTGTCACTGCCAACTTGTTTATTATGGATTTCAGGTTGATGTCAAGCCATTGATCTTTGTGCCTGACACACTCTGCGCACAGAGAGGTACTGAGAAAGTGCTTGTGTATACAGCTTTCTTTGAGCTTAATTTCACATCATATGAAACATGTATCTGCTAACCCACACAAGTCATGCGTGTTTCTCTTCAAGAGGCCGATATGATGGATTTTTGACTGTGACGATGAGTAATTTAATTGAAATTCAATATTCAGTTTTGCAAAGAAAAGAAAAACATTAGGAGCTTGCGCATATGGAGAGTTATTATAGAAATCTCTGGACAGCATCCTGTGATAAAATGGCATGTTTCAAGCCTGCTGAGAATGTTTGAGCATACACCGATATTTCATTACAACAGAGATATTTCATTATTTAAAATAGATGCACTCTGTCTGAGGGGGAAAAAATATGGTTGCCGATGAAATGTAAAGAAAGAGGTTGACAGTGGTTTGGTAATGAGGTAGTATTAAATGCTAATTTGCATATGCAGTATCTACATATGCTTTATGCTGCGGGACGTTTTTATAACCACAGGGATCTATATGGGTTCCATAATGATGTCTACTTAACCCACCACTCATATATCTGGCATGCAAATATCTGATCACAAGTACAGCACCTGCAGTGACTACAGAATAAAATGATAGTGCCTTGGAAAGTCTGACAATGATTTGTTTTCAGTGTCCACATGGCATGCTGCATTTTAGAAGCTAATCAGCCTTTTACAAGCCAATACTATTTTATTTTTATTTTTTCGCAATGTAATGTGACTTCCGCAAGGTTCGGTGGTTTTGTAGAGCTGTTTGTTTGGACAGAAAAGAAGCCAGGTTTCAAGGATTCCTTGGCCAAACAGGTCTGAGACAGGGAACGTGAGGGTGGCTCTCAGTGGTCCTGTGGATACCCAAAGCTGCATTGTATGCTTTCATATCAATTGAATCCCCATAGCTGTATTGACATTTGCAGATGGGGACCTGGGTGGCTAACCCAGAGCTTCAGACAATGATGGAAAATGTCAAAGGTACAGTAAATGTTATAACATTCTGCCTGAACCTCCATCCGTATCTGCTCATGCTCTGTTTTCAGAGACTCAAGAATAACTGAATGTTTCTGAGCAATGTTATGTTATGTAGACGATTGAAAAATGAACAAACATTGAACATGGAACAAATACTGTGTTGTATTGGATCAGAATCTGGAATACATACAATATATTATTTTCATGCCAATATGAGGAGGCATCATCATTACTATCAGTACACTACCTACTCTGCTTTTCCTTAGTTCAGGACTTTGTGTCACTTGAATGTTCTGGCAAACAAAAATATACAGATTCGCTTGCACCAAATCTCGACTATCAATGAAAGTAATAGTAATTATTACTATTACCAGTCATTTGTATTACTGACAAAAAAATAAAAAATAGCAGGACAGTGTAATTTGTGGTTCATTTCTATCAATAGTAAATATAAAGCACCACAATATTTGCCTGAGTGTCGGATTACGTTAGAATAGATGCCCTTTAATGACCTTGCCCCAGTAATAGCTGTGTAAGATAAATCAAACCTCAAATCCCTTTAATCGCTGAGTGGCAGTGATTGCTTAGGTCTGCAGCAGCTTACATTATCTCCAAGCTGCAGCTATCAATAAATGTGCACAGGCACAACCTCAGAGCATACACGGCGGTACATACTTTAAACAAACAAATCAGATGATCATACGAGAACTGCACACTCATTGCAAGGTCATCTGTTCGATATTGGCCTGTATTTCCAACATGCAAAACATTCCCCTATCTCTTTCAGTTAGAGTCTACTCTGCATTACCGCCAACTGGTGAAAAGATGAAAAAAAAGGCAACATATTCTCAGTATCATAATTCTTTCGTTCTCTTTACAGCGAGAGTGAAAATCTGAGCAAGAGAGAAAATGCCTTCCACGGCTTTCTAGTCTCAAAACCCCCACAAATGCAGCATCCCATCTCAGTGTCACATGTTATGTCAGATCAATATTTGACACAGCAAAGTACTGATAATACATCTTTGAAAATACATCTGTTGGAAATACTAGTACCTGCCAGTAGCTAAATTCATCCAAGCACACACTAATAGTAAATACATAAAGGAATTCACAAAAGAAATTAATGAAGGTATAATTAGAAACTGTCAACATAAAGATGTACAATTATATATTTCACAAGTTATCAGTTCCCCACTGGTCCGTTGCATTAACCCTTTCTTCACTTCAGAGCAACGGGGGCCATTGGGGGAGTTTATAAAGAGGGACACAGTCATGGTGTGTCATTGATGTGCCTGTAGTAACAGAGGGAAATCTCAAATGGAGTCTCTTTATTCTAAATTCATGACTGCCAGCTCCTGTTCCAAAATCTCATTAGCCAAGCCATGTTCAAAGCAGTACACATGACTGCACACAGTTAAAGTCTGTAATGCTTTTAAGGTATTAAAATTACATTGCTTGGCAGAAGAAGGTTGATTATGATTATTATTAATGATTGTAAGCATTTGTTGAACACTGGTAGATTTTAACATCTCAAGCAATACGATATTGGAAGTGGTTTGGTGTTATTTTGGAGTTGCATATATATTTTACATTAAAACAAAGGCCAAAACATGCCTTATTATAGGATTGCCTTTATATATTTTTAGGGGAAATCCTCTCACATTGTCTGTCAAAATAATTTATATTGTAGTAAATGTTATTGATGGGTTAAATTACTGACATGTTTAATATTGTCTTAGTATGGACAAAGTTTGTGCTTAGCCTGTCCACTAATTTGAACATGTAAAATATGTAATATGCCACAGAAACTTGATAAAAAATCTCACTAAACTTGATAAGCCATAACTTTTTATGCTGTCTACTGTGCAATAATAACATGTTCCAGTGCAAGGATATGGAAGATCAATCATTCAGGAATGTTTACATCCTCTTCTCACTTTAATCTTGTAAAATATTGGTATGGTGCAAGAATCATTCATTCTAGAAGGTTTGCACACACTTCCTACTTTTATTTTGCACTTCTGTACTGTCTGTTTATTGCATTGTCTCAGATTTACATCCCATTCAAACAGCTGTTAGATTGCTACTTTAATTTTATGTATTCTGTCATCCCTCCCTCAATGTTGCTGGTCGGGCACATTGTGGTCTAGTGGTTAGGTTATTGCCCCTGCAATCAGAAGTTTGTGGGTTTGAATCCCAAATACTAGTGGCATCACTGAGGTACCCTAGAGCAAGGTCTCCTGCACACACTGCCTCCCTGGGCGCCCCTCGTTGGTGGCAGCCCCCTGCTTCATATTGATGGTGTAATACTAATCATTCTAGAAGGTTTGCAAAACAGCCACACTCTATGGTGTCTTCTATCATCTCTGTCGTTACCTGCCCTCTCCTAAATGTTGCTATATGTTATGCCATGGTCCTTGGAGAAATGTTGTCTCATCACTCTATGTACACAACTGCTGATGACAATAAAGTAACCTTGAACGTTAAACCTCGAGATGCACCTGTTTCAGATCAGAGACTGCTGTTAGAGGATAGAGGTGCTACTTTATATGGTATTTAGGATTAAAATAGAAGGATTGCAATATTAGGAATATAATTACAATAATATACACTACCTATTTGTATCACAATTTAACTGTAAAATGGACCTGAACAGCATCCAAACCACACAGTCCCCCCTCCTGCTCCGGATTCCCCGCAGGGCCCATCTACTACGACAATGTGTGTTGTGTTGGAACAAGTATGTCATCTTCACAGTGGCATTGCTGGTGTTTTTACACATTGTTGTCACTGCTAGGCCGATAGTGGTCCACCACACAAAAAATACCCAGCAAGAGTGGTTTTGTGGTCAGAAACTGACCACTGATGATGGGCCACAGCTGCACTTTTAAACTGAACATCAGCAAAGATGAATCCCCCAGATTTCTAGGGTGGGCACTCAGTGTAATACGCCAGAAATTAGTTTTTCTACTTCCCCTGGTCGAGGTACTTGTAATTTTATAGCATTCAAGATTAATTTGAATATAACACAAACAGTGGAATGCATAAATTCCCAGAAACACTTATCTGGAATGTGACTTGCGAACACTTTCACCATGTGAGCAAAACTGGTGTGTGACAAATATACCTCACTGCTGTATACTTTAGGTCTGATTAATGGAGTCTTGCTATGGAAATTATAGAACACTTCTTCTTAGAGTCTAAATAAATCATTCTCATTTAATCTCAACAATTCCTAACGTGTCTGAGTGAAGCCGAACAGGGCTGTCACATAGGGAGAAAAGTGCGTTTTCAAACACTTTTAATCATCAATATGTATTAGAGGAATGAAAAGTGGTAAAAAACCTAGAGTGCTTGCCAAGGTCCCACTGAGCTCAAATGCCTGAATTTTAAACTCCCGTCCAATACACCTACAAACTGATACTTAGATTAAGTGGTTCAGAATGAAAGCCTTCGCTGCAACACATATTCTTTCTCATTCAGTTCTTCGAATATTCCAAACATTTTTTTAAACAGTGAATGGAAATAAGGCTACTATTGAAATCAGTTCTAAACCATGTTTTTACATATAAATTTGAACATCAGAACACCAGTAATTTACTGTAAAGCTCATGGTGGGCTAATACATTTAACTAGAAAAACCTTCTCACAAGTATGCGGAAGAATAAAATTACAGGGCGCCTCCACTGGTGAGAAGCCTATGACGGTAGCTTGGTCTCTTGGAACACATGGTCTATCAGTCTCACAGCTGTTGCTATCACCTCGGCATTCCCAGTCGAGAGCCTGACTGCGCTGCACAGTCACTCACACTATTAAAAATGTAAGAGCCTAAATGCAATTTTTTTTCTGTTGTTTTTTGAGCCACCCTAAAGAATATATCAGTAGTTAGCTCTCTGAAGGCTACTCTTTTGTAAATGAATTGTGTGAAGAACCTTACAAAACCTTACAAGCATAACGGTTAAGGGGGATTCTACTAAGAACTGAGAAAGAGCTTAAAGCTTTTAAATTATCTTTTACTCAGATGTTTACACTCACAGATATATTCACATATGCTACAATCTCACAGCCCTATCCTAGATTTGCCGTTTTTTGTTAAAATTGTTTTGTGACATATTCCTGCATTTGAATTTGACACTGTATTTATTT
>JBBMFX010000030.1:16963838-16985695 GCA_037832545.1 Rhabdalestes septentrionalis | reverse complement strand
TATGTATAATCCCATTCTACTGAAAATGCCTCTAGGATGAAAACCCTGCCCTGTCCAGTCCAGTCCCGTTGTCCGAGTGAGTGAACATCGAAGAAACCTGTTAAGCATATGTTACAAATCTCCCAAAGACAAAACTCTGCTCCACATTTTGAAATTAAACTAGCTTTCAAAATCTAAGCATAACACGTTTGTCATTATGGTTTATTAAATTGTAAAAGTCTGAATTATGCAACTAAATGAACTTGTCAGTCTTCTGCGTTCTGCATTGCCTGGGATAATTGTTTATACTTTTTTTCCTTTCTTATTGTGTTCCTTGGCTCGAATCTATTTAACAGTCAGAATGGCTCTCCATTACCCCTTAAGTGTGCTGAAAAGTGTTTGGTTCTATTTGCTTTAAGAGAAATCAAATCAGTGTTATTTGATAATGGTCCATCTCAGAGACACATCATTCACTCTAAAGCCCCATTACCAGGGGCGAATATGAATGCCGTCTGACAGATGTGGCCCATTTGAGCCTCGCATACTGTCTGTCCTGAGTCTCCTGGGCCACTTTCTGTCTTGCACAAAAAGCTGCAGCTTAATAGAAATATCTGCTGAGGGGAAGCCACCATAATTGACCTTGCGTTCTTGAGCCAAGTCAGCAAGCAATAAAGAACAGTAAAATGTTAAGGTGGGACTTTAAATGCTTGAAGGGCTACTCTATAATAAGGAAATAATGGCCAGGCTTATTTCATATTCTATCTGAAACCAAGGTCACAGTGCTCAAGCATTTAATAGGCAGGTATTTGAAACTGGCTATCAGAGCTCAAAGGGAGATTTAGATGAATTAATATTCTCATAATCAAAGCTAATTTAATGAGCCATTGTTTTGCAGGCTTTGTGGGAATAGGGATTCCAGGCTATTTTATCCTTTCAGGTGAATGTGTGCATATGTTTGTGTGTGTGTGTGTGTGTGTGCATCATGAGTGGTCTCCAAAACCTAACTATCTGCTTTAGCCTTACTATTTATAGAATCACAGACTTTTAGTGTTTTGTTTTCGCTTTTGGAGGATCCGCTTGTTGATATGGGTACAGAACATAATTGTTTTCCTAATCATCAGCTACCGTTTTCAAGGCAACACAACATCAATTAATTAATCTCTGACTGCATGATAAAAGGACGCCCCACTTCCATTTTGTTTTGCTAGATGCTGTGCTTCCTTTTTTTTTCTTAGATGTTTCTTTTTATTGTCCACACATAGCATGTTTCGGTCCTAACTTCAGGGGTTATTATGATCATTGTTCCTTTATGAAAAAAAAAACTTTTTAGAATATGAAATGCGTATCAGAACATCTCTTCAAGCTGCACCTGGCTTGAAAATGAGATTTGACTAAATGTTTGAGTGTTTAAATTTTTTTTGGTCTCTTTTTATGGTTTGGCACAAAACATCAGAGGACCACAGAGTTCATGTTGAGAGGCAACACAAAATTGGCTTAATGGTGCAATTTCAGCACTTAGCATCCATCTGTCAAAACACTGGAGGGTTTCAGTTTTGACCAGTGCGACAGAAAAAGAAGCTGTCACGGCTCTAATTGACCCGGCGTTTACTTAACACCACGGGAAGGGCACACAGCTGTGTGTGACAAAGTATGAAGCTGCTTTGTACCACACAAGAGAAGACAGCCCTCCGTCATGCTCTAAGCCTTTATTGATTGTCCTACCAAAATGTCACGCATGCATTATACAGAAAAACCTTGAGAGAGAGGGGCAGATGTGAGCGAATGCACTGTCAGTGGTGGAGAACATTCACACACTGTGGCCTCAGATGGTTTTCCTTCTTTTGTATAGCAGAAAATTGTTTGCTTTCTTTACACCATTTTTATACTTGTTTGTAGGTGTTGATCCATTTATGCAAAAAAAATGGAGGGCTTGTACTTTTCTAAGCGCAATCAAATGATATTTCTTTGAGTTGCTCAAGTAGATTGGTCTACATTTAGCTCTCAATTGCCTCTTTTGGTTGCACCTGGGGCTGCTCTGCTTTCACACAAATCTCTCACTTTTGAAAAGTGAGCCATAATGCACAACAAACACCTTGCTGAAATATGGTGGGACCAATAGGAAGCCCCACTTCAGTTCTATTGAAAACTCCAGAATTTGGATCTGATTTGATGAAGCATTTATTGGGAAGATTTGACTGGGTGTAGAATTTGAATGTTTGCAATGTTAGCCTTGAAGCTGCAGTTCCAAACCAAATTTCCATTTTAGCCAAACATGTCTTGGCTGAAAGCCTACATCTGGGATTCGGGTGAAAAATTATGCAAAATAGATTTTTGCCAAATCTTTCCTTCACTGTCCTGTTCACTTGTATATTCTGTTTGCTGTAAAAGAAAAACAAATTATGGAAGCATCTCTACTTTTTAAAATTGCTGGAACACAGTCAGAACAGTCATAAACAGAGTTTATTGTAAAAGACTCTGGGGGAGATATTTCATAATGCCATCCTCACAATACTGATGCTAAGATACAATCAAAGGGAATTCAACAAACTCTCTATTGTTTCGCAAAACAGCAGAGAACATGCTGCTCTCCATCAATGGTGCACTGATTGAATACACGCCAAAGATACCACATGCCACTGCCAACAGTTCTCTCTTGGTGGTCCCATGAAAAACACATACGAGCCATAGGACAAGGTACAACACACAGTTTTGGAAAGACTTCTGGCACTGTGTAGAGAAACTGCAGGCTAGGCTTGTGTGGGCCAACATGATGGCGCATTTTGTAACCTTCCACATTTTGGCAAGTTATAATCATGCAAAACAAATGCGAAGCAGTCTCAGTTAAATCCCTTATTTTCCACATTATTTCTTTCTTTCTGATCTCTCACTCGTTTCCTCCTTCCGTCCAGCACCCTGTAATTACATAATTTAAACCATTCCAAATTGATGCAGTCTTATTAAAGTGCCATTGTCACATGATAAGCATATAATTTTCCTTCGTACGTTGAAAATGAAAGCGGAATGTGTTCAGATTTCCTCTTGTTCCGGCACATGGCTATTATAGGCATGTTCAGGAAACAGAGTGAATCTGACAACCCTAAATTAAATGCCAGACACCATGGATATCTCAAAGTGCTACAATATCCTGGACAGGAAACTAATTAGGCAGTCCCATGCACATTAACTGAGTAAGCAGGCGCCACAGGCCTGTTTACCACTGCTGGACTAGAGATGTTAAATTCAAGGACAACTGCCTTTCCCTCTCCTTCACCGATGAGAAAACTCTAGAAGAGGATTCCAAGCAATGTGCAGTTGAATGCATTCAACAACATCAACTGTGTTCACAACTCAGAATGAAGTGACTCATGATTCCTCTCTACAAAAGAAGCTTTTGCTTTCCAATAGACACTGTTGTACTCATTCGACCTTCAAAACTTTAAAGCTTGTTTTTAGCCCTTTATGTGCCAAGATTAGGTCTGCAGTGTTTCTGTTTTCAAAAAATGAATGCAAGTTCATCTCCTGCCCAACTAAGGTGAGATATAACAAAATGTAACAATGGGAGACAAGTTGTAGCTAGCAGCCTAATATTCTCATAGTTTCTTTGTGTGCTATTCACTCCTTTTTGCAAAAAAACCATTAAAAACGGTCATTCTTTATTTTTACATGGCTTTCCCACACAAAACCCTGATCTCAATCCTATCCAACACTTTTGGGATGAACTGGAATGTCTTGTCCAACATCAGTGTTTGACCTCATGATGCTCTACAGAATGAATGGGCACAAATTACCACAGAAACTCCAAAATATTGTGGGATAGAGTTTAGATTCTCTGCCCGAACCCGACACGGCCTGATGAAAAAATTGTTGGGTTTAAATCGGGCTCGGGCCGATAATTACAGTTAATGTGTCGGGCCGGGCTGGGTTCGGGCACAAGGTGCACGGGCTCGGGTCCGGTCGGGTCTCATTTTTTGGGTCCAATCTAAACTCTATTGTGGGAAGTCTTCCAAAAAGAGTGGAGACTGTTATAATTGCTAAGGGGTGACCATCTCCATATTAAACTCCATTATTAATGAATGCAGTGTCATTAAATTCCCTGCTGGTGTAATGGTCAACCATCCCAATACATTTGTCCATTTAGTCTATTATCAAACCAGAAAAAGAATGGAATGATGTGGTGTATACTAACATATAACAAAAATACCTGACCTTTGACAGAGTAAAACCATGCAAATCTGGCTATCTAGCTATTTAAAACTCAAATGTCAGGCATCAGGAAGACCTTTTTTCAGGGGCGGCACCTCCTTTTGCACCCTAATAGCACCAGGCTTGGTGATGTGTTCCTCACTATTGGCTGTACTGGCTCTTTTTGGTCAGGGTGAGCATATTGAATGTTGTAAGAGAGAACACACAAAAATCTCTAGGCCTGGTAATGTGTCTACATTTGTTATTTGTTCAATTTTATATTTAAAGAATGAAAGATTGCATATTCATTTGCCAAATATGTAAAATTTAGTACTGTAACAAAGAGCTCCCAAAACAAAAAACATAAAAAACGATTTGTGGTTTAATAACACACAATTTTCACTGTAAAAATGTTAAATTCACTTTATCCATCCAGAACCAGTTCATGCAAGCTTACACTTAACAGTCACACTTCAACAATATAGTCTATATGTTTTATGTTACACAGATTTACAAATGGTTGCTGGTTCACATGTGACACAGGAATGCCGAAATGTTTTTCAGTATCTGAGGTAGGTATATCAGAACTGAGAGCACATCTGAGCACATCGTCGTTTTGATCGTTAAAATACCAAGTGTTAAAAAACAAAAGGAATTCAGACAGTTAGAGTAGAGCTTTTTCAAAATGTATTAATACTACATGGTTTATTTAAATAAACAAATGTGTTGTGTTGTTTGCTCCATTCCCAAGCTCCACTGCCATTCTTTTTCTGCAGTTTTTAAGTGTTATCTTTTTACTCCTACTCAAGTTGGCTAGTGTGACATCTGCTTGAATCATTATCTCAGTGAAGTTCTTTTACTTGAGACAAGTTTCAGCTTCCCACCCCAGGGTGCTGCTCAAGTCTTGAGATGGGTGTAATTTTGAAAAAACAAAGAGACGGGTGTATTTTAGTAACAAACTTCATATACCATCACCACAGCAAAAACAAATGGCAGCACCGTGGCAATAGGTAGAAGCTAATGAGGCAGATTGACAATTATGCGCAACGTTCTCAACAGGCAGATGGACTTTAGGAACGGCGGGGGGTTTGCCGTACATATCAGCAGCAAGTCTCCTCACACACTGCTTTTTGTGGAAAAAAACAAGTGAGAGAGACAACATGAAGTGGGTTTGTCATGAGGAACAGCTAATTAGCTTGAGGATGACTGGGAGGAGGAGCTGGAAAGGCTTCGGGTGTGTGAGTGAGGGGGAGTTGGGGTCCTGTGCTGTGAGTTGTGCTGTGATTCGGTTTGCCTCTGCTGAAAACGGGGGTGAAAAAGAGATGGAGAAGAAGCCTTTCATGGTCAGTGTTCGCAATGAACCCAAAACAAGAGAAATTGCATTAGAAAGTTTGAGTGAAGTCATCACTTGCCATTTCACGTCAGAGTTGCATAGCAAGAAGAGAAACCCAACGAAAGCCCAAGTGTTTTGTTTGCTGTTTTTGAATGTGTTAATATAGCTAATTTTTAATTTGTATGACTTAAAAATGATTCTGTAATTATTTTTAATATGAAGCTAATTTCTAATTTCACACAAGATTGTTGTATCCAGTTATATCCAGAAGCAACTGATCAGAAAGAAAGTAAAGTGGTCTTTCCTTGCATTTAACCAATTTGCCAGAGTGAAGCAGTAGGCAGCCGGCGCAGGGTGTAGAGACGGTATCTTTTTCAAGAGTACCTCATTGGTGCCACTGGTAGTCCTGGGATTCAAACCCATAACCTTCTGATTGCTCCCTGACCAACAGGCAACCAGCTGCTCCAAAGCAAAAGAAATGAAATGGTAAAAAATAAAAGAAATTGTCAATGACTTCTGGAGAGCACACTCTAATCACTCTGCACTGAACTTTGGTGGATTCTTTGTGGAGATCGTCCAGAGCATCACGCCGCTGAAAAGCTCATGTGGACCCTCAATACCAGCTCCATAATCCAGAGATCCCTGGAGCTTCTGTAATTCATGCAGAGACAATTTCCTTCCCCTCATCCTCACCATGTTCTACAGAAGGACTATGAAGAACATTCTGAGCAGTTGCATCTTGGCAAACCTGTCAGACTTTTACATCAAATGTACTGCACTCTCTGAATGTGCCAAACATCCCTCTTAATACTTGAAAACAATCCAAACAAAGACATTGGGCTCTGACACCACTAATGATTGCCCCAAAAATAACATTCACCCTAGTAACAGCTTAGCAATGTTGTATTAATAATTAATAACCCATTCCTGCCTTGATAAAATTTGAGTAAGGGCTTTATAAGGGTATCATTATGTCTCAACACAGTGTTATCTGATTTAAAATTTCTAATTTAGCAAATAAAATGATACTCTTGCCTTATTTGTAGATATGGGTCATGGAATTACAACCCATGGGTTATATTAATTTTGATTCTTATTGTATGCTTATTGCATATTTGTTTTACTTGGAAAGTGAACAAATAAATCAACTTTAGGCACTAAAATGTTAGGCATATATGTTACCAAGCAATATAGCACCATTTGCATTGTCCCACAGTCCGTCCTGGGTCAAAGGGATCTACATAGTATATGTGATTTTTCAAAGAAACTCATTTAACAATGTTGAGGTCAAAGCTATATTTGGATTAACACAAATCCTTGAAGCTTTTCATAGAAAATGTTGAGGACACTAATTTGAGCATTATTTTTATTGTAATATTATTATTCAATTGAGACCTTAGATTCAGTTACAAAAATATCTTAAATTAGGGTACAGATATAATGGATTTAAAGTCAGATAACTTTAAGAAATTATGTATATACATATAAAAATATACTTTATTTCAACTTCTGCGAACTAAGCCAGTACCGTGAACTATTTCAGTTGCGTGATTCTAAAATTTGCGCATAAATAAAAAAGAACACAGTGGAAGTAATATCATTCCTTGTACTAAATATTTCACCTTGCAACTCCGCAATTGTATGACCTGACAGAGAGCGAATATGGAGGCCGCCACCTAGCCAGTGCTCTGCATGCAAAGAGTGTCTCTGCTGGACAGTATTGTGTATGCACACAGTGCCTCTGCCGTGAATGCTGTGTACTCCTTAAATATGTTAGATGTGATGCCCTTTAAGCCTGCCTGCTCTAAGTATTTAAGAATGTTATCTGTAATGCACAGATGTCCTGAGTGTCCCGGCGGAATCAGCTCGCAATTTTCCCTCCTAATTAAAAATTAATTAAATCCAGTCTGACACTACCCTGGCAGAGGCTAGTAGAGAGACTAGTATCCACTGGAAGCAAAATTATTTATTCTCTCAATTACATAGAGCAGTGCCAGGTTCCCAAGCTGCTTTAATCGGCTGTTTTGAATGGAGACATCCAGGGAGGCTGTGAGACGACTGCAGTCAACAGTTGTCAGGGCCTGGTATCTTTTTCTTTCTACCAGAAATTGCTCTTTCCTTCAGCTTGTGTCTGGTGGTTGTGTAAAATGCATAGTGATGTATTAGTCTGAAGAAGGTATGGCAGCTGTGTCTGACTTTTGGAATGTTCGAATCATATTTAATTGATTACAATAGCTTTCAGTTCAACTGTGTACTTAAATGCACAGATTGCTGTTTAAAACCTAAACCTTTGTGCAGTTCCATCTGGATGCGTCCATGTCCATACTGGGTCCCAAGACTAAGTTTTTTAAACACTTTGCACGGAAGTCTTAGAATCTTGCATATTGAGTTTTATTTTGGGGGGGGTTTAATGAAAACATGGTGATTTACAACAGCAGTCATGACACTAACAACCCTACAACAGCAAATACACCATGCTAACCCTAGCAGCATTTGCTAAATTCTAGTAGTAATGTTAGAACTCTTTGGTTAGACTAGATGGTTTAGAATGACAGCATTGTTTCAGTACTGGACACATGTCCAGGGATATTACCAAATGGAATGGCAAGTAAAAAAATTATATAGTAAAATATTATTCTCCTGATGTTACTTCCAGGGTTTACAGTTTATCTCACAGTCCAAAGGGGCAGGTGTCAGGTGAATTGAGGACTCTAAATTGACTGTAAATGGAGGATTCCAAATTGACCTGCCTCGTGGCCGTAGACCCCAAGATAGGCTCCAGGTGCCCACAACCCTTGAGGATTAAGCATGAACAAATGAAATTAAATGAAACAAAGTACAACGGAGAATGGTTTTGCCTATGAAAGGCTCAAAATAAAATAAAACTGGACATGCTAGCATGTAGAGTCTTTTTAAATCTTTACCTTATCCAGTTTTAGTTTTATTTAATTTTGAGCTTTTAAAGTCTCAAAATGAAATCAAATAAATCTGGACATGGTAAAGATTTAAAAAGCTTTCACTTGCTAGTAAGCTGCTTATATTCTGTTAGACAGCTTAAGAGACTTTTTGTGGTATGTGGTGCAGGGGGTGTGGCGAGGGATAATGGATGAAAGATCAGGCCTAATTTTCATCGGAAGGAAGCACGGAAGAGCAAGAATCTATCAACCGACGTAACTAACAGAGCTCTTTATTTGATTCTGATAGTAAATTCTTGTAGTCCTTAGCTTAAAATATATGAAGGAAATAAGTTGGGAACCTTTTTAATAAACATGCGTTTTGGGTAGATTAATACTATATTCACACTGAAAGTACTGACAGTACTGAATTTACTCATTGCTGAAAAAAACTATGTCACATATTGGTCTTTCAGTTTACTTGCATTGGGCAAAAATTGCATTACTTTCCCATTTGCATCCGGCAAATGCAGTGCATTTTTTATTCAGTAGCTGGCTAGAAGAAGCATATTTTGTGGTCCTCTACTCCTGGAAGTCACATTGGTCAGTGCATTTTTCTTTTAAGATCTTTCGTTTTTGTTAACCTCCATCTCCCAAACATGTGGATGTATAATATTATTGCTTTGGGGCATTTACTTTTATCAGGGTTTGAAAAGGTTGTTGACACTGATGCATTCGGAAGAAATCTCATTTCGTTGTATGTGCTCACAGATGTGAGCTGTGAAAAACCAACCTCCTCATTTCGGGAGAGTGCGAGTCAAACCACATCTTTACATCAGGCAGCAAGCCGTCTTGCTGTGTCACCATAGCATTCGCACAGCTTGATCTGCGGCTGCTGCATACAAACATCTCCAGACACCGCGTGTTCTAGTCAGAAAACCAGCGTCTGCCGAAGCACAGTGGGGTCAAGTCCATTTGGAACTGCAAGAAAATCTACTGCAGCTGCAGCTGGTGCAAGCCAAGTATAAAACAGCAACTGTGGTGCCATCACTGTCAGTGTATTTGATTCCTTAAAGCCTGCATCATTATTTTAGAGTAGCATGACACATTATGGTAAGAGGCTCATGAACGCATTCTTTCCTTGCGTACAATTGACTAATTCCCAATTAGCTACTTCAGATACGTACGACAAGCACACATCTAGATTGAATACCGACCTTTTGTCAAAAATCCCTCTCGGATAATCCAAAGCATGTTGTTTAGAATGGCAAATGCTATTGAGTATTGACGCCTCAGTGTTACATTGCAGAAAAACATTATCAGTCTAGACTTTCCCGCAGCAAAGGCCATATAAGCAACCCAAATGGCCCTATTCAGAACAATCAGCATGCAATCTGAGCAACCTGTGTGGTAGTGCCTCTGTTTGCATTATCGGCCCAGTGTGGAGTACTTTCAGCACCATGGCCAGATCCCTTTCACAGGCGAGACGTGGCCTTGCACTGGGAGCTTTTTTTTTTTTCTCTTGCCAGCGTCGGCTCTTTATGTACACATTTGTGTTGTTTGTACACAGCCTGAATAGCACAAATGTGAAAAAAGAGAGCATGATTGTTTAACAAGCTAGCTTTAAGCCACCACTGATTGTCCATGCTGACCTGTGATATTGGAGAAGTCAGCGCAAAGCTCTTTGAATCCCCATTCAATTAACGCTCATTATTCTCTTTAAGTTGTTTCTTGTTGAGAACCTTCGGCCAAATAAAGCTGCTGTAGGATAACGAACTGCTGGAGCTCAATAGTGCAGAATGGCTCTAGAAATACAATTACACACAAAGTGCCATTATCCGAATTAATTGCCTGTGATATATTCCAAAATGGTTAGTTATGCTGAGATAGTCCGTGCTGATTGGACAATAAAGGTTGCAGGTGCCCAGGACTGCACGTTTCAGGCCGAGTTTGATTCGATGTTGGTGTGTGCACAGGCTGACAGTATTTCATTATCAGAATGTTTTTTTTTACACATACCTGCAACAAGGCGATACAATGACATTCGATCATTTCTTTATGCAAATGTGTGTGAGTTTAACATTCCCCTCGTAGCTTAAATAAGCCTCCTCATGTCTGTTTGAATAATTTGCCTCGCGCTCCCTCTGGTACTTGTTACTCTCGCCAGTAAAGCTGAAGCTGGCCTAATGCCAGTTTGCATCAGGATTATGCTGACGAGTTCCATGTTCCACAGGTGCAGACTCTGTTGGCACGCTGCTGTGCACCTGGACCAGAAACACACGTAACGCAACGCATATCTCATGGGCAGAAAGAGAATCAAATCAGCACTGAGGCCACAACACTCACAACAAAAGACACCACACAGAAATTTATTATGGTGCCTTTACAGCCCCTCGTTTCAAACCCTTATCTGTATGAGAGTTATGGTTTTAGCCATCAATGGTGAATAGCATTAAGAAAACATTGTGAATAATTCCTGCTGATTAAATAAGATAAAAGGCCACTAGACCGCTCTTGCAAAAGCAAATATATGCTTTGTGTAGGCCAGTAGGATGTGGTCCATGTGCTTAGAAAAGATAGTTATAGTGAATCCTACAGGGAGCATCTGCAAGAGCAATTATTGTTTTTTTTTTATTTTCATTTTTATTTTTTTTGGACTTTCCAGATTAAAGCATGAATTAATAATTACACTTCAAACAAATGCAAATGATTTTAGTTGAGTATTCCTTTTCTTCTGACTATTAGCTTCCCTCCATAGGTATCAGCAAGGCCGTATCTTTCTATTTTTGGAGATTTTGCTTCCATACAATGAGAGGTGAGTCCTCTGGGATGTTTTTTTTAGTGTGGTTAGACATTCTTACACAGCAAGGCTCCGCGAGTGTCCCACTATTCGCCACATTTACATAATGGATAGCTCCCTGCCACCACATGGTGATTAACCTTGAATAGTCAGGAGCATTAGACTGAAAACTTGGAACTAAAGAGAAATAATATCATATGGTTGGAGATGGAAGAAAAAAAACAGTTTGCTTCTAGAAATCACATATGAATGTTGGCGGTTCCAGCTCTTTTCCGGAGATCTATGCGTGGGTTGGCGTGGCATAAGATATTGCTTTCCCAAGACACTTAAGAGACTTGGAGTGGCTGACACGGGACGAGGTTGGAAAAAGTATATATTATAAAATATATATACTATATATATGTATATATATTTGGGCAACTGACAACTGCATTTGTGTAGGTGTACTCAAACAGAGCATGGAGATCCCCGTCTTTTGAAATTCAATGAGATGGTTTGAGAAAGCAAGCTGTCACAGGTAAGTACGCTTGTGAAGGATACAAGAGGTGGGTGATGAAAGGAGTGTGACGCCCATTCCACACGGTGACATTTATAAGGCCTTTTTACACCAAAATATAAAAGCACTCAAACAGAAGATGCCACAGCCCCAACCTGGATTACAAACTCTCTGATCTCCGATGTAATTTCCTCAGTTTTTTGCTTGATAATGCAGAGAACACGAGAAGATGCAGTTAACTTCCAACTACACATCACTGTGTGTGTGCAGGTTTGTGATAAAAAAAACAAAAAACACACACACATATATATATATGTACACATTTGCAAACACACACACACACACACACACATACACACACACTTTATGATAAACCAGTCAGTGTGCTGTAAGCAGAGAGAATGTCAGTCTGATGGTTAAAAATATCACTTACCTTCCAATTTCTGCCAATTTATCTGTGTGCATTTGATATGAAATTTATGAATGTCGTGCCCTTTAAAAGATATTGCTCATTACTGAAGGCTGAAATTGGAAGAGGCAGTTTTAGCATCTAATGGGAACACTAAAAAGAAAAAGAAATAACAGTTTCATAAGCCAAAGTAGCAAGAATATTTCCCCCTACACACAAAATCAAATTAAAGCTCTACAGGAGGATTCATTCCGTGCACTTCTTAACAATATGTCCCAGCTTTAATTATTTGAAAGATCCTCTAGGGCACATGTGTATTTCTGTGACATGTACATCTCAGATGTTGAATTCATTACAGATTGTTCAGGGTGGACATCAGCAGAGAAAGGCAATATAGCACCAAAGTATGATGGTCAAATATAATTCTTACTCATGACTAAGGACAGGATAAATGCATTTGTAAGAAAAAAAAAAAAGTCTTCTCTGAATTACAGCTGTGCAGGAGCCAGGAACTGAAAGGTCGTGTCTCAACATATAAAAGAAGTCATTTCATTAACTGAGAGGTTAATGGATTAATTAAATATTTCAGACATGTGATTTTAAACTGGACTACCTCCTCTGCTGGGAAGCACAGCAAACTGGTGCAATACTGATGATGTTGCGTGATTGTAGTTGTTTTTTGAGGATGGGAAATGTCTTAACCTTTCAGTGGATTGATGATTTTACTACTACTGTAAATTTGAGTCCACATATGCCGCCAGCAGTGGTAGCAGGGTGAACAAATTGGCAGGAGATCAGAAAAGAGCACAGTTTTCAAAGAGTCTCTGCGAGGTAACAGTCGAGAAACAGGATGCACAACAGTGAAAGAGCCTTGGAGAACGAGGGGTAAGCGAGGCAGATAATTGCAGTGCTGAAGTATCCTTCAGCAAGCTTAAGCGCCGCACATCTACTATATTTCCTAGTGTGTTATCACAGTCCGCAAGGGCTAAAAAATCAATTACCTGTTAATCGGTTATTTCCATTTCCAGTTCCACAAATAATGAGGGATGTTTGTGAAGCCAGGGGAAAAAATATAAAAATAAAAAAACACAGTAGTCCTAAATGGATTCCATTTTCTTATAAATATGCTACATTCTGAAAAGGAGCACTATTCCACACCCAGATTTCTGCAGGGATTTTGAATAAAATAGAGATGTATTAAAGAACATAACTGACTAAAGTACTTATTTATAGGAGCAGAAAATGTTCGAAAATGTCTGTAAAATAACGGTTTTATGAGATTTTGACATTCAAAAAATGATATCCCAGGTTTCTAGTATTTATGCACTCCGGCTAAATTACATTTTATTCTCTGAAGTCCGAGGTCCTATGAGGTCAGTGACACAATGGCCATGTGACAATGGCTGTCATTGTCATCGGCCTGCCGCTGCACTACAAGCTACTGCAAAGAAAAGAAGCCCTCAAAAAAAAAAAAGAAATTAAAATCACTTTTACAAACTTTTACAAACACTCATATATTCAGAGTTCAAGGGTTTTACTCGTCACATGCATTTATAGCTGGCACAACATTCAGTGAAATCTACTTAAAGAAGAAATAAATACCGACATCACAAAAAAAGTATAAATGAAAAAATATATATAGGTATAAACAAAAATAAGAAAGAAGCCCCAAAATTGACAAGCTTAAATTAAATGAAGAAGAAATAGGTACCAAATATTATGAGTAAAAAATACAGTATAAATACATAAGTATTTGTTTATAAGTATAAACAAAGTATAAGTATACAATTATAAATTAAAATTAGCCATCCCCATCTTGATGACATGCAACATAACAGATTCTATTTTGCTGAAGACAAAGTTAGACATTACATGCATCACACTTCCATAGTGTTTGTTGTCCTGCCACCTGCAGTACACACAGACCAGAGAAAGACTAGACATGTCTTCATTCTCTCCATATGCTTACCGAAAAGGACGATGCATGATTAGCCTGATTAGTCTTCTGTAAACACAACTCTTATCACAATGTAAAACAATGTAAAAACGTATGTAAAATGTATTTTGCATTGTCTGACTCACTCTCCAAAGTGAGTTGCTCCTGGATCAGCATACCCTTCCTCAAACTTTTAAAATGAGCATGTGCATTTGTTTTAAAATGGGTATGTGCATGTGTAAAATGAGCAACTGCATCTTTTCAGTTTCCTTAAACACTTTGTCACTGGACAGCTCAGTGTGCTTGGAGGAGATCACTAACAACAAATTATGGCAGCTAAGAGACGTTGTGCTGAGTAATTGGACTCTTCACCATGGATGGTTGACATATCGGTGAAAATCGAACTTGCTATCTCCTGATAACAAGGATTACACCATATGGACAAATGTATTAGGACGTTTGAACATTACACCATCTTGGACTTTAATAGTATTGCATTGGAATACAATAGCTTTAATATAGATTTTGTGCCCCATTTGCAATTATAACAGCTTTACAGTCATAACTTGGATGGCTTTCCACAAAATTTAGGTTTTCAGTTGAGAAGTGATTTCAGATGAGAAGGCCTGACTCGTAATCTCTGTTCCAGAGATTTGGATGGGGTTGATGTTAGGGCACTGCGAGGGCCAGTCAGGCTCTAGCACACCAAACTCATTCAGCCATGTCTTTATGGAGCTTGCTTTGTGCACTAGGGCAGAGTCATGCTGGAACAGAAATCACTGCTTCCCCAAACTGTGTCCATAAAGATGGAGGTATTGTGTTGTACAAAATGTTTTACTCTGTTTTATAATGTATGTTGTGTTAGTTTCTACAGAGATTATTCGATTTTGTTGAAAATAAAATATTCTACTAACTTTAATATTACTGTCACCAACTTTCTTGTCAAATTATAATAAATCCCTTCACACCTTTCTTCTGTTTTTCGGAACATATTGTTAAAGGGTACTTCCACCAGTGTTTCGGGCTTTTCATATAATTAATTTGCTGAGATTCAAACAGAGTGGTTTGATGTGAAATGTTCCTTTGTAACCAACTGAACAACTGATTTAAAAAAAATATTAACCAGGAACCAGAATCTTTACAGCATAAACACTAAAATGACCAGTGAAATAAAAACTTTTTATGTATAAAAAGTTCAAAAGCTGTCAAATGTATCATAGAGCATTGTTCCAGGCATCAGGTTACCTGTTCATAAGCATTCCATGTTATTAGGTTCGGTGAGGAAATTTTAGGAGACACTGGCTTTAAATACTTTTGACATCCGGTTGTTATCTCCATCACTGTGACCAAATCTGACTTAAGTTAATTTAGAATGGAACCAATGGCATCAAACCACTGCATTTCTTGTAAGAAACATCAGTGGCTTATAAAGATTTGGAGGAGTAGTTTGAATTTCAGTACTTGTGCAAAGGTGCCACTGCTGTTTTGGAGACTCACATTTCTGTGTTTTTCTCACCTATGAGATAACAAAGCTCATGAAGCATGTCAATTTTCACATTGTTTGGGGAAATGGATAAATCAATAGAACTGTGTGGGCTGCTTAGTGGAATTATCCTCAAGAATATCCTTATTGTATTGCACTGCCACTCTAAGCATTTAGGCCTGTTTTTTCCATTAAGCGTTTAGCATGTATCCAATACTTCTTTTTCATTTTGAATGGCAATAATTTCCGTAATAAAGTTCACAGTTTCTTCATAACAAATAACAATGTTGCTATTGTTAAGCATTCCAAGCATTTATTACAATGTGTTTTAGTCACAGTTACACTTTATTTTAACTGTACTGCACAAAAAGAGATTTTCTGCAGTGGGACAATAAACTTTTTTTTGGTTCTCAAGCCATGTCTCAAGCACCTGAGCCCTCAACCACATACTACTCCCACCTAACCTCATTCAGTCATCTCCAACCTCTCCCTGTCAGTTCCATCCCCTTAAGCTATGGCAGATTCAACAGCATTTGGGCAGGGAGTTGGATCTTGACCATATGATTCATAGAACACGTTGGTTTGAAGACTGACTAAGTCCATTGATCCTCAGTATGTCCCTCGGGACTGTCAGGGAAGCCTGGTGGCTAAGCTCTAAGCTGCGGGCCACCTAAGTAATGCAAAAATCCAATCTCAAGTTTACTTGAAAAGATGTATGTACTCAGAAACTGTAAAACCCCATTACACAAATGCATATCTAGGACAAATGCACATTTGAGAATACTTCAAACATAGCATGCCTGAAAAATAGTGGAACAACAAATGAAGCTATGTAGAGGAAAAGGGGGCTGGTGAAGAGGAAATACAGAGAAACGACACTTTCAGTGAAAGTATGCTTTGCTGAAACTGTACACAGTGAAAAGTTTAAAAAGAGTGAGAGTCAAAAAAGTTCCCCTATATTTTTAATTCAATTCAATTGAACTTATTTTTTTTGCTTATACAGTGCTTTTTACAACTGATGGTGCTACAAAGCTGTTTTACAGAATCCTGGTCCGAGCCCCTAGTGAGCAAGCCAGTGGCAACCAGAGCGAAGAAAAACTTCCTAAAGCTGGAGGAAGAAACCTCAGGAGGAACCAATACTCAAAAAGGGGAACCCACCATCTTCTGGTCGAGCCAGAGAGTAAGAAAAGGGAGTCTCTATGGAGATAAATGTTAACAGAAAGCCAGTCTCTGCTGAACAGATTGTAAGTCGCAGTAGGTTCTGTTAAAGGTCAGTACATGTCGTTTTTTGTAGTTTGTGGGGAGTAGGGCATTAAAAACTTCAGATTTTTTCAAGTTGACTAATCCATCAAGATAGTCGAAGTCAAGTCGACTAGTCATGATGACATCACACATGCAGGAACATGGGTGTCCAACAACAAGCAACTTTTATTAAAGTTCTCTGTAACGTTAACAGTCAACATGACAATTGAAGTAAACAAAACAGAGGTGGATACCTTGAATGTTCAGGTAAATTTTAGTGTAAACAGAAAGTGGGAACAGTTTAAGCCCCAGCACCACTCAGCTCTGGACTGGGCGTCTCTGCAGTGCTAGCGTTAGCATGCTAGCTACCAGTGCCGATTCAGACCTGAGCGGAACCTGGTTCTATTACTGTACTTTAACACTGGTTGCAGGTTCTGCAGGTCTCTGTGCTGTTTATGTGTCTAGAGTGAAGGATCTCCACATGTGTGATTAGTGTGTGTGTTCTCTGTGCCTTCTCTAGTCTTGCTGTGGTCTCATGTTTAGATTCCACTCTATGTGCCAACAGTACCGCCCCCTTTATGAAAGGACGATAGTAATTGGTTAAACAAAGGAACGCGTATCAGCCTCAGCTAATCAGAGCTGCATTGTCTTAGCTGCCGTCGACTAGTGCTTCTACAGTCGACTATAAATAATAAATATAAAGAGCACAAATCTAGACAGCATTAAAAGCTATAGCAGCCAATCTAAAAAGGGCAGATACTCCATGAAAGACATGAGAGCTATCTGATACACTGTCATTCCCCACTCCACCGGCAACAAACTAGAGTGAACATGAGGAGTGGTGAGGTGACAACACCAGCATCCCTGTCAACTAGAATTTCCTGTTCCCATTACTTCCCAGCTCTACAGTCTTTATCTAAGGGCAAAAGGTAAAGAGGTAGGTTTTCAGCCTAGACTTAAACACTGAGAATGTATCTTAGTCTTGAAAGTTATTCAGAATTGTATTCCAGAGCTGGGGGGCTTTTTATGAAGATGCTCTTTCGTCTGCTGGGGATGAGTAAATAGCCCAAACCTCGAGATCTAAATATGGAGGTTCAATGCAAGACATAGATTCACTGAGGTATTCAGGTGCAAGGAAATTCATGTTAAATATGTCAAATGTAGAATTTTATAATCACAACAAAGATGTCTTGACAATATTGGACTAATGTGGTCAAATTATCTGGTTCTTGTGAGGACGCTAGTTGCTGTGTTCTAGGCTGACTAAAGCAAGGGCATTACAGAAATCAAGTCTGAATTAAATTTTTCTTCCTTACCCAAGCAACATTTCATAGATGAAGTAAAGCAGTTTTAGTAATGGTATCAATATTTTCAAGATTTTTTACTGCAATCACGATTTAGAACTGACAATTTGTTCCTGGCAGTTTTTGGACCCAGAAGGAGAACAAGAGAAAGTCATGTGAGATCCAGTCTTAGATCCCTTGTACAATCATCAATCTTATTTAATGTATGTTTAGCATCTGAGTTGGTAGAGAAACAAAGTTGTGTGTCATCTGTGTACCTTTAACATATTTACATTTTGTTGTTTTGCATCCTGACATTAAGAGACAAAAATTTTTCTAGTTGTGTTCACTCAATGCACTCAACTGGCTTAGTAAAGATTCACCTCTTTCAAAATATTCACTTGTCTTGGTATGCTTGAAGACATGGTTGGATGTCATCCAACACCTTCGGGATGAACTGAAACAGAGATTGTGAGCCAGGACTTCTCAACACCAGCGCTTGACCTCGTATATGCCCTTCAGGATAAATGCGTACAAATTCCCTCAGAAAATCTTGTGGAAAACCTTCCAAGAATTGAACTATTATTTGCATGCAAAGAAAAGCCCTCGCTGGTGTAAGGGTCGAGTGTCCCAATACTTTTATTCATATAGTGTATTTGAGCAGCCTACCTACATCTCTGCACAAATGGAAAACATAGATATTTAGAAGAATTCGTTTCACTGTAAATGATTCTGATGTGTACTGAGGACTTTTGATTGGATATTATTCATCCTTACCATAACAGAAAAGGAAGTGTGATTACACATGTTAACAGGTAAACATATAAAAAAATTGTCTTGCAGCCAGAAATTAAGAGACTAATAACAAATATTCTAGTTGTGATCACTCAATACAATTATTACATTCAAGTGAAAGATATGATGGCAACAGATAAAAACAAATAAAAACAAGAATACCTGAAGTAGATGAGGTATCATCCCTTTTGTCATCTAGAAAAAATATCTTCAGGTTGTGTTAAAGGTGATAAAAAGCCACAGTTGGTTTAGAAAAGGATCACCTCTTTCATATAGTGTAGGACAAACTATGGGCCGCGGACCAGTGCCGGGCCATGAGAACTTCTCTCCTCTCCTCCGGCCAGGGTTTTAGAACTGTTTGGGATTTTGAGCTGCCAAAGCCTTCGTCATGTCATGGGCATCTCTAAAAGTCCAGAACGGCCGTCCGGTGCAGATAAAAAGCGGTTGAGATAAAAAGATGTGCATAAAGAACAAGATTTGGAGGGTTTTGCACAGGTCTAGCTTTTAGCAAGCCTGTTAAAACTCGCTTGGGTTCTAGTCACAATACATTTTTTAAACTAAGGCAAAATAAGTAAATTAAATGACTCTCTTCTGGACAGACACACAGCTGCCTTGGGTTAACTGCCTCGGGTGAAATGGCATTTAGTCATTATGCAGCTCACTGCTGGAACAAGCTGCCCATTACCATCAGATCTGCACCAACTGTAGCCAGATTTTAAAAGCTTCTAAAAACAGCAATATTCTCTTCTTTACTTTTATTGTATTCTTTTACCTCTTTTATCCTCTCATTATCTTGTTTTATTTTTCTCTAATTTTTCTTTATTCTTAATTTTACTTTCCATTGCTGTAAAGCACATTGAATGACCCTCTGTGTATGATGATACATATAAATAAGCTTGAACTTGAATATGTGTTGAAATGATGAGTTTTACCACATTAACAATTCCAAAGTACATTTCATGACTATGACTATAACCCGAGTTTAAAATGTAATTGTATATCCGAAGGAAAACAGATATGCTGCTTGGTTTAGCATGTAGTGGACGGCAACAGTGTCTAAGCAGTGATTGGCGAGCCAAGGGAAATAAGGCAGAGCTTGAGATCTGTTTGTCAAAGAACAGGGTGTGGTTAAATATGATCATTAATCACGAATTCACATATTTTAGTTATTAAATCAGTATTTACTGATCCCTAATCACTAATATTAACACTTATAGTACTAAACTAAACTGTCACATAAAGCGGTTCTCATCACCCACAGCTATCCCTCAGTGTGTATTTTGCGCAGTTAATTTAATTAACTTAATTTAATTAAATGAGTATTCTATTGTAAATGCATTAAAACAGATGTATTAAAAACAGGGCAAATATCAATATGATCTTTTTTTTTATTCTATTGTTTCGAAGAATCAGTGAACAAAAAAAAAGTTCTGATTCAAGGACTTACATAGAATAGCAACAGTTATAGATTTATTATGTCTGCATAGAGAATGTTGAGGAATTTGCAGGTGATTTCGAGAATATATTTATTTGTGATTAGCTACAAAATCCATATTGCATTTTACCTCACATTCATGAGTAGAAGTCGAATGTACTTTGATACTGTGCTTAAGTATGAAACCTACTATACTATCACTCCATTACATTTCAGAGAGAACTCTTTTCTCTCCTTTTCATTTTGATCTTCAGTGAACTCAAAACAGTTCCCAAAGACCAGGGGTCTCATTTCTAAAACTTTGCAAAGAACTCATACTGAATGTGTACGTACGACCCAAAGGCGAAAAAGGAAAAGTCAGATTAATGAAAACGTGCGCACGCACACCTGCAAGCAAATTCAGCTTTATAAATCGCAGTTGTTTGCAAGTGGATTTTCCGCACATTCCGCCCTCGACACGCCCCCGTTCAACCATACATGAATATTTAAGCCCCCGATGTGAACCTGAAAAAAAGCATCATGGCAACAGAAGGGAAAAGTAAGAAGACAAATTTCTCAGAGGCCGAAATAGATGTGCTTGTTGGGGAAGTTGAAAACCAAAAAAAACATTTTGTTTGCTGGTAGTGGGGTGACCGACAAAAAGGAATGCAACGAGTGGCAACAGGTTACTACAGGTGTAAACGAAGTGAGTGCTGCCAACAGGACGGTGCCCGGAAAAAAAAGATTTGAAAGTAATCCTAAAAAAAAAGAATTGCAGTGCATCGAAAGAACATGGCTGAGACGACACATGGTAAGAGGTTTTTATTTGCATTTGAGAACAGACTATGACTAACACAAGCACAATGGTTTTGCTGTCTCCCCCACCCCCTCTCAGAGACCATGGGGGCAGTAGGTGGCAAGGAGTTGCAGGGGGAGTCTGAAGAGAGCCTGGGTGTCCCCAGCTCCAGCCAGGCCCGGGTGCTTGTGGTCTCTGGAAGTGGCCGGGTCCTGATGGAGGCTGTCATGGCGACACAACGCCATACAATTAGAGCAATAAAGGAAATCGCAGATTAACTGAAACAAATAAGATCTGTGTTGGGTGATATTTCAGCTACATGAAAATATCTTGTTAAAAAATAGACCTTTGCACTGCTGTCTTTACAAACGCTGCGTTACATCTTCCCTGAGACTTGCTCCCAACTGATAGCCTTCCTGTCAGGTATGGGGCTTTAGGTCTAGGTCCTCCTCCTGTGGTAACGGCTGTGGTAATGGTGGGGCTGTGGGTCCGGGTCCTCCTGTGGTAACGGGGGGCTGTGGGTCCGGGTCCTCCTGTGGTAATGGTGGGGCTGTGAATCCGGGTCCTCCTGTGGTAACGGCTTTGGTAACAGGAGGGCTGTGGGTCCGGGTCCTCCTGTGGTAACGGTGGGGCTGTGAGTCCGGGTCCTCCTGCGGTAACGGCTGTGGTAACGGTGGGGCTGTGGGTCCGGGTCCTCCTGTGGTAACGGCTGTGGTAACAGGGGGGCTGTGGGTCCAGGTCCTCCTGTGGTAACGGTGGGGCTGTGAGTCCGGGTCCTCTTGTGGTAACGGTGGGCTGTGGGTCCGGGTCCTCCT
>JBBMFX010000030.1:16919053-16963738 GCA_037832545.1 Rhabdalestes septentrionalis | reverse complement strand
GGTCCTCCTGTGGTAAAGACTGTGGTAACGTGGGGGCTGTGAGTCCAGGTCCTCCTCTGGTAACGGTGGGGCTGTGGGTCCGGGTCCTCCTGTGGTAACGGTGGGGCTGTGAGTCCGAGTCCTCCTGTGGTAAAGGCTGTGGTAACGGGGGGCTGTGGGTCCGGGTCCTCCTGTGGTAACGGGGGGCCTGGAAGTAGAGGGACGCCATTCCTCTGTGCAACATTGTGCAACACCGCACAGGCTGTAATGATGCAGCACACTTTTGGGTCATTATAGTGATGTTCCTCTGCGCTCTGGGAGTATGAACAGGGGTGAGGAGCCAGCGCTTCAGAGGGTAGCCGCTGTCCCCTGCATTTTATAAAATACACGATTCAATGCATGTACAAAGAATGTTTAGGAAATGTTTTTTGAGCTTACCAAGAAGCCAGCCATCACGCAGCGCCCGCCTGCAGTCTGCTCCCTTCACTGCTGTGTTCCAGGATAAAGGAGTCGTGTGTTGAACCAGGTTAACATGCAACCAGGTTTGACAGGACCATGTCAGCATCGCAGATAACTTGCACGTTAATCGAATGCACATGTTTTCTATGTACATAAATTAATTCGTTTTCATATGGAGCCCTTATTGCCTGTATTTGTACCGGGATTGCGCGGTTCAACATTAAGCCTAAATGTGATCGCAGTATTTATGTGTTTTCAGCAATCAGTGATTGTTTCACACGTGTCCAAATGTTTGTGATAATCACGGCCACCACTCATCCATTTACATTTAAACAGCTGTATAGTGTAGATTAAATTAAAAATTGAGTCGAATTATGTATTTTATATTTTTTCAGTATATGTGACTGAACGTGTGAGATTGAATGTATGGTGTAGTACTCACTAGCACAAGGAATTATTATAAATGTACTCATATAGTCACCCTCTTACTGTAATTTTTGCTCCTTTGCACATTTCCTTCATTTGCAAATGCACAATATTATCCACATCTGCAAATCACATGTATTAATTTTATTGTTTTAATTTATATATGCTTTTTTTCTAATTTTGTTCTATTTAAAAAACTAAATTGCCTAACCTAACCTCGGCATTTGAAAGAATTTCACTGCACAAAGAAATGTAATCTGTACTGTACACATGACCGAAAAGTTTTGATTCTTTGAATCTCTTCACCCACGGTCACATTTTTTCTTCCCAAATGTTCGCACGCGTGGGTTAGAGTTTGCGCACATATACGCACATTACCGAAAAACTTTTTGATTCTTTGAATCTCTTAACGCACTGTCACATTTTATTCTTCCCAAATGTTCGCACGCATCAGTCAGAGTTTGTGCACATATACGCACATTCTGCCATCAAATGTATTTCTACTGATTGCAACTTGTGCGTAGAAAGAGGCGTGCGCATATTTTACGCAACGTTTATAAATGAGACCCCTGGACATTTTTCTCTAACCAATCAGTTCATGTACCTTTGAATTTACTGCTTTAATTTAAACATCCAACCAAAGTGATAGTAAAATGAAACTGCCCACAGCCATACTAATTTGTGTATTGTGAATTTATCACTGCACCACACTACCACATCATACGAGGAAACACATACTTCATGTGTAAAATTAACTTTTGTATGTATATATCTTGCTAACAAACTTACACTACCAGTTTGAGCACACCTTCTCATTCAATGATTTCCTTTGTTTTTATTGTTGGCAACATCGTAGATTAACATAAAAAATATCACCTAATGCACTGATGACAGCTTTGCACATTTATTCAATCTGACTCATTAGGAATGGAAAAGAAAAAGAACATGTGTTCTTCATAAATATTTCATCGGTGGAATTTCTTGCCTTCTTAATATGTTTGGGATCATCAGTTTTGATGTGCAGGGGTAGAGTTGGTGCACAGTTAGTAATCCTGTTACTCAATGGTTCTTATTCACATTATGGCAAGAATTACAAAACAAATTCTGGTTTGATTACATTTTTTTGTTTACTGCATAATTCCATGTGTTCCTTCATCATTTTGTTTGTTTCCAGTATTAATTTACAATGTAGAAAAGAATAAAAACAAAGAAAAAACATTGAATGAGAAGGCGTGTCCAAACTTTTGACTGGTAGTGTACGGCTGACTTCACTCCAGTGTTGATTGCATTCATTCCTTTGAGTGGTGCCTAATTCATTTAATTGTATACACATGGTAATAAATGTTGCAAATAAATTAAGTTAGTGCAGCTTGCATCAAGGCAATTGTTTAAAAATAAAACATGTAAGTAAACAAACTTATTGCGTTTTACTCAGTGCTAAAAACGAATTGGTCGTTCATTAAGTTAAATTATGACAAATATTTCCTTTTCAAATAATGTACTGAACTATACACCAGACATAAGAATTCCAAAGGTGTGTAAGTGGTGACATGGGGTTGGAAATGTTTGTCCTGCACCAGGGGTGTAGCACAGGGGGGGGGTTTGGGGGGATTCAACACCCTCACTTTTGGTAAAATGTGATTCCACCCCTCCCCCCACTTTCGTCAGATTTTTTTAATATAAAATTGATTAAATTATATTTATAACATGGTGTCCCCTCTCAGAACCCCCCCACTTTTGGAAAGCTTCATTCACCCCTGTCCTGCACATCCCACAGACTGAGTTCTGGGGAATTTAGAGGCAGACACTGGACTTTGTAATGTCCCTCAATTCATTTCTGAGCAATTTTTGTTGTATGGCACATTTTTCTGCTGAAAGAGACTACTGCTATTATTGGACAGCCTTGCCATGAAGGGATGTACTTTGTCTGCAAATATCAGTGTGTCACACTTCCTCCACAGGTTTGCCCTCTTTTCATGGTACATCCTGGTGCTTCCACTTCCCCAAGGAATGTGCCACACACATAACCGGCTGTCTACTTGATTTACAAGAAAATAGACAGAACTAACTTCTTCCAGTGCTCCACAGTCCAGCTCTGTCGCTCACTTTCTCACTGTAAACACTCTCAGTCCTGAACAGGGATGAACATGGGCAGTCTACCCCTGCTCTGTGAATTTCAGTAAGTAAAAAATCTAGCATTCTCAATGCCTTCAAGTAATCAAGTTACATCCTAAAATAAGCATGTTTTAAGTTTCAGTAACCTAAAACAAGTTTAAAAGCAGCTTTACTTGATTGATCCAAAGCAATAAATGTACATGATTTTTTAACCGTTTAACCGTTTAATGTCCTAACCCTTAAAAGACCCCCTATCTCAGGGTCAGCGGGCCCAAGGGAGACAACCCACCCCAGGGCAAGATGTACATTTAAGTGTTATGTTAACTCTTATGTTAATTTTCAGTGTGCATAGCCCCATACACTGCATAGGCTGTGGTGCGTAGTGTGTTCTGAAAACTTTCTATTATAGCCAGCCCTACAAGACAGGCCATTTTGAAGAAGCTCTGACTAGCCATCCTAGTCTGGCCCTTGTTAAAATCACTAAGATTCTTACGCCTGCCCATATTTTCTTGGTTCCAACATGTCAGTTTCAAGAACTGAGTGTTCACTTACTACCAAACATACCCCACCTCTTGGCAGGTACCACTGTAGTGAGATAATCAATGTTATTCGCTTCACTTGTCAGTGGCCATACTGTTGTGGCTGATCGGTGTATAGAGACTTTTGTAAAGTATCTTTTCTGACATGTAGCAGAATGAACATTTGCTATCCATTTAAGTTCCCACTGCCTTTCACATTGCATGTATAGTTACAATAAAATTGCTCCAATTTTCTACCAAGATTCCTGATAAAATATAGATGCCGTTTCACTACTCTACTGTGTGAGAACCTCTAAGGCGCTGCAGCTGCAGCAGCAGCAGCAGCAGCTGTTGCCCTTAGTTTTTGTAGAACAGTGGGGCTATGAGCTTCCCCATATCATAGCTCGCTTTTCATCATTTTTTCAGAAGGCGAAGGCACCTTGCTCGCCAGTGCCCTGCAATCCACAATCCATTTCCACACCGGAGCTAAGTATGTCAACACCAAATATAATGATGATGAGGAGGGGATGCAGGTGATAATTACTATGATTAAGGGAGGAGGGCATGCCGATTAGTCTGAGCATCACTCAAGGCTACACAGCTTCTGCATGGCTCTTGCAGGAACTTGTGTATCTAAAACAAAGTCCTAGGCCTCTAAACGGCCTGCATGAGTTCTAACCGAAGTGAGCAGCTTCCTTGCTATGCATTTTCTCCACGCTGTGTGTGAGTGTGTGTGAGAAAGACAGAGTGGGAGAGAGACACACGCACAGAGAGCGAGAGAGTGAAAGAGAGAGAAAGAGCGAGAGACTAAGGTGGGAAACGGTAAATAAATCACGTCATTAAATTTGTATCCGTTGCCTTAAGTGTATTAACGAGTCTGGCTTCCCAGCGCAGCATCCAAGAAGGCACGTAATCCAAACGAAGCAACCCCCACCTACCCCCCTCTCGTCCGGGCTGTGGTATATTCCACAGATGCTGATATAGCGAGTATGAGAGCTTGTCTTCGCAACAGCAGCCTCTCCGAAGATCTGCCGTTTAACCGAGGCTCACGGGGGAAGAAGGGGCTATCTCCTGAACGCCTGTCCCCCCCCTTGACTCCACTCCTATCACCAAGTACCACTGTGCTGCGTGTCAAAAACCAGACCAACCCCAGAAATCCACTATATCAACTGCCTGGCGACGCCAGACCTCTCGCGCCACTGCTCTGGAGGGATAACTGAGAGGGGCAACAACGCTAAGAGGGATTTTATATGGTGATTAGGAGTCAGGCGGTTTGGACCAGACGGAGTAGGACTATCCTGGTATGGCAACAAATCGAGAAAAGGTAATGCCGACTTGTTTCGCTGTCCTGGATGAGGTATCAGCGGTTACGCGAAAACCATGTGTGGAAACATACTAGAGTGAGGAACGCACACAGACCTATCCTCTTTTTAACATGTAGATTTACTTCATTTCAGATCTGAAGGATGTCCTGAAAATGTCAGTTTTGCGTAAAACAGCATCAGAAATGCATTTAGCTTGTTTAAAGGAGGGAAACTACAGTCTAAAGAGGTCGTCTTGGGCGGTATTCGTGGTTTTATTCACCTGGCAATTTAAAGAGAAAAGTGACGGACCAAGAAGGAGATATTCTAGCGTGTCTAGCTAAGACACATTATAACAGTGATGAAAATATTCATTTCTTTAAGAACTTAGACACGGCAATGACAGGACGGCGTGTCTGTGAACCGTTTTCGCCGTTTTGTTTTTGGGGTCACCCTTACGGCGTCTCGGTGGGCTTCTAGCCTGGATGCTCGGACTAACTTCTCACAGAGAACTACCTTAAAGGAACGCTGCTTTTAGTCTGGCCCAGTTCGTGTTTTGGGCTTTTTTATTTGGGCCTCCTTATTGTGAATATCTTCAGCAAATCATGTTTTAGGTTGTATTTAACGAAAGGAGCTCTACAGCATTTCAGGCAGAAAAAAAAGTCTAAATAAACTTAGACCAACAAAAAAACAAGGCAAGAAAACTTTGGCTCTTCGTTGTTACTGCGTTTGATTTCATTGGCAGCTGGGTCAATATATTGTTAACTGATTTATTTTAGCGTTTTTTTTTTTGTATTTTTATAATCAGATGCTTCTTTGAAAATTATATTTGTCATTTATTAACCATGCTAGACCATACTTGACCATACTATAGTAATAATAGTAATTAATACCTTTGCAATAAATAGACCCATGCCATTTTAGTGTTACTTTTATGCAAAATACTCAGATCCTCTGGTTTTATACTTGACATTGTCTCGTAGTAATTGTTGAATTGTTAAATTTATTTTTCAGCCAAATGATTTGTTAATTCACCGCATCATTTTCAGCTCAAGGCGAAGTGTCAAAATCACAAGGGTGAAGGTTTTAATGTTGTGAATGTGACAGATTGTCTGTATTAACTGATCTGAGTGCAGCACTGAGTCAGAGGGAGCTCATCTCTCACTCAGTGGCCTTTCTTTCCTTCCTTGCGTCTTACCATGCAACTTAGATGTTAACTCTTGTATTGCAAGCATCAGGCTGTCAGTCTGTTTCTGAGTGGTGCTTTGTGAATCAAACACAGTTATTTTATACTGTGGTCCAATGCAGTTTGGGTGAAAAGTGAAGAAAGAAGTCATTCTCCTTCTTTGTTGCTTTTACCAGTGTCTTGTGGAAGGCCTGCAAATTTCCCCATCACTGTGTAGAAAACCTCGCATTTGCACTGTTACTCATGTTTGCTCATGTTTTGTGCCGTCCCTGGGAAGAGGGTAACAGCTGAATTTTTTTCTCCACTTACCTGCTGAGAATGTTGCTATCACACCATAATCTGTGATTTTTTTTAGACCATAGAACAACCATATAAATTAACACCTTGTCAATCACAGAAGTTTTTCTAACAGATGCTTCTGTGTGCACGGAACGAAGTGGCATAGCGGTACATTCCTCGTCTCCAGTCCCTTGAATTAATTGTGCTGATAAAAACTGAGGCAATCTGTTGCTGCTATTCGTGATTAATAGATGAGCATCTGTGCTTGTGTACTGTATACCACCTACTCATACACTCTCAGACTGAATTCTCTCATTGTTCCAGGGAGGAGCAGCCTGTAAAATAGAAGAAGGCATATGCGAGGTAGCTTCAGTCCACTGGCAAAAGGAATTAGAAGGCCTTTTATTGCCATAATACAAGCTTTCACACAAACATCCATGTAAGAACCTGCCAGTACTGTCTGTTTCTTGCAAATGAAGGAATACTGCATGTCTTTCACACAAAGAAACTGCGCAATTATAATGATTACAACACATATACACAAAGATGCACTATACTGCCATGACAGGGTCTCCACTTACATGAGAACATAGTGTTACCAACCGTCAGCTTTAAGCAGCCAGTGCTATTTGGCATGTTTTATCTTTATATAATTACTGTATGTATCCATTGATTGCAGGATGCAATTCACTTTAAGGCCACCGTTTCAGTGTTTGTTGCCAAACATGCCTAACCTGGGTTACTGATGCTCGTACGAACGGCTTGTACAGATGTTGCTGAAAGGAGGGGAATTTTGTGGAGGTGTTTGAGTAGTAGTGTGTTGAGATTCTGAGGCTGCGCTTGGCGCTAAGCAGACTCTTGGCTGTCAGCTCCTCTCCTGTAGAGAGGCGATGTAGCGCCTCGTGCATGCCGTACAGTGCCAGCCTCCGGGCACCACAGACGCTTTGAATGAGTGGTTGACACTTTCCTGGCCCTTATCCAGTAGGAGGTGTCTAAAGTGGGGCAATGGACAGCACAGTTCGAACAGCCGGCGAGGCTTGTCCTCGACTTCTACAAGATTTCCAAGGCTCATTTAGTTCCTAAGTTTTATAATTCTTTATTAATTCAACAATATGACACAATATGGACAAAAGTATTGGGATGCCAGACCATTACACCAACAGATTTTGGAATGAATTCGTGCCCATTCATTCTGCAGCACATTTATGAGGTCAAGAATGTTAAACGAGAAGGCCTGGATCACAAGCTCCATTCCAGTTCATTCCAAAGGTGCTGGATGGGGCTGAGGTCAAGGCTTTGCGGGCCAGTCAAGTTCTTTTACACTGAACTCAAGCAGCCATGTTTTATGGTTTGTGCACTGGGGCACAGTCATGCTGGAATAAAAAAGGTTCCTCCCCAAACTGTGGACAGCATGGCATCTTAAATGCCGTGGTGTGCTGAAGCATTAAGATTGCCCCTCAACTGTAATTAAGAGGCCTAGCCCAAAACCTTGAAAACAGTTGTCCCAATACTTTTGGCCAGTGTATTTTTTGCCAGTGAATAACATCTGACCAAACTGTGGCATGTTTTTTGAAACCACATAAAGCTGTTGTTCAGTCAATAGTCAAAGAAAATGTCCAGGAAAAATGTGGAAAAGTGGCCATTTGTGTGGGGAGCTGTATGATGTCCATTAGGATTACAGGGTTTCTTGCAACTGTTCTCGAGCACCATGCTGCTACTATCTTGGCCGCCCAGCCGAGCATAAGGCGGGCTTGTGGTTTGTATTTGGATGCAAGGCCTCCCCAGGTAGCAGTAGCACAGCTGCTTGCTAGCCAGCATAGAGTTCCTTTCCCCACAGGCCATAGTACAATCCAATGCCCCAGGTCGATACGGAGACATTTCGCCGCAGGAGTTGACCATGGGTGGAGGCCTTGGCTTGGCCATTAAAAGTCTTACGGTGCTAAAGTTGTTGTGGTGTATCGATATGCATTTCTTGTACATTGTTCTAAAACTAACCTATTCCTGCAGACTGTCTGCCTTAGTCAGAAGTCATTGAAAAATAGACTTTGCAATGGTTAGACCATAAATATAGTGAAAGTAGATTTGCTACCAGGGAATCACAAATTTGGGAGTAGACATACGGTTGAATTTTCTACCAAAGGTTCTAATCTTGCATATAAAAAACCTGTGTGCAGGGATGTGAGAAGAAGCATTAAATATATATCTGTGTGTGTGGGGGTGGAATTGAATGTTAAAGCAGTGTGTACATGAGATACAACATGATATTTTAGGAAATGTTTTGTTTTTATTGCATTTAATTGGATAGCTTGAATTGTTCACATACAACAGACAGGGTTTGAGAAAAGCGCAGTTAGAGGATAAATGATATTGATAAAACCATCACTGTTATGTGGCTACAGTATGACAAATGACAATTCGAAAATCGTTGTTTAGCCCCTTCACCTTGTTTTCTATGCTTGGAATGTTAAATGTCAAATGGGTTTTCAGTGATTTTTCAGGGTAGAGGATTAGTCCATAGTACAAAAACCCATGGTACATTTTGGAACAATGCACACAAATCATATAAAAAAGAGTAGAGCAAAAGGCCCACAGGTGACAATGAAAAGTTCCTCTACAAGGTGTTCAGTATTGCATAGACTAGTATTACAGTGAATCAAACTACAGAGCAGTAGCTTTCCTGTGCCACAGGTAATTGTATAAATATGTGAATTTTAAAGAGAACATTAATCTTGGTAGTTTGTTGCAGATGATTAGGCATAACAAAATCCCTGTGGTGCTGCCTGATCAAATGCATATTAATTATTGGTTTTAACAACATAAAGTCACGTACAGAAGTTTGGGGACTGCTCATCAAATGACACCGCTCATCAAATTTTTTTAGTGAAAATAAGTAAACAAAACTGAAAAGAACACACTTTTGTAATCCAAAATCACTAATTACTTGTTAAATTACTTGTTGAATGGTCTGTTCAAAAGTATTTGTGTATTATTTTATTATTTCAGAAAATACATAGAACTTCTGCCTTTAAAATTGCTCATACTTGTCAGTTGTTTATTGCAAAAATTCCGAAGAATGATAAGCAAATTGGGGAAATGATTAGTTGGACCAGCTTCTGACACTGTCAGAACAAGATTCCCGTCGTATCCTGGCAGCATATTCCGAAAGGGTAGATTGATCTGACAATGAAAATTATTAACAGGGACTGATGTGCCTGCTAGTGGCTTTATTCAGAAGAAGCAGCTTGGTTTTTTTTGGAAAAAGGAGTTGCTGCCTACTGACCTGATGCTCACTCGGTGTGATTGACAGTTCTTAAATAAAAATCCCTGTATAAGCGCTATTGTACACCCTGTAAAAGTGCTTACATAATGCAGTTTGAAATTGTCATGTGACTGATTTTATTTTTTTTCTTTAGTGGTGTATTTCTGTCACTAAAAGGATGCCAACTAGGGTTCCACTCTAGCCATCATTACTTTTAGCTGTAAATGAAGCCCAGTCTATGCACTGCTTCTATAATGAATGCCATTAACTTCAAGGGGTCATGGCTGTTGATTCGCTCTTCCGTTTTTCAGCTTGAATGCAAAGCAACTGTTTTTTTGTTGTTGTTGTTCTTTGCTATGTAGTTGCTATGCAGTTGATTTGCATTGTCTTTGACCTGAGAGGTTGTTCTCAGCCCATTCCTCTTATATGGACAGCTTGACCTGCTTTTGTGTGAAAAGGTTGATTCAATGCTTGTTTTGTAATCTTGAAGAATACATATTATGTGCCACTCGTTTATGACCCTGGTTGTAACGGTGCAGTAGTGCCCCGAACATATGATTAATGTCTGTAACTTTGCCGTATTTCCAATGGGGTCTCCTTGCTGATGAATTATTGAAAAGGCTAAGTTAAGGAAAATACTGAGTGATCCCACGTACCCCTGGCATTTTTTTCCCTTCCCCCTTTGTATGTTCCCGCCAAGCTATAAGATCATTTTTGTTACTGCATCCTGAATTATTTATGATTTCTCATTTTATGAACTATACCCTGTGGCACTGCATGCTCTCTGGCCCTATTGATTTGTACTAGCTCTAGAACCGGGCTTAAAATAATGCACAGTATGAAATTTGTGCGAACTGTCTGAGTTGATGAGGGCTGTGCCGACTGCACCAAATGATGTTTGTTGCAGTGGCAATGTGGTGCCCACGGCCATTTTGGGATGGGATTACTTCCTCTGTGGCTGTGCAATGCTTGGGAATCTTATCATATCTATGTGTCAACCAAATGGGCGGCTTGGTGCCATCCCTTCATTCCACGAGAATAACCAGGCATGTCACATGTCACTTGTTACCCACAGGCCTGCCTGACTGCTGTGCCTCCTGTCTATACATTTGCCAACTTTAACCAAGCACCCACCTCACCTCTCCAAAGCCCCTCCCATCCCTTGAGTAGCCTCCTTCAAATTACTGTCTTATTAACAGCAGGAAAGAAACACATTCACTCAGTCCTTTCCCTGAGGTTCGGCTCTGCTGCTAAAGACGACTCCCAGGCACTCCAATAAACCCCCTCTCTCCCCTCACTTAAAGCAGTCATCTACAATACGACGGAAAGACTGTACTCTAAAAGCAGTTGACTCGTTTTTTGTTTTTTTTTTCTGTCCGCACTCTAGGCCGAAGAAATAGCTTGCAGTAGTCATGGTGCAGGGTGTTATTGGAGTGGTGTAATCTATTCATTTGTGGGCTGGAGGGTGGAAATCATAGATGATCCTATAATTCAGATGGATTGGTCCAAAATTGGTATGGTTTATTTTCTTCTGTCGGTGCATTAAGAAAGAGTAATCAAGCTTTGACACATGAGTGTAACCCTGCGTTTTGACAGGATTGACCTGGATATGGAAGAATATCCCTTAGAGTAAGGCTGAGCTGTAAGTCGAACTAGAACAGCAAGGATTTATTTATTTTACACCTCACCAAGCACATTGTACACTATGTGCCATCAAATGCTTCTTTTCCTTGTTCATTCATCATACTGTATATTACTGTCCCAGACACAACATCTTAGATTAGACACCCCAAACACACGTTTAGTCTTTTTTTTTTGCGGATATCAATGGGACACCGAAAACAAGCTGGAGCCCTGGATTCCAATGAGGGTAACAAACATAAAAAAGAACTGGGCAGAACAAATACACAAATATAATGGGGGTTGTAATGATAGTGCCAGAAGAGAAAGCTGCAGCTCTCTAAATTATACCATAATGAAAAAATAAATAAAGGCCATGAAAAAGACTATTAGACACTGCAGTATCGGAGAATGCACCCTTGAATCCCTCTTAGGTGTGAAATTAGCACTGCCTTGTCATTTCAGGTTAGGGGCCCTCCAATGCAGAGAATACAATAAACAGTTTCTAATCTTGTAGACAGAGTAGTGAATCTCCTTGATGAACTGCTGGCATTGCAGAGTTGCATCTGCTGGGACCTGTAGCTCAGAATGAAATCAGGTATTAATCAAGTCACCAGACAACTTTAGAGGAAAAAAATCAATTTTTGTTTCTTTCCAAACACATCAGGCATAAATTGGCTGTGACATTAAAGTGCGAAACTTGGCAATGCTTGTCAAAAGAAGTAACTACAGAGTCATTGCAGTTGTTTTGGCTCCCCCCCCCCCCCCCATTTTTTTAATGTGAAAGTTTGAATGACCCTCAGGCTGTATACATTCTACTGCCAAAGCAGTAGTTAGTAGACTCATCAGAATATTTTAGGTGACATATTATGCAAAACTCACGTTTTGCATCCTTTTGTATTTCCATTTGGGTCTCTGCTGCTCCTATGAACACTCCAAGCGTGAAAAAACACCCATCCGTTTTCTGTGAATGTCCTATTGTGATGTCATAATAGGGAAATTTGCAAAGGACCACCCCTCATAATCACTAGCAGTGCACATGAGTGAGGACCTTATGTTTGTCTAAGATGTATACAAATGTGGTTGTTTACTATTCTTCCTGACCGTATAACCCCTTTAAATTTACACAAATTATGTGATACTTATAGATATAAACCAAGCGTAAACTGTTAATGCAGATTTACATTTACAGCATTTGACAGACCCTCTTATACAGAGTAGGTGATTTGTAGCCAACAGAAAACTCTGAAGTTGTCACTGAGGCCATTTGGGTACAGTCTGAACCGAAAAGGTGAGAGGGAGGCACAGTCGCAGACTTCCATAATGAGATCGCACTAAACGTAAACAGAAGAGTACAAAAAAAAAAAACAGGCTCGGGTGCCACACGAGAAGATAAAGAGAAGACACTAGTAGATGGAGTAGGGGAAGAAAGAGGAGATGAATAATTTGAAGAGGCGAGAGACAGACAGGAAAAGAACACAACCATACAACAGTGCACCATGCCACAGCTGGGGACAGAGCTCCCTAATATACACAGTTCCAGGGCTAAACAGCCCTAGAATAATAGTCCTCAGCTGTGGATGGATGAAGTTTACGGTCAACCAGACTGCAGCTGGAATCGTCACAGAAGTCTAGACCTAAAGTTAAGAGCTGCTAGTAGACTAAGATTCTATCGGAGATTAGTAGAGTGTTAGACCTTCATTAGGGCCCCTATTAGATCATACTCACAGAGGAGTTTTTTTTGTGAAGTTTGTGTTAGTCTATTTACTTTATTACAACATGCAGTGCTCAGTGAAGCGATAGATCTTCAGTTGTTACAATATGATACAATATGAGGGTATGCAAGTATGTGAATGTAAAAAATATTAGTGCAGCAAAGTTAATAATATAAATAGTTCCCAAGCGGACTACAACTTATGTCACTGTAAAGCTTGTTGCCATTGGCTGGGAAGGACAAGGACAACAGGATGAAGGGGAAAGAGATTCTTCAAGGTCTCAGGGACAATGCTGTTGAACAGCACTTGAAAAAGCTGTAAAGAGCTACAGTGCAGAGACATTAACATCTCGATCAGTAAAATTAGTGTGCAATCGAAATGTTTGTGGAAGCCGAACTAATTGCCAATAAGATTTTTCAGACCAAAAAAAAAAAAAGTAGCGAGGAGTAGGCCTGTCCCAGAAATTATTGCGATAAACGATAATATTGTCGTTGTGTCCGCTTTCTACTGATGTAATTATAATGACATAATGATGCAAATGCACACATTCAAAGATCCATAAACCTAGACTTCTAAAGAACATGTAACACTGGGAGTGGAAGACATTGTGAGACAGTTGGCATACTTTGACGTTGTGTGGCTTAAGGCAGGATCTCTCAGGAGTATTAAATTAGTAAATAGTAAATTATGATTTTGAAAAGCTGCTATTGATAATCAGAAGTATAAGATTATTCAGCAAGTATTTATGTAAATGTAAATAAATCTTATAAAAGTATTTTTTAAGATTTAGATTTAGATTTGATAAAGACCGACATGGCAGGAAATACTCAGTGTGAGACCTGGATTGTGTCAATCACAAACATTATAATATGAAAGCAAAACAGCCAAAAAAAAAAAAAATTAATATTTGCCAAGTTTGGCTAAAATATGATTCTACAGATGATAATAAACTAAGAGCCATGTGGGAGCTGAGAGAGCCGAGCACGCAGTATGAAGTCCAGTAAAGTGGTACGGTCGTATGTAGTGGCGTAAGTGGTATTCACAGCTTAAATGCGTACCTAATTTGAGTAACTTTGTACTGCGTTCTCGGTCCCGCCGGGCACCGCACCATGACTTAACAGCCCGAGACCCGGACACCATGCTGAATTACAAAGACAGACGGGCTGCATGTGGCGCGCAAGGCTTAGTTTCAGGCTGCCCATCCCTGCTCTTGCTACTGTTTTACCAAGAAAGCAACATACCGGCTAGCACAGTGGTTCACCATGTCCATTCTGTTTAAATCTAAAGTGCTCCCACACTGAAGCTGTCGCCTTCGACTTTGACATCAATTCTATCTCCGATTCTCAACCAATGTTAGCATTTTCTCTTGTGACACGAGAGCTAGCAATTAGGCTAGGAGTGCCTAATGATGAGAAGGGGCAGTAGAGACCAATGCACCACAGTAAATTCCATTGCCAATAGTTTTTGGTAGAGAAAAACAGGAGAAAATTATCGCGGTCAAAACATTTTCGACCTCATTTTATTTTATTATCGTGCAATTACTTGATTTATTGTTTATCGTGACAGGCCTAGTGAGGAGTTATTTGAAAATAGTAACATAACATATTAGGAAAAACAGATACATAAAAGTAAGCAATTGCATTACAGTTATCTCCATTCCTACACACGACAGAGAAATGAGCATTAACTGATGTGGCAGTGATTGACCAAGCTATGCTTGGAGAAAGAAGGGTTGTGCTAATGATCCCATGAGCACAAAACCCACAGTAATGTAAGAAGGGGGAAGCATTGTGATATTTTCTACAAACATTGGTGTGAAAAATATGAATGTGTAATGTCCTAGGACATAGTAGATGTGACATTAGTGTCATTAAATATAAACTCAGGGGAGAAGATGGACATTCCAACAAAATATGACAAGCAAGCAAAAAAACTAACAAAGAAAAACACCTCAAGACTGACTATTAAAAAAAGAAAATGAAGGAGCTATTATGGCCTGACTCATCTCATGAAAATTTGTTAAGGATTTTATAATTGCTCATCAAAGGGACCTTTGTACTTGAAGAGCTGAAGGCAATTTACCAAGAAGAATGGACAAAATGACCAATTATTTAGACCTAAATGTCCATTTACACTAGAATTCAAATGTTTGTTAAGATGTAGTGTAGTTTTTTCCCTGCATGCATTTGCAGTTTCCTCTTATTGATATTTATTGGTACAAAGTAAAATAACATATACATGGACCGGAATATTTGCACCAAATGTTTATTAAAGACCAAAATAAACATATCTAAATACTTCCCTTCACTGTGTTTTTATGTTAATTAGCTCAGAGCTGGCATATCCATTAAATGTGCTTTGATAAAAAAGTACTGAACACACATCAGTTAGTATGGACATGGAGGTACTGGCTTTTGGTATTGACTGGTAAGAACTTGGAGCAAGAGTGATTGTGTCAGTATGCATTAATTCCAGAAATAATGTCTAATATAACATTGGGAATTTTAAATGGAAATGGAAAATATGAGGTCAAAAGGTTGTAGCATGCATATTCATCAAGCTGAATCCATCATGTTCTTGCACATGTATGTTTTTTATGTCTTTTTTGTATGGTTTTGTCCTTTTGGCCTGTAGAGTACAGCGTCTGATTTCAGAACAGTATTATCACTCATGCAACACACTCCACTAAGCTTGCAGCCCTGAGCTCCAAGGCATAATGCATTTAGGGACAAAGGCAGGGACATGAAAAGCTTCACTGGACTAATTTGATCTCAGAGGTTCTCCTTATCTCTGTTTTGTCTTTACGAGTGATTTGTATGTTTGAAATTGCCAATATTAAGCTGTTCAGAAGAGCTACTATTTAATGTCTATTGATTCATAAATATCTGAAAATGTATGTATGATTAAATTGTAGCATTTTTAAATATCATAGCATCTACTTCTTTAAACCTGGAAGCCTTACTTTCATGTTCTTCAGAACTTCAGAGTTCTAGTAAGCATCAATTCTGTTTTTGCAATGTGCTGTAGACAGTGTGAAGGGGATGAAGGTGCTTTATTATAGTAGTAAAATATGGAAATTATGCCTTTTCTTCATGGCAGTAGTTTGTGTTGCCGAGCATCAAGGTGCGGTTCCCTGCAGGCTTGGAAAGCTGAATGTGTAGTTGCCTTGAAGTAGATAATCTGGTTGCGCTGATTAGAAAGTGGTTGTGGTCTGTGCTTGTGTTTCTTTTTTTTGTTGCAGAGACTGACTGAGAACAATTTGATCAGAGGGTTGTGAAAGACAGTCTGCTGGAATCAGCATTTTCCCTCTCTGACATGAGGCCCAGCAGCAGTGGACGTGGCCACACGGCAGGCTGATGAAGCTGATAACACTTCCTGAGAGTTAGAGCCCAGGAAGATTGGAAGTGGGAGCTCCAGAATTTGACATTTGCCTCCTTAATGATGTTAAGTCAGCTTGTGGACTGCCATGCTGTTTCTGGCCGTGTCGGAGCTGTCACTGCTTTGATAGCCGGGGCTTAATTCTATCACTGCCTATATTTGCTTCCGACGCTGACTGAAAGCAGACTGGGGAATACATATATGTAAGGGAAATGTAATGGGATTCTCCTCATGACAGCTTGCGATCGCTCGGTTACTGTGCGTCAACAATCAAAGCGGTTTCTTACTTTGACATTAAGTATTCTTGATAACCGGCTTTGAAAGGGTGCTCTCTTGAATTTTAACGGCAACTGCCCGGGCTCCATGATCGCACCGTGCGATTTCATAACCCTCACCATGCCCAGGGGAACTGGACTCATCAGTTCACTGCAGACACACAATTTGCTTTGTACATTTGTGCATTAACCTTTAAACCCTGCCTCCTTGGCAAAAGGCAATCTCCAGACTAGGCGTCACAAAAAATAACCAAAAAGAAGCAATGCCTTCTGATGGCTCGATTTGTTCTGCACTTCTCCCTCCATGTACATTACATGTCCAAACATGTGGGAGCTAGGAAATGAGGCGAGAGATTGCAGGGAGTGATACACGCCCCTGCTGATGTCTAATCCCATGTCCGTTAGTCCTAGTTTTTTTTTTTTTTTTTACGCCCAGGTGATTACAGACCTGTCCAACTGTGAAAAGTCAGGCTGCATGAAAGGATTGGCAGCCTTCGGAGCAGGAAGCAGGCCCCGGCTGGGTTTAGCAATTAATTGCATCTTTTTATCCCTTCAGTAGGTGCGTTCCTTTAGCTGATTTATTTCCGGGGAAGGTCTTATTTGTTATCCGCATCCTAGCAGAGGGTCTGTTATTGGGGTGCCAGGCCTGATTTGGCCTCATCACATGGTTCAATTCCTGTGTTGGACTAAGTGTAACCATAGCCTGTTTATTAACCATGCATCCGAAATGAAGAAAGAGGAGGGAAAAAAACAACTCTTGTTGAGACGATGGTGTTTTCCCCCTCAGGCTTTACAGTGCTATTTGCATCTAAGCCTATCAGGATAGTTTTAGTTCTTGAAATTTGAAAACATTTACCTCACAAACTGTAGGGGAAATGCTGTCAGGTTTGTGCTTGTTGAGCTGAAAAAAAGAGAAGATCCTTAAATAGATCGTATGAAATTTACTGGGCTCAGGAAAAGCTCCTCTTCCTGAAAACTAGATAGGACTTCTTAGGGGGGCTTTCTTCTCCCTGAACTCTGAATAAATTGAAGCTGTTCTGAAACCTACCTAATTCTGTTTGCTTTGAATCCCTACCATCTCATGACATATTATTCCATGTGTGGCAAACAAAACCGTCAAACACAAGACAAAAAAGGAATTGTTTAGTTTCCTTTTCCATCTGTGAATTGGTGTTTCTTCCAACATAGAGCAGATCTGTTGTTGTTTGCTTACATTTTCTTTTGATGAGTTTTCAAGGTTCCTATCTCCATCTGCCCTTTGTTTTCTGTCCCTTTCGCTGTTTGTGGCTGTTATATATTGACTGGTTCCTAGAGCATTAAGAAGTAAACTTGTATGTAGCAGCACATTAGAGGAAGAGACAAGGGGAATCTTTCTGTTATTTGGATATTCTAAAATAGCTGTTAGAGTTACATATAGTGTCCATATAGTGTCCTTTTTATTTGATTCATTTGCACTCCTTTTACAACATACAATTAGGAGAATGCCAGTAATCGTAAGTGCACTGCAGTCCACATAGAGTAAAGGACGCCTCACATAATGCTTGCTGGAACTAATCTAACAAGCATAACTGTTTTTTTACATGTTTGCCAATACATAGCTATATCTATATATTGGACAGTAATTAATAAGTAATTCATTTAATTACTCATTTTTATTTTACATTTTTGTGGAATGCATTTGCCCAGTGTCTTTTAACTTCACAATTATTATAATAGGAGGGGTTTAAAAGAGTCTAATAGAGTCAATTTGTTAATTTTTGTAAATTATTGATCATATTTAATTTAATAATTAGCATTGGAATAATAGTGTAAAATTGATCAATATTGAAACGACATATCCTCATCCATTTCTCAAACATTTAAGTGTCCCATTTAGACAATTAAGGTGTCTGATATTCTCCTCGATGTAGTGGTTAAGGGACATTAATGGATTTAGGATGGTGTCAGCTTCTGTAAATTTTCTGTAAATTGTTGCATCTAATTTAACAATACTTACCCTAGTACCCCACAGAATGGTTATGTGATTGCTATAAAGACAGTGCTTAGAGGCACCCAAATACCAGTTTTATGGGTAAAAAGCATGGATTCTTTTAACTTCTGCTGCACCACTGATGCAACCGCCTGTCTGTAACCTAACCATTTGTGGTTAAGGATGGCATTCACAGGCTGATTATTTTTAAATGAAACCACAACAAACAGTGGTTATTTATCTGATAACTGCTCTTAGGTTTAGTGTCTTTTCCTGAGTCTTTTTAGAGTCTTTTCGTGAGTCTACTGTGTTCCGTCTGCATTTGTTTCTTGCATTTGTGTTACGTTTCATTTTGTCCATTTCCGGCTGAGAGACTCTCTCTCCAAAACAAGTTATCAAGGCAATTCGACTGTCTGCTCTCTCTCCCTACATATTACAGAGCCGACTTGACCAGATTATTTAAATGATTAATATTCTATCACATTAATTCTCTCTGGTGTCAGTGAACAAGTGCTCCCTGGATTTAACATGGCATTAACCAGTAACCCCTGTTGTCAAATGTATGCTCAGCTGTCTCCAGTGTAGCTTTGATGGTAAGAGATGCCACCTTCAGCGCTACTGAACATGATCCAGTATTCCTCTTTACGGTTGTGAAATGTCAGTCTAATAGAGGGGCAGTAGATGACCTTGGGGTGACCAGTCTTTAACCAGCCTGAAAGTGTTTGCATTTATATTATATATGGCTTTACACACATTACAAAGTAGCCATCTTGCTTTTCGGGGTGTCCAAACTTTAGGATCTCCAAACAAAAAGTTTTATTTTGAAACAAGGCTAGATCAGATTGAAGTTGGCGCAGGTTCATGGTATGGGGGCGGTGACGCATCGTGTATTAAACAGTGTCGAGTTTAAGGTCCAGCACAAGCTGCAAACTGGAATATAGATATTGGGGCTGTCTTACCAATATCCAATATTAGATTTACGATATTGGAATATACATTTATATATTCATTTAAAGACTGGTTTAGGAAATATTGGCATGGTTCTAAACTTTAATATCCTATGTAGTATATGTATTCAGATTTGTGACTTGTTGATCAGGGGTCGGGTATTGATTGTAAATCTATTTTTGTGGCTGACTTCCCTCTGTAATATATGAAGAAAAAGTGTGGCCTTAAAAACGTGTGTTGGAGAGAGAATCTGTAACTTCACAGGTAGGGTGGCTGAAAAGACTTAAAATAAGTATCAACACTGGACAACAATGGAGCTAAAGACACATAAACAGTCATCAAGACATTACAGCTCAGGTCAGTGATAAAGTGATAAACAGAGAGTGATGTGTGTCATTGTTAGTTTTCCAGCGAGATCTTTCCTTAAATGGCTTGGTCAGAGGAATTGTGTGTGATTCAGTGGTAAAGTGCTGGGCTAGATGAATAGATTTAGAAGGGGTGTCAGTTTGAATCCATGCTGCGAACCTTTTTTAAACAATTTTTTGACCATAATGCCAGTGTTTGGCTGACGTATAAAATCATGTTTAGTTACATACAATTGTCTAGCAGGAGGCAGAAGAAACAGCATTACATTTACAGTCTCATGATAAGTTAGCCTCTGCAATGAAACTGTGCTAGAAAGCTTACATTTAGCATATCTAATTGACCAGTTTCCTAGTCACTGAATCAATATATTTGGATTTAACAGTTGCTAGTTAAACCCCATAGATCCAATGTTACCTACCTCATCATCATCAAAATTTACTTGACTTTATTTAGTCCTTGGGCTTCAGTTTATTTAGTCCCGTGTGGCTTCAGTCGTCCTTTGCTGTGGGCTCAGAAAAGTAGCTTTGGTAGTTCAGAATTCTAGAAATCACTTTGTATGTGATGGAGGAATTCACAATGCATGTAGGGCATGTGTGGAATAACAGTAGTGTGCTCTGTGCCTGCGATTAAGGGAATAGCATAGAAAATCAACTGTACTTGCATTAGCTTTGATCATGCTGCAATACATTATACCAACTATATTTTCATTCTAGAACTCTTAAGTTTATTACTGTTAATACCCATACATTTCCATTCATTCCCATGAAAATGTTCATAGAATTGTGTGACCCTAATAGCAACCATGCAATTACACTTCACATTTCATCACAGAAATGCAATCTAAGTTTCTTTGTGGACATCAAGTATTTAGCTCTTGTAGTCATCAGTAACATCCAAGACACAGACATTTAATTATAGTAAGGTGGATAGTACCTGGGAAAGAACAAATGCAACAATGTATCATAAATTCAACATTTCCATGTACACTAACAAACCATGTTATAATGTGTACACCTATTTATGTCTGCAGTCATAGTCCATGTTATGATCTAGCTGTGTCTGATCCTCTCTACTTACTCTCAGATGTCGTTGTAGAGTTTAAAGTATCACATGCTGTAATTAGAGTCAACTCCTTCTTTTGATAGATCTTTAAACACTAAGCAGCTGTAGTGGAATTTGAATCTTAAGGAATTTTCAAGTATGATTTCATACATAAAGCTATGAAAATGTATTTTGTCTTGAATATCCAGGTTGTATAGTCCTAGGTACATACCCAGTAAAAGTCCAACTGAGGTTCTACTGTTTAGATTCAGGTTCCGTCAGTGGACAAAGCCCCAGGCGAAGCACTTGGCTTTGTGATGGGTCGGTTGGCTCGCACTCAACCTTTTCTATGAATTGCAGCAACCCGTGCTGAACCTTTCGATAGCATTGATTTATGATCTAATTTAAATGTGTAGAGGCATTTAGCAAATTCTACATGGTCATCACAAAGATAACGGGCCTGCGACAGGTCAATTTGGATTGGTAGCATGATGGGGAAGAATAATCTACTACATAATAAAGAGAGAGAGAAAAGGGGACAAAGCAAACAAAAGGCAGGTAATTTAAAACAGATGCCAGCAAACTTCATACAAATTGGTGGAGGCTTGCATTGGCCTTTGGCCTGCTGGATAAATAAGTAATAAATAAATAAAAGAAAACAAAATGTGCATATATATATACATATACATATATATTCAGTGAATTCTGGATTGTTTTCAGGGCTAGTGTTGTGTAGAAAAATATAACCAGCACAGGCATTTTTTTCCTGTGATAAAGTAGTTACTCTGCAAAAGGCATTATCCTGCATTCAGCCCTCGTTGTATAGTACACTGCGCACCATCTTTTGTGAGATTGGATCTTTTCCACACCAACTGATCTCAAATGAAACAGCTGATGGTTATTTCCTGTGACATGATACTTTCAGTCCCAGGCAAGTTTTGCCTCCATTTTTCTTTCTCTCTGTGGCCCTCCCTTTCTCGCTCTGCCTTTCTTTCTCGATCACGGCTCCACGTTTCCAAAGGTGTAAATGTAGTGTTTTTTTATTCATTTGTTGCCTCTCACTATAGATAGGGTTCTTCTTGCCATCCATTTTCCTCGTCATGAAATACGGAAGAGAAAAGGCATAAATCTTTACTAAGTGTAGCTGCTAGGAGACGCCAGTTCATCACATTCATAAGCAGCATGCCGAAAGCCAGCGCATGATAATGTCACGCTGTAAAAATGGGATGATGCGGCCATCAAAAGGGGTTGACTTTCTATGATTACTTTCATATGGACAAGGATTAAACCATGTATGCATATGTGTGTATCTTTGGGATATCGGTTTAAACAGCTGCCCTACATGTTGCGCAAGGTAATCTCCCAGCCGTCTGTCAGGCTGCAGTCGGGAGCTCTTATATTTTCGCTCATCTGGCCAAGGTGCGCTAGTCTGTGATTGTTTAATAACTCAGTTAAATTATCTGTTGTAACTTACCATAATGGATAGCACTGATTTTATCTTTATCTTTCTGTTGCTCTGAAATAGTACATTCAGCTAATATCAGTCAAAAGACAGTGATTAAGAGTTTCACCAATGTTTAAACAGTAGTCATTTTAGGTCGTTTGATATGAAATCATGTATTGCCGAAACACATTATTATTCATGTAATTCTATATTCATGCAAGAACCTAAATTAGTCTCTTATTAGTTTTTATATTTAATGTTAACAGTGATAAAATAGTGTTAAATCTGAAGAAAACACGTTTTTATGGCGGCTATTTAGTCCTAAATCTCTACATTTGTCCCTTTTTTCTCATCTGTGGATTCTTATAGTTTGACATGCTCTGAGCACACGGGATCTGTTTATTATTAGTTTCAGCTGACCAGTGTGCTCAGGGAAAAAGATTTTTGGGGGTTTTGGGGATTTAATATTTAAGTTTTTGGTTCCTCAATATCAGTCCACCCTACCAATGTTCTGGTAACTCCTTGTTAGAATGTGTATTTATGGTTAGGCCATCGTGTCTGTTTTGGTTTTGTGTCTGTTTAATAAATAATCATAGAATATGGGAAGTCTGCATCTGTGCCACTTGTTTAAAGAGGTAGAGGGGAGTTATGACAGCATGTACCCCTCTGCCAGGAATTTGCCAGTTCTATGCCAAAATCTTACACCACATCTTCATCTAGAATTGAGCAAAATGTTTTTAAGCAAAAAATACTTTGTGGGGAACTATTTGATTCTTCTTTGAACTCCCACCCATCCAGGTGGTGGGAGATATTGATTGGATGGCTATACGCTTGATTTTATACACCTGTTATGACCTCCAGTATTCACCACTGTGAATCCTTTTATACCATTTCATTATACAGAAAACTGAAGCTCTAAATTTCCTCTAGCTTAAAAACTGTATATTATTTTGGACTTATTTTTGACATGTTGCTGCCATTTTGCCACATGTTGGCACAGTGGGTAGCACTGTCTTCTCACACCTCCAGGGTTATGGGTTCGAATCCTGGCCTTGTGTGTGTGAAGTTTGCGTAATCTCCTTGTGATGCTGAGAGTTTCCTCTGGGGTCTCTGGTTTCTTTCATGGTCCTAAGACATGCATTTCAAGTAAACTGGGACTGGAAGTTAATGGTGTGTTTGTATGCCCTGCGGTAGGCTGGTTCCGCCCTAGGTGTGTCCCTGCATCGTGCCCTGGGATGGGCTCCGGGCACCTGAGGCTTAGACTGTTACAGAAAATGAATGAATGCTGTTGCTACTTCCTCCTCTAGGGTGAAATACTTGACCAGAAAATAGTTCATTTTGAAAAGTAGTTTTTATAGAAACAAAAAACTGTGTCTCAGTATTAATTTTCTGCCTCTTCTGGCTCCACTTAATGGTCTTAATGCTGGGTGTAAGAACCAAGACAGAATCAAAGCAACTATTTAGAGCCAGAAAGAGTGTTAGTGACACTGTTGACAGCCACACTCCGCTGCAGATGCTCTCACTCAAATTCAGAACTGATGCTGAGTTTTCCACACTTTTTTCTACTTAATTACAAGCTCTCTGAGTAATGAAACTAAATGTTTGCCCTCAAAGTAAAAAAAAAACCCCAAATGTAATTATTTAAATGAATTACAGACTTTTATTCTATAACTGTTTTCATTGTTCATGTGCAGTAATGGTCACAGCAATCGAAAATTTGACCTAATATGCTGAGGGAAAAAAATCACAAATGTTTCAGCAAGATCAATGAACTAATTCCATCTGTAAGGTGCCGTTTAAGACAATGTACATACCTACACACACACACAAGTATCAGAAGGATTATAATGTGTGTGTGAGGTGCAAGATGTAGCGCTGTGTTGTACCGGAGGGGAAGCAGGGGCTCTTGGTGCACTCGCTGTCTCTGATGTTTCTCTCAAAAAAATGACTGGGTGGAGAAGTCTGAGGAGTGGGGAAACGTCACCCCTAATATAATAGTTCTGCCGTCCAACATACAAGTCATCTCAAAATAAACTCTGCAACAGAGAACATTTTGCAGGGAGTCAGTTAATGGGTCACAGGTAGGCAGGCTCAGTTTGGGTCAGTTTTGCAGGCTGGTGATATTTTATGCCTGATGTACTCCGATGGTACAAAAACTTCCTTATTGCATGAATTGCAGTGAACAACACTATCAGCAGTTCCATCTGTCCATTTTAAAATGCAAACTTTCCACTCACTGGGCCAGGCGTTCTTATCTGCATCCTTCAATTTACAGAACTGGACCGGGTTAAAGTCATGTGGTATGATTAATCAGCGATACATTTAAATGCCTCTAATATATATAATAATAATAATAATAATAATAATAATAATAATAATAATAATAATAATAATAATGATAATTATAATAATAATAATAATAATAATAATAATAATAATAATAATAATAATAATAATTTTTTTTTATATAGCGCCTTTCCAGTGCTCAGGGACGCTTATATATAAATATTCTCTAATTTGTATATATATCAGGGGTGGGGCCGAACCTGAATAGCGTATTCGGACAAATACTTGCATGCAGGAGCAGATCTTGTATATAACACGAGTCCTATATATATTATATATACAGTGCTGTGAAAAATTATTGGCCCTCTTTCTGATATTTTTTGCCTGTTTGTCGCGCATAAGTGTTCCAGATATCCAGATATTATATTAAACAAAGATAACCCAAATAAACAAGTAATTGACCCTTAAACCTAATAACTGGATGTGCCACCCTTAGTAGCAACAACTGCAATTAAGCAGTTGTGATAATTAGTTTTTCACATCACTGTGGAGGAAGTTTGGCCCAGTCTTCTTTGCAGAATTGTTTTAATTCAGCCAAATTGGAGGATTTCTGAGCAAGACCTGCATTTTTAAGGTCATGCCACAGCATCTCGATTGGACTTAGACTAGGCCACTCCAAAACCTTATTTTTGTTTTTTAAGCCATTCAGAGTTGGACTTTCTGCTGTGTTTTGGATCATTGCCCTTCTTCAGAACCCAAGTTAGCTTCAGCTTGAGGTCACAAACTGATGGCCACACTTGTATAGAGCAGAATTCATGGTTCCATCAATCACAGCCAGCTGTCCAGTCCTGCAGCAGCAAAAGAGCCCCAGACCATCACACTAACACCATTACTGATGCTGTTATGTTCTTTTTCTAAAATGCTGTGTTACTTTTGCACCAAATGTAAGGGGATGCACACCTCCCAAAAATTCAACTTTTGCTTCATTAGTCCACAGAATGATGTCCCAAAAGAAATGGGGATCATCAAGATGCTTTTTGGCAAAATTGAGACAAGCCTTTGTGTTCTTTTTGATCAGCTGTGTTTTTCACCTTGGAACTTGCCATGCATGACATTTTTGTCTCTTACTTATGGTTGAATCATGAACACTGACCTTAACTGAGGCAAGTTCTTTAGATGTTGTTCTATGTTCTTTTGTGACCTCTTGGCTTGCCACTTCTAGGGAGGTTCACCACTGCTCCATGTTTTCTCCATTTGTGAATATGGGCTCTCACCGTGGTGTGGTGGAGTCCCAAAGTTAATAACATCTTTTCTCACGTTTTCCTGAATTTCTTTAGATCGTGGCATGATGTCTTCTTTTTCTGGGATATTTTAACCTACATTTTAAGTGATCTCATGGTTCAGCAGGTCTGGCAGTAATCAGACTTGGGTGTGGCTAGTGAAACTGCACTCAGTTTTCCAAAAAATGTGATTAACCAATGTTACTTCCTGATTTTGCATAGGGGGATTACCTTCTCACATAGGGCCATGTAGGTTTGGATAGTATTTTTCCTTAATAAATGAAATCCTCTCTTAATCTAATATTTAAATGAGTTTGATGATCTGAAACATTTAAGTGTAACAAACATGCAAAAAATAAGAAATCAGAAAGGGGACGAATAATTCTTCACGCACTGGGCTTTGGAGGCAATGCATAGTGCAGCAGAAAAGGAGGGAATGGACTTTCTGATTGGAGCTTATAGAGGATATTTCACTTCCCAATCAAAATTAATATGCTCAATTATCAGTGCATTTGCCAAGGGTTAAACATTGTTAATTCAAACTTAATCACATTAATCTTCTGATCCTGATACATGTCTTGGGTACACTAATATGATCCATCCAATTCATCCATCCAAACATGACAATGAAATGTAATTAGCATTATCTGATATCTTATGCAGTATTTTGGTACATTATAAGGAATACTTCCAGTATCAACATGTCAGTGTTTTTTTCCAATATGATACAAGTACATTATTTCGATTAAAATTACAAAACAGTGCCAATATTTTGACATTTTTCAGCTCTGTGGAGTAAGAGAGAGAGAAAATGACTTGTGGTGCTACGAGGAGAGCTTACAAAGCCCAGTGTTTTTTTTCCCCCCACGTGAAATGAGTTTGGCTTGAGGAACAAGGTAGTGGGTGTTACATCAAAATGGAAAATCAAGGCATCTAATGGGCACCCTACAGTGGGGCAGAATTAGCAGGAGTAAGCTCACACAGTGAGCTTAGAGGCATTAGACGAGCTGGTCTCCTAAGGGGAGCCTGCAAAATCAGGGCTGGTCAATGGGTGGATACTCAGATTGGTTCGAAGGAAGTCTTGTGTACGGAATAAACCATGCTGTGATGACTTTTAGTCTCTGATGGCTTTTTTTTTCCTGAAATAAAATAAATAGGAAAGTGGGCGGGGAAGAGTGGGGAAGAATGGCAACATGGTGACATTGTTGTTGTCATGAAAGGTCACGGTACTTTTTAAATTGTGTAGATTTTCCAAGTATGTTCTGCGTCTGGTTAGTGCTTTCACAGCAATAAACTGCAAAAGTCATTAAAAAAGGCACTCATAAACAGAGAACTTTTAATTATAATAATAATAGGATAGTAACTACATGAAATGTGTAGTAAAGAGTAACTGTGAACATAAGTACTTCATGTCATTTTACTATTCATTTGTTTTTGCCAGTTGATTTTTTCCCCATTCGAGTTAATTCTGTTTTTGCAAATGTTGTATTAAGGGGAATAACATTGCATTAATTGCTTTTCAGTACGTCTGCTGTTTTATTCTTGCATTTTTCCCATTACAGTGTGTTCATTAAACCCTGAAAAACAGTATTGCAATGTGTAACGAGACAAGGGCGATGGAGGACGAGCAGTGAGGTGGATTTGATCTGTACCAAGCAATTAACACAAACAAGAAAGAAGAAACATACGGATGGTTTTACATAAGCATTATAGGAATACACATAACTAGGGAAGGGCTACGGATCATTGACAACTACATGCAAACCAAAAGGGGCTTAACTAGGGACAGCTGTGATGGGGCGTGGTTACAAATATATAGGTGAAAATAAGTATCAGGGCAGAACGGGGCTGGAGCGCTAGACCAAAACAAAAACACATGCACATATATAAAAAGGCAGGGGAGGGAGAAACAGAGCAGAGGAGGATGCATAACATTTATCATTAAACTATCATTACAATGATTTCCCATATTACCAGCTTATAATGTATATTTTATCACTTATTTGTTATTATTTAAACCAACATGTTATTCTAGGTTCAGTCACAATTAGGTGGTTTAACCTCCCATCCCTGGTTTAATCATTCTCAGATTTCATTTCACAGTGAATCTGCAATAGTGTTACACTTTCATTTTATGTGAGTACTGTAAGAGACACATCCCCATTTGCATTTTACTTGAATTAAAAAAAGCTCATTATTCAAGCAATCATTAAGACAGATTATCAGCATATTTGGAAGTGGCTTGATTAGTTCTGCTTCTACTAAATTAATGTGGACCCTGTGACACTCCAATAAATGCAAATATCTTCCCTTGCTGCATTAAAATGTGGTTGGCAGAGAGACTGTGATATATAGTAACACTTCCTCTGGCATTTTATTGTGAGTGAAAATTCTGATGTAGTGACAACCCTGGTTTGTTATGTAACATGGTTTTTGCCGCGGGGCAAGATTTTGAAGTGGCTTAGAGTGTAGAACAGTCAGAGGGGTGCTAATGTGCATGTCTGATTTATTTTGTTCAGACATTGAAGTAAAAAAAAAAAATACAGACAAGGGCAATGCTATTTGGAGCAGGTGTACAGGAAAGCTCAATTAGAACTCCAGCGTTTTCCTCTGTGCACGCTGCTTGCTAAGCTCTTTAAACTCTGATGAACACTGATGAAAAAATACGCGTACTCTTTTTACCTGTGGAAACAGAAACAAAGACGCCACGCTGCGCACCCAAGGATTTCGGAGGAGAGTTGGTTTGGAGAGGATTCAGAGCAAATTAATAAGGCCCCAAATGGCCGTTTGGTGATAGCAGGTACGCATATTTCACAAACATCAGAGGAGGCTGGTGGAGCACTAGAGAGCACTAGAGCAGCCAACGCCTGCAGCTTGCTTGGAGCTTTTCGGTTAAAGCAAACTCCGAACACACCCGGCAACAGTGAATTTTTACAACAAGAGGTCCCCAGCCTGACACACTGCACTGGCTTCATGTTTAATGTGCATTTATTCCTCCAAACTGCACGATGTGGTTGCCGCACCAGAGAAATAAAACACCCTGCAAGTCTTTTTTGCTTTACAACGGCCTTATATTAGCTACGACCAACTAGAACAAAGTATTAAAAAAGCAGCCTAACCCAGTAACTGGCAGGTATTTTTTCCGTGGTGCGCACCCCAAGCGGCGGGAAGTTCAGCTGCGTGTGCGTCACAGGATACAGCAATTTTTCTCGCCCCCAACATAATGCTAATGGCCCATGCAAAAGTCTTAACTCCCAATTAGTCAATAAGACAGTTCTGGGGTGCACTCCTAAAATGCTTCTTCAGTGCTGAGAGCTAGGGACAACATTTGCACAAGTTTGCCTGTCTCACCCAATGTATAATTTTAAGAGCGTTAGTAAGTAGATGGTAATTGGACGAGTTCTTTTTTTCCTGTATGCATCGAAAGACAGAAATACTAACCAGTTCTGCAGCAAAAAAGGAAGTCCAGGGAGGGTGACCTTTCAAGTGAAATAAAAGCTTTCTGTCAGCTGCAGAAAGGTCAGTTGTAAACTTGGATCCCAACAAACAGGTATGATTACCCTAACGTATCTCCACGGGATTGACTGGGGATACCATAATGGGCTAGAAGAGGTCAAGGGAACATTGCAGCGTCTCTGTGAGAAAGGATTCCATCCCGTGTTTAATTTCGTGGCTTTATACTCAGGAAATAGATCATAATGGCCTGTAGAAAGACGAGGAAGTAATGGTACCAATACGGAAGAAGAATCTTTGATACCTGATTCCTCTGACGTGGCTGGTATTTAAATTCACTGGGTTGAGCATCAAGGTCATTCGCACATCACAGACATCATGGCCTTGTGCATTAGTACAATATGATTGAATCCCTTAAAGCCTGTATTGTTGTATAAATTAATAAATGATGCATGTCTTGCATAAACTCTGAGATTCCTGAAGTTTGGAGGCAAATTATGCAGCAAATGATTGGCTTAGTGTTGTTTTATACTGTCAAAATTATAAAGAAATATGCACTGAAAACACTTTTTAAATTGATTTTCTCATGTGTGCCAATACAGAGTATTCAAATAATTCAAATAACCCTTCAAACAATTTCCACTTATTGCTACGGGCAAAACATACCAAGCTTGAAACATTTACCCACTGGTTAATATAAATATGTCAGTATTTGAATTGATTAGGCAAAACACATTCCAAGCAATACATAGGTAACCTTATGGTGCACAAACATAAGTCCACATTGGCATCTTTGCTTTGACAAAAACAGTGATAAATGTAGTTTCACATTTAAATTTGCCCAGTCAGTTTTCTCATATGCCCTCATGAACTCGTGCTTACAACTTCAACAGCCAGACCCCACTGAAATTGGGTAAATATCATTCGTAATGTCAAGAACAGCAGCAGACATGGCTCCAAGACTGCAGTGACATTTGATGTAGATGACCAGCAGAGGCGGTGGGATAAAAAAGAACGGTTGTATGACTGGTGGGTTGCCAGGTTAAAGACACTCGCTCCCCAAGAGAGGCAGGTGTGTACCTTCCAGGTATCTCAAAATTTCTAATCATAACAACAATAAAATAAAGTCATCCCTCCTAATCACATGTGAGCACACCACGGCATACCATACAGTGTGAATAGTGTGACATTTTTCTCTGCATTTAACCCATTCGTCAAGTGAAGCACCGGGGAGCAGTGTGTGGGGATGGTACCTTGCTCAAGTTGACCTCAGTGATGACTCTAGCAGTCCTGGGATTCAAACCCACAACCTTCTGATTGCAGGGGCAACTCCCTAACCAGTAGGAAAAACAACAACAACAACAATAGTGACAACAACAACAAAAGCAATGACAATAATAATAATAATATTTGTAATGATAATATAATAATAATAAATGGTACTAATTGATATTGTAATAATTATAATAATATTTACAAATATTTTGGAGGATAGCTGATGTTTGTTATGTGTAATTGTTCTTGACGACCAGTGTAACTGTTTGTAAATGATTCTAAAACAAAGGTTTTAGATCAGACAAGATATACATTTTTATGTGTCTTGTTTTTAGGCTTTTGTTTTGTTTAGGGTTGAGTGAACAATAGAACCTGGCTCTGCTAAGTTGTCTCTCACAGTTGCGAAGCATAATTGTCACAGTTGGATAGCTTTGAGTATTTTCAGAAGCTCGTTCGCCTGCTGTGCGCAAATAATCTCCTTTAAATTTCCAAGCTAATTAAGAAGTGGACCGACAAAGCTGTCTATATGAAAGCAGACAGACTGACATGAGGTTGGAGGAAATGAAGCAACTTGATGGGCAAAGACGCCTCCTTTATTAATATCAACAAGGCTACATAGGAGTAAACTCACCAAGTGGATTGCTGTGTTTGTGATCAATGTAATGAAGTATTCTAAATTTGTCACTCTAGGTAAGTTATCTTCATTTAAAACAGTTGAGTTTAGGGTTAATGTTATGATGATCTTTTTTGAAGTGAAGTTTATTAACAAAGGGTAATTTAATGGAGCAACTTTTAAAAAGTACAACAGTATCACATAAGTGTGGGTGTAGGCCACACTTGTTCATGTGTGTGTATGTGTGTGTGGTTTTAAAACAATAATAAATCCTTATTCAGAGGAGGCCTGTTTTATTTTCATATTTATTCTTTTAATATTTATTTTATGCCTATAGGAGCAATTATTTTAAAGAATTAAATACTGTTTAGTCATGTAGTAATGATTTTACTATACTACCTTTCACCACTGGTGCTAGAGAAAAAATAAACAAAGCAGGGTCACAAAATGTTTACACTGTCAGACTGCCATACTACATTTGGGAATCTCATTAGGAAGCTTTACATGCTGTTTCAATTACAATATAATTTGCAAAGCATTCACCAAGCACCAAATGCAATGGAGTAGATTTGGGGGAACTAATGAGAAAAGAGCCCTGGAGACTGGATTCATAGATTAGAAACCTCATTGTATCTATGGGTTCATTGGCTAAAAAAATTGACCTACATTCCCTTAGTTCATGTCTCCTGGTCATATTGATCACAAGTCAAGATATATGGTTTAAATGAAAAAAAAATCTTGTTTTCCTGTGTTCCACCAAAATAAAATGACTTTTGCTTACCCTTGTAACAACATCTGATTAGGGATGGGAATAAATAACTGGTTCCAAATCGTCACATTTTTTGGAATCGTTTGTCTCCAAGGTTATTGGTTCACTTTACACATATTGCGAAAATGTGTATCTTGGCATCCAATTCTGTGTTTACGCTGCTGTTAACTTTCAAAGAGCAGGAATCTTGGCGGAGAAGAGCGGTCTAAAGTGTGCCTTCATTTCTGGAGGAAAGATGCTACTCACAATGTCTGGATTATTTCATGTAGGAGGAGCAACATCAGCATTATGCAGAAACATCTTTGATCCGGAGCTAAAATTCCAGAAATGTCACTTATCTGATAAGAGAGTATTAATCTGATACGCTGTATTGATACTGGCCAAAATAACCAGATTGTATAACCGAAAAATGCAGAAATTTCATGTAAATGATCCAAGTTATATTCTTTGTTTTCATTTAAAAAAGGGGGATTGCTAGCAGGGCTAGTAGTGTAGCACTTAAATATAGATCTGTGGAGACATCCTCCCAGACCTAAAGTCTGCATACTGGCCAGAATAACTTGATTTGATATGAAAAAGATAGAACGCTCATGTAAATGATCCAAGTTCTATCTTAAAGCAACAAAACAAAAGAAGCATTGCATGCAGGGCTAGCCCATATATAGAGACTAGGTAGCACTTATATATAGATCCGTGGAGACATCCTTACAGACTTCAAGTCTTCATACTGGCCAAAGTAACTGGATTGAATATGCAAAAAGACAGAACTGTAATGTAAATGCTTTAATTAAAATACTGCCTCCTGCACCAAACTACTGTGTAATATCTTCAATAATGAGCCCCTTGTGATTCAGCCATGAATGCAGAATACCATAATGGACAACTTGGCCACTATATGGGTGAAGAAGCTCTAATTTTATAACACCGCAACACTATAAAGAAAGTGTTTTAGATTTTGGATTCATAGTGCATCCAGATGAATGTAATATTAACAGATTTAATTAGGAAAAGTACTTGTACTAAATGAAGTCATTTTTACTTCATCAAAACAACCCATTTGCAGCTTGATTGATATAACCTGGAGTGTGCAATTATAAAACATGATGTATGAAATTTAAAAGAAGTTTTTTGCAAGTGATCTCCTCATTTGTTTTCCAACTTCAATCCTTTAAGAAAAAAAAAAAGAATGTGTGTAATTTATTTTATTATTATCATTTGTTATCAGGCAGACATTCTATATTATATTCAGGCTCAGAGAGACTAATTCAGCTGTGCTGATGCTGAAGACCGGTGTATGCCTTTTTTTCCAGACGGAAAATTGATCAGAAATTGATAAACGGATAAAAAAAAAACACCCTTCCCTTTGATTTGTTTCACTATGCACCAGCGATTTGGATAAAGAAATTTAAACATGACAAATGCTCACTTCATCTGCAAAAATTCCAATACAACAAAAAACTAAAATACAGTGGAAAGGTGTTATTTTGCCTGTTTATGGTGTGAAATACCTTTTTCTCATTGTGTAATAAAAGTCCTAACCTTCAGCCCACTATAAAATACCTAGCAGTATTGCGATTTTATGTAGACTGCACAGACATCCTTCCAGGCCTAAAGTCTGCATTGCCTGACCAAAGTAATATCTCGTCTTACCAAGAAAATTAAAGGAGTGGTGAGAGTGAGGGGCTCACGAAAACGTTACTTCTGCTCATGTTTACTTTGGTAGAATCAATTGTCATATTGCAGCTCTCCATGACTGCTGCCATGGTGGGACTTTGAAAAAATGGTCTTAGCTATGGCTGACTTGCAACTAACAGGAGGACAAAATGTGTTCATTAGAATATTCTGGTGTGTCTTTTCAATTTACCAAATGGAAACTCATATTTTGCTTCATGTTTACTTAACCTACTGTAAGGGACTAGAGTCTGAACTTTTGGGAACAAACATACAATGCAAGTGTAACATAGCAGGTACTACTATTGCACTGATAGCAGCTGGCTAGATTCTCTTGCAGGTCATATATACCACAGTACATTAATACGAATATGTGGGAAAGACTCCTAAGGCTCCATTCACCTACGTCATTTAACGTCATGTCATTTGGATGGATAAGTGCATGTGCTAAATGTAAACTCTAGCAAAAGCCGTACTAGCTCATCATTTGTACTAAAGCAGGGAAAGGAAAACTTCAGGAAGTTGCTCATCAAAATACGGACTACAAATCATCAGTCGTGACAGAAAGCATTCTTGTTTCTAAATGTATAAAAAATTCAGTCTACGCATAATTACATATTAATTTTCTTGTATTTCCAAGGCCCTCTGGCTTCATTAACCTTGGTTCTTCTGCTGAACCCACATACTGGGCCCTTACTTGTCAGTGTGATGACAGCTCAAGGGGAGATAAGTCCCACAAGCAGTGGCAGAAGGAAAGACAGCAGTTGATCTGATATGATATATTAGCTTATTAAACCAAAATTATGCAGTGTTACTAAACCTCCCTTAGGCCCTTGGTCACTTTTTAAGTTTTTCTAATGTGAAAGGGCTCATATCATATCATTCTTACTTAAAAATATATTTTTAGACAATCTTCAAGTTTCAAAATATATGCAAACTAATCGTTTGTTTTCTATTTTGTAATGTCACTAAAAGCAACGCTCCTTATCTATTGCTTATAAACTTATTAACCTACTCAGACTGACCAAGCCATTCAGTGTTTTATCCCATACTACAGTTTGAATAATGCAGAGCAGTGGTTATTTACATACAGCAGTTTTTAAAACTTACAGGCTATTCTAAGAAATAAACGGATCTTAGTTGTTCTTGGTACATTTGCGCACAAATTGTGGCTCAAACAAAGAAAAAAATTAAGAACAGTACTTGTATCTGGTAGGCTTAGGTGGCACCACTAAGGTAATCTTGAGCAAGATACACTGCTCCCTGGGTGTGGTTCCTGGCTGCCCTCTGCTTCACGTGAGTGGATTACATGCAGATGATGAATTTCATTCAGTTCACACTGTGTGCTGTGGTGTGTTCACATATGACAAGTCACTTACATTTATTTACATCTAGTTAAGCTGCCTAACTGACCTCATAAAATCCAGACCTGTAGTAATCCATAAAGACAGGTTTATGTCTCTTCTTCTTACTGTGTGTTGTGTTAACAAACATCATGAATGAAGCTTTGAGATCTGCTTTGCCGAAACTAATTTACTTGTGTAGAAAAAGAAAAACGTAAAGGCAGTTTGTTGGCTGGGCACTGATGATTTGCTATCAGCAAAGTTTAAAATGACTCAAGCAAAAAGTCTTTAATGGGATTCTTTGGCGTTTCGCTTTTAAAATGGTCTCTTTAATATCAAAAAGAAATTGTTTCTGAGATGAACTAAAAAACCTTTTTGCCTTTTATATATATATATCTGATACAAAACATAATCCACTTTGCTTGTACCATAATGGGATTTGACTCTAGGATCCCGTGTTAAACCTGCGTTCATAATTCTTTAAATATTCTTATAATATCGGGGTTGGGATGGGCTTTTGGATTGCTTGAGGTAAATCTTTGTGAATTTTGCATGAGGTTAAGAGGTTTTTCTTGTTCATATGTTCATATCGAGAACTCCTTAAGTACAGCTATGGAATTTTTTTGTAGTTTTGGTGAAGCAAATGCTGAATGAACATATGAAGAGAAAAATGAGACTGTGGAGCGTTTTAAAGGGAAGGCTTCAGTTAAAATAGGCCTCAGAGGCTATACAAGGTGAAGTGAAATGACTTAATTCAACCGATTTTTGACATGCACACCCAAGAAAGTAGAAAAATGTTCACTTTAATGCTAAATGATTGATATGCATATGAACTATATGAAAAACGCTAAACAAAATTAGGCATTTGTCATTTGTATAAAAGTACATTATAAAATGGCTTGAGTGTATAAAATGACATAAGGGTCTCTTGAGTGAATAAAAGTCCTGAAATCATGTCTGGTAATCAAAAACGTAATTCAAGCCAGTGTTTGAAAAAAATTGGATTAGAGCCCCTGCTAAATACCATAAAATAAATGAAACCTAAAGGTGCTACAGACTATAAATCAAAAGTGGTCCTTGACACATAATAATCCATGTAGATGTTATAAAGGCCTAAATAAATACTGATGTACTTTTATTTTAAGGACAACATAGTTGACACTGGGTGTAATCAAAAAAATATATATATTGTCAACAATAACTGTGCATGAGAGCAAATATGTGATTAGATATGGTTCTATAATTCACACCATGAGAAAAATATATATGATAATTCAGCACATTTAATAACTAAGCTTCCAATTATCTTAGTTACACTTGTAGCTTGGGAAAAACGTTCATGTTTTGTGTGTTTTTTGTTTAATTGGCAATTTGATCTTTCGCACTCTTTAATACTGATCTCTAAATTTGTTCCACAATTAATTTACTCTTGTGTGAAAATTCAGTTCTCCATTCAAACCCTCTGCATATGAGGTGCCCAATTTAAGCATTACATCAAAGGTGCCCAATTGTGATTAGATATTTAGGAGAGGCAGCCAGGGTCTCAATTATAGAATGCATTAAGATTTTGTGTTCAGTTTATCAGCCGTATGATGAGAGAGAATTTTATCTCCACTGCCATTCAGAACTGAGTTTGTGTTCTTCTGGTGAATTCCATGTACAAACGTATGCAGCATTAGGCATGTCTAAGCGAGGAACACCTGTGTTGCACGTAGAATGCATCTCAGATGGCAATATAGTGGGTGAGAGCAGAGCAACCATTCAAAAAAAGAAGCCATCCTCCTCTGGTTGATGGTCCATGTCATACAAGTGGAATTAATATAGGCACCTCGGTTCCAATAGATTATACAAAATTACAAACAACGCTTTACTGTCTCAGCTGCCTATCAAGACACGCATGAATGCTTTACATAGGGTCCACTGTGAGAAAACTCATCTTTCTGATATTAACACTGATTAAATCTCCCTTGCTGAGATCTAATACAGTGTCTCTGCAGTCTCTCAAACATGTTGCTGCTGGTTCTGGAAGTACCAGAAAGATCAAACCAAATGATTAACATTACCAGGCCTGTTATGGTCACGAAAGTTTAGCTGATAATTAATTACCATTTAAATAACTGGAATCAACAGTTCTATAATAATTGTGACAGGTTAAGATATCAGTCCAAATGTTTACAGATGGTTAATGCCAGTTGCGGTAATAAGTGTATTTTCAGCAATTAACTAGGACTGAAGTTGAATCATCATTTTAATTAATTATGCATTTAGTTTTTGGCAGCTGGTGTGTATTACATGTGTGCAAAAATGCACAGGGACATTTCCTGAGGATTTATAAATAAGGCCAGTCATAAATATATTTTTATTTTCTAGCATGGCCAGCTGGCATGCTTGTTTAAAAAAATGTTGTGACGTGCACGTGTAGTTGAATGATGAGAGGAGGCTGAGGTGGAGTGGTTGATAAACAGGGCTAGCTATAAATTATGAAGTCTAAATTATGGGAGTGTTTTACTTTTGAAGCACAACTCTGCCAAAGCAAATTCAAACTTTGTATAGAGCATACGGAATTGCTCATCATTCAGCAACATCAAGCCACATGTACTGGTTCAGTAACATACACTATATGGACAAAAGTATTGGGACACACCTGCTTAATGCTTTAGGCATAGCAAGACATTTCAGACACCATGCTTCCAACTTTCCAGCATGAATATTTCATCCTTTTGAGCCTGGCCTTCTCAAAATCTTGTGGAAAGTCTTGTAAGATTGGAAGCTGTTGTAGCTGCGAAGGTGGATCAACACTATATTAAAGCCTATGTATTTGAAAGTAATGCCATTAAAGTCCCTGATGGTGTATTCATCAGGTGTCCCAATGCTTTTATCCATATAGTATAGCTAGATTATGTTGGCGGATTTACTGTATATTTAACGCTGGTAATAATTTAAAACAGAAGTGAAAGTTGATGTGTGGCCACTGAACTAGTGCACACAGTGTACTCCGCATCCCCTTCCCTCTGCATCCACACCACTGCATCCAATATTCTCAAAGGCTGGATTCAACATGACCCAAAGTTCACTTCTCCCAAGCAATGTACACAAATTAGTTTACTCTCCCACCACATGTCAGTTCTGAAAAAGAACGCTACATTAAATGGGGAAGGAAGACCTCATCTTTCTGGCGATGTACAGCCCAGGAGAAAAATAATAGACCACAGCAAAAATGTTCAGTTCCTCAGGTTGTAGCTTTTATAGGTGGAGGTATTGAAGTGAACATCTTTGCTTTAGTTTTGAAGAACTGCTGCCAAAATTTCCAAATCATAATAAGAGAAGTGATGCAGCGTTTACATGACTTGAAGAATTCAAAGAAAAACTGGCAAGAAAAAATGGCAATAATAACCTTTGACGTACTTCTAGTAGCGTTAAGCCACTTAACTGGTCACACTGCAAGAGGAGAGTTGATTATCGCCATGATTTTATACTTTTCCTCATTAAATAATATTTGATTAAGGTGATTGCCTAATCAGAATAAGGTACTTGTGTATTAATTTAACACCGGCATGGAATGGTTGTAATAGTCATACAGATGCTGATTTAAAAATAAATTGCAGTGGTTTCTTATTTTTACAGAGCTAGTTATTTAAGTCTTAAATTGAAGATTTAAATCTTGAACTGCAAAGGTTTAATTTATTGATTCATTTGTTTACAAGTTTTATTTCTTATTTATACAGAGGAATACAGTGTCCTGATAAGCAAGAGGTTGGTATTTCCAAGCAGAGAGTGACATTAATTCATTTAAAAATTACATGTTTGCTGTTTACTTTTTATCTAAACATAACTCCAGTCTTATAGCATTTCCTTTGTGACTCTTGTTTAGATTGATTAGATTTTAGAAATAAAACAGCTGGTCTAATGCTGATTAGAAGATAAGTGGATGAGGCCATGATGCCATGTTTTGTCTATTCATGTACACATTGTTTTTAATTGTTAAGGTGACAAAATATCATATAGCACTATTTTAGGGATTGGAGGAGAAAATTTAGAATTGCCGATAAAAGTTTACTCACAGTAATATGATTCAGGGATACAGATAGTTCAAAGTCAATCGCAGATGGACACATGTAACATAAAAAATTCTGATTTGTAATCCTTAAAGCTTTCCAAGTTATACAGGGGTGAACTGAGGCAGAAAACGTTGTACAAAAAAGGCAGAGCAAAAGTCTCATGGATGAGGCATAGATCTTTGCCATAGGTTTTAAGAACTGCTGACAGTATTTCTCCTGATTTCCAAGTAAATTGATAGTTCTATATAGCATTATGTAAAAGGAATTTGCTGAACATCATCATCATTCATTTATTTACAGGACTTGAACGATTCAAATAATCAAATTTCTTGAAACATAAACACAGACTTTGCGTGCCACATAACACCATATTTTATTCATTTATTTCCCTATTCAAAGTCTACAGAGTACACAATATCCTTATGATTGGAAAATATTCTTTTAGCACATGTTTGAGCCTTGTGTCTCTGTCTAGCTGCTGTCTTCTGCCGCTAGTAAAGGAAATAAATAATCAACATAATCTGTTAAGGCTAATGCAAATGCAAATTCAATCCTGATTTTAAAATTGGGGATGCATATGCATGAGGTAGGGAAGAACATTTTGTATTTTACCATGAGCACGGCACGTAAACTCGGCGTTTAGGCTTGTGCACCATCTTAATACTTAACAGGAAAGCAGAATGCATCAGATATGTGCTTGCAACTTCTGCCAAAAGCTTTGTACATCAGGGGTTCTGTGTTTATTCCTTGCTATTCAGTGGATCAATATTTTCTTCCCTTCCACTATGACCTCTCCATCTCCAGCTACTCCTTCACATATTTTAATTATTGGCAGCCATGTTCTATAATGCACACCTCTAAGACTTCTCTGGGTGTTTGCTTATCTAGATGCATGCAGAAACCATGCTTGTCGGTACGTGCTGGTTTGATGTGCAGTAATTTAACACTTTGCTTTGCAGTCGCCTGATAAGGCTGGCGTTGTGGGATCGAGAGTTGTACACCATTGCTGGGACTTTTCCTCAAGGAACATAGTACATCTTACTCTTCACGCTGCTTCCCAGGACGTTTAACAGCTCTTTGACACCATTGTAAATGAAGTTATCCTGCTAGATGTGAAATACTGTAAAGCCTGTCTCGTTGTGCTATGTTTAAAAGTGAATAGATGATGTTTTTGATGATGTAGAGGTCTCCCACGGCCCCCTTTTTGCTCCACTGCAGATTCTACTATACTGCAATGCAACCTATGAAATTCAGTTGAAAGTATTGCTTGTAATTTGACTGGACTGCACCTCCTTCACATATTACTATACACAGTAATCTATACATGAAAAATAACTAACTACATCCCTTAAACAAAATGTGGCATATGTGACTAACAAGTCCCTGGAAATGAAGGTCTGCAATTAATCATGTCATATCATGCCACAGCACGCTTGCACATTTAGTCCAGTTTGTGCCCCTTTTTTTAAAGGAGACGGTGTTTGGACATGTACAAGTGAGCAGTGCTTAAGTACATACCTCTCTGTTTTTGTTTGTTGTTCCACCTGTCAATTGTGATGAAAAAAAAAAAAAACTACACTGCTGCTATGTTTAACACTATATGCTATGTAGAGATGCAATTTAAAAGACCTTGGTAACACTGAGCAAAACAACTAACTTTTGACATTGACAAAAGCTCTTTGTTAAATTCCTACAGAATAACACAAAAAGATTTAATCCTCTACTAACAAACGCAATTTTGGATCTAGGGATAGCCCAATCTGTAGTTCGCATGCGAAACACAATTCACATTCAGTAATTTAAAGCTCCAATGCATCGTTTTTCATCGAGCTTCATTGACTAGTGCAGGAAAGTGCAGAAGTTATATTCTATACATGTATTAAAAGCAATTGAGTTACTTACATAACATTTTCCATAAAGTTACACATTTATGGAAACAAATTATTAGAGTGATTGCATCAGGCCGCGATGCAACAAAAAAGAGGCCACAGTGCGACAAATGTAGAATAAAAATATGAAGAAACACACACATATCCAAACAGACAGTAGACTTATGAACAGACTTCAAGAAACTAACGCTCAAGTCATTAATAAAAAAAAAAAAGTGTGGTTACTGTTTGTTGCGGTTTAATTAAAAATAACCAGCCTGTGAATGTGGCTATGTGCACTTTCAGCTTTCCTTACCTATTAATAGCTTGGTAAGAGCTGACAAGTTTGCAACCGCCCTTTTTTTTGCCCATAAAACCAATTTTTGGTTTTGTAGCAACATCTCATTTTCTCACAGAAATGCATCTAGTCTGCTTTAAAATGTAGAATCTGCCCTTTGGACAGGGTTTGTTTTTGCTTGTATTCATGAGCTATTGTTACATTTAATTACAGCATGATTTTGGGATCATCTATGAGCTGTGACTTCTGAAGGTTAAATGCTCTATAGAAAGATTGAAGAACGGAAGGACAGTTTGCTTTTAGAATGTCCCTTATGATAAACTTATCTTCATTGGGACCAGTTTTTGGATCCACAACTTTTGTAAATGAGCAAACAGCAGTATTTCATCTCTGATTTCAGATTCCTTGCGCCATGTCCTGCTTAGCCGAGTCAATATCTGAATGAGCGTGGTGAGGCATCTCCAGCCATGGAAGAGATGGACTGTAAACCCTACCAGCCACTGTCCAAGGCACACCGGGAGATGGAAATGTCGTACACCAGCTCGTCGGATGAAAGCGAAGATGGCCGTCTTCATCCCAAATCGTACACGTCACGTGAAACATTGCCTGACTACAGCCAAGAGGTCCGCCTCAACTACAACAGCCACAACAAGAGACAGACGACCTTCGGCAAGGAACCACAAGGTAAAGCACACTCTCATCCTTACACGTGTGTGGGTTATTTTTTCATCTACTGTAGAGAATTCTGTCTCTTCGTGTATGCATACCTGGAAAAAATGAGTAGACATAATGAAGGCGGAAATGAGTTTTTCCCATCCTGAGTTTTCCATTCAGAGTTTCCAGCACACAAAGCTAAAATGGGTCATTCTCAAAAAAAAAAACACCTTTTCTGGCCCCAGACATAATAGGTAAAAAATCTTCTACGGGGGAAGGGGAAAAATGGCTTGCATTAGGAACTTGATGGATTGTCCTCATGCGGGTCATGTCCAGTGTTAAGGGAAAAATAGACCTTGAGATTTCAGATAATCAGAGCTGGAGTGGGTGTATTGTTGGGTTTGATCAATAGTGTGTCACTCACTGTTTTCTCACATTTGATCCAGTGTGTTAACCAACGGTGATGTGTGTGTTCATAATGCTTGACAGTATTGTTGGATTACACCGACCTGCTGCTGGATTTCATTGTGAGCGTCGAATTCATTTTCTTGATTTAATTGGAATGGCTTGCATGCTTTTTTCATCGTTACATGATGTGATTGTGATTTCTGTCCTCCTGCTTTGTGAATATCAAATCATTACAGGCAGAAATATTGGTCCTCCCGAATATTTTACAGATATTTGGATGAATATTTATTTAGTATCTTCTAGTAAGCCGAATTTTATTTTTGCAAAAATATATGTGTTTGTTTATATTAACACATTCCCATTAACTCATACCTAACTGTATTTTCCAAAATGTAGCAACTCAAATGAAAACTTAGTTCTTAAAATGGTCATAAATCACTATAAAGCTTTCATCTTGTAGAATTCAATTAGAATCCCCATTTAAATGGCCCTTGAACTAATGATGACATGGACATAAATGTATCTTGTGCATTTTTAGGTCCATGTTTTTCCGCAAAAATTTCTTCTGCTCATCCGAAACGAACAGTCCCAGCTTCCACATTCCAAAGAATTTAACATCGGTATTTACTGATATATTAATTCAAGCTGGATTTATAATACTGTACAAAATTTTTTTAACAACTGATTCTTGATTTTAAAACATGGTGTTGGTTCCTAACAGTGAAATTAACAGTGAAAAGGAAACATTGAAATGCCCGTTTTAATACTATCACTAAAAAGCAAATGCATGCATATTTAATGAGATATTTTCATTTACATACTAGGGCTGTAACGATATACAATACAAAACTGAAATTGCGACACTCACATCCACGAACCCGCGTCGTGGTCTGAGGAAGGCGAATCGTGACACAGACACACCCCTTTCAGCTCTTTCCTGTATACAGTTTCCCCCCAGAAACATACGTTTTTCACCATCATAGGAGGGTTTTCACATCAATTTTTTTTCTTTAACCAATAGCTGAGGGTCTAAGGGTTTCAAAGAGCCCACCCACAAGTTTACAAACATACAAACACGGATGGCCTCTTTGTTTGCTAAATGAATTCGCTGTGAGTGTCACATGCACGACCACGTTACACGCCAAGGTCAAGGGGAACGAGCGTGTCACGATATATAACAGGAAGTGGGAGCTTCCTCTTCACTCTGACATTGAGTCTCCTCGCCCAACCTGAAGGACTCGTCGGTTTGTGAGTACTCTCGTTACTTGGTTGTGCATGTATGTGAATGTTGGTTCCTGGTGGGAACTTTAACTCTGTATTTGAGCGTTCACAGAACAACTGCGTGATTCACCTGCTCTCTCGCTTCTCTCCGCGCTTGAGCACTCCCATCACGCTACATGGGCGAAATTACTGAAGGTAAGTCTTGTTTCTGTTCTAACCTGTGAAACTTTCTCATGTTTTTCATATTTGTCTCATTATATGGTGATCTGATATTCACTGGAGGCATTTTACTGTAGTGTGCAGAATGTATGTTTTTGTCACTTATGGCAAGATATCGAGAGCTTATAGCAGCAAAGCAGCCCCACACCATGACACTAACACCACCATGTTTGATTGTTGGTTTGATGGTCTTATTGTATGTTATACTAGTGTTATACCAGTTGTAATGGGACCAGTTTTGTGTCATCATGTCACAAAACATTTTTCCAAAGGGTTTAGGGGTCTTGTCCCTTTGCAGGTCTTTCTCTTCATAACAGCGAAATCATGAAGACTTACTTAAAATGAATGAGATTTGAAGTTTCACAGATATTTATCGGGGCACTTTTGTGAGTTCCAGAGTGAGTTGCTGTCTCACTCTTGTAAGAAATTTGGTAGGATGACCACTTCTGGGATTCACCACTCTGTAATTTTTTTCTCCATTTGAAGATAATGGCTCTCACTGTGGTTGGCTGCAGTCCCAGAGCTTTGGAAAAGGCTATGTAATCTTTCAAGACTGATATTTTTCAATAACTTGCTTTCACTTCTCTTCAGAAATTATTTCAATTGCTTGGTGTACTGCCTTTTGAAACCTTTTAGCCCACTTCACTCTGCTGGAAAATTCTATTTAAGAGAGGTTTTGATTCCACAGGGCTGCCAGCAGTCAAGCCTGGATGTGTCTAGTCTAATTGATCCCTCCTAAATTTGATTGATTGAGTAATTAAGAGGGCAATTATGTCAGGTCGCTTGATTCTTGGACAACCTTTTACCTTCGGTATGTAAAACAATCTTTTTGTTTTTCCTGCTGCTGCACAGATGCTACTTTGAATATCAACTCATTAAACTCTAGGTTTCCACCTGACCTATTAGTGCGGAAAATTCCAGAACTAGGCACATACAAACATGTACAAACAAATTACTGTGTGCTCTTTGCTACTAGGCATCTGAAGATACC